>OU452229.1:16099902-16454902 GCA_911728455.2 Marthasterias glacialis
TGATGTTGTTTACTGAGGTGCGGACAAATATTTATTTTATTTTTGCTTTAGATGGATCTGTGTCTATCCAACGTACATCAATAGCAGAAAGACTCTTCCAGAGGGACGTCGGATTCCTAAGAGTAAAGCAATAGATAACCCAACAGTCAACGAAATCAAAGATATTTGCAATGCAGCTGGCTTCCAGGTGGTCGTAGAGGTAATAGCCTGTGTATTATTGTCTTGCGTTAGCCAAAGATGAACTTCAACGCCATTCACTTGTGGTTACACTTGCGAGAAAATAATTCAAGTTAAACATTTGTTTTTCTTGTTGACATTTTTGCCTGTAACCTTGAAGGTAGAATACGAGGAAAACAATATTAGTTTCAAGTTAGCTGATTACATGTATAAAGTTTATACCACTGCCAATCCTCAAGAAAACAGCATTTCTTCACCAAAAATGAAGTGTCAGTTTAATAATAACAATAATAAATAATACACAGTTTTTATATAGCGCTTTATCACACCCTATGGGCGTCTCAGAGTGCTCAATATTTTTTCCTGCGAGGTATAATGAGTTACGTTTTTGAAGTATGAGACCTGTTCCTTTACATAGCACCATGTAATGGTTCACAAGGTGCTGTGGCGCAATCTGCAGCCGATCAAACCAGGAACACCGGGGCGAGCCCCTTCTCTTTGCGATAATTGTACTGGGTTCTTTTACGTGCATTACACAACACACGGGACCAACGGCTTTACGTCCCATCCTAAGGACGAAGCAATAATGGTTAAGTGTCTTGCTTAAGGACACAAGTGTCACGACCGAGACTCGAACCCACACTCTGCTGATCAGAGACACCAGAGCTTGAGTCCGGTGTTCTTATCCGCTCGGCCACGACACGCCACAGTTTCCCTAATGGCATTCGTACAACTATCCTCCTTTACAAACAAGAAAAGTCTTTACAACATGTATGGAAGGAGGACTTTCTGGATGGTCCCAGGATTTCCCATATGCCATGATTTTTTCTTTTTTAATTGATTTTCTTCAGCCTGGAAAGTTTTATCCTCGAGACCAGAACAGAGATCCTTTGTTTCGTGGAAGAGTAAGAGTTCAACTCAAAAATGAAGACAACACACCTGTGAAAGAACAGCTTCCAAACAGTAAGTGAATAGAAAAAAAAAATTGCGAAAATCGGTAAACGATAGCGGTGTAAAGCAGAGCTTGTCATAGAATAAACACAGATAATGATGTCATGAGCCAACAACAAATGTTCACAGAACCAAAATTCAGTTTTATGAAATAAAAATCGTCAAACTTGGGTACGTTATCCAGAAAGGTCTCATTGCAAAAAAACACCAAATAAACTAATTCTGAATTTTCTTTTAAATTTGCAGGAAAATCATTGCTTTTGTACATCAGTGAGATGATTCCCAAACTCAAGACAAGACAACAGAAGCAAGGAGGTGGGGCAGAATCTTCCGCAGGAGGCCAAGAAAAAGGGAAGAAAAAGAAGAACAAGAAAAGATGACGTGGTGCTTATTACACTGTTCGCTTTCTTTCTCTTCATTTAAATCTTTGATTCTGTCATGGATGTTTGGCGAGGGACTTCCCCGAGCATTCAAACACGAGTTTGTTTCTTAAAAGGAAATTACATCGTTGGTATTAGGAACCGTACATTTGTTTCAATCCAATATAATTCTAGATATAATACCATAAAACTAACCTGTGAGATATATACCATAAAACTAACCTGTGAAAATTTTATTTCAAAAGGTGGTAGCGTTTTTGAGATATTAGCGAAAACCTGGAGCAGCTATTTTCATGCAGGGGGATATCTGTGTACAAACGAAACTTATTTTTTTCTGCAAATGATGGTCAGCTCAATATATAAACCATAATTGCTTTTTTCTTTAAAAATGAAATAACACCTTGCGAACAATTTCACTGGATACTTTGGAATAATATGTACTATCAGTCAATAAGTTATTTTGTAGTAACTTGGAAGTAATTTTTTTTTCATGTCTGCAAATGATGTAATTTCCCTTTAAAGCAGTAAGTTCAATTTCAATTTTTTAGAAGGATTATTTAAGAAAAGAAAGGGAATAAACTGTTGTTTCTCAAAGGGAGAGTGAACCAGTTTTACCCTAATTGGAAATGATCATATTGATATTCTAAAGCTTTGTAGAGGCAAATCTCAATTCAAAACGTTTGTAAGAATTTTGAAGAACAAAGAAAAAGTTTGTCTTTACAAACAATAACAGACATTGTTGTGCCATTTTTTGGGTTGCTTTCAACTACAAACTAGAGGATTGGGATCAATGTATTAACCAGCAATATGTCTGGGTTATTTGGGATGCCCTATATTAAATCTTGACAAACATTTGAATTTGGGGAAAGGCAAGAGGGGGCAATGACATAATTTTAGATTTTTCGATCTCATTTTGGGGAGGGGGGAAAACGGGGGAAGGGTTCTGAGTGGGAGGGAGCCCCCCCCCCCCCCCCCCCCCCCCGGTTATGCCACTGTTTATTGTGCAAATGTAGTGCAACTGAGCAATTCGGATGATCAAATTTTCATTTAAACTATACAAAACATTTAGATTTGTATGTAGGTATAAACTTTCATTTAAAGACATTAACTCCCTTGAGTGATGTACTAGGATCCTTCCTCACTCTAACAAAATTCAACACCATATTGTAACTCATCATCACCACTGTAAGACTCTTCGTGTGGTGGTATGCCTGATCCAAAGCATAATCAGTTTACCAGTGCTGTCCTCAGTCCAACAAAATCAACTAAAACATGCCATTAGATTTTGATGGGTTGGGGATGTTTTGGTTAATGTTTCTTTATCTCTCTCTTGCTCTGAGCATAACCAGGCTTTCCTTCAATGTACAATTCCCTAAAAAATCAGTTAATAACATACCAAGTGCATGACAAATGTGAGTTACAAGTATGTTGAATAATATGTGACAATGAATAAATTCTGTTCATACTGCTTGTGACATGTGAACTGGCAAAGAATTAAAAGGGAGAAGAGATGTACATTATTTATAATTTGGGTACCCTCCGACTAGGTCAATGTTTGGTGGACCTGACATAATTTTTGTCTATACTCGGTTTAAAGTAAAATTGTCTGCCTACTTGGTCATAGATGCAAGGCTTTATCCGTCCTCACCAAGGAAACACCTGCACAGGGCTCCACCAAAAATGTACAAATACTGTACTTTATTCAAGAGCAGCACCCAGCAGACTGCCTGCACGTGGTTATTATTTTTTTGCCTCAACATTGGTTGTCACAAGAATCATGAACAATTGAATTCGAACTGATGCACACTCTGCAAAGGGGTGTGATTGATGTGAGGGGCAGGCTGTACCAGAATAAACACAAGGGGCGGGAGAAAAGCTGAAGGGAAAATGTTACTTCAATTTCACAACACTTTTTTACACTTTTTACTACTGTGGTATAAAATAATACCAAGAAGTTAGTCCAAAGATTACCCATTATTGATGAACATGCAAATAACTTTATTTTGAAGGAACATTTTAACAAATTAACATCAACAATCTGAAAGAAAACTGGGACTTGTTTACTTTCATTTGCAAGAACTGAAATCAACATTCCTATAGAAATATTTCAGTAAAGTTTTTGTTGTCGTAAATACAACATCCCACACACAATTCTGGCCACTTTTTATGCTGACCCATTGGTTGGTAGTCATTCATCATGTTTGTAAAGTGGCTATAGGCAATTTTACATCATGCATTTTAGGTAAATACAATTCTTTAAAAACATTTGAGGCAGTTATCAAAAACGACTGAATGTTTGTTTAATTCTCATTTTCATTTTCTAAAAAGACAAGCACTCTCCTCCATTGACAGAATTTGACCCTCACACTCTCATAACTATTTTAGCCATTTCGCCCACGGCTGTTGTTTAACTCCTTAAACTGTTTGAATTCATCTGTAGTCATTGTGGAGGTACATCACAAATCCATGTCAAGTCGGTAAAAAGACCTACCCTGAGCTCCACTAACAGATGTATTCACCCTCAAACTCAAAATATTTAGCCATTTTGACCAAAGTTGTTTGTGAACTCCTCAAACTGTTTGAGTTCCTCGGTGGTTACTGTGCGATGACAAGACTCTAAGGCCTTGATGAAGTCCTCGAGGGTCATGTCTCTTGGCCTGACATCTTCAGGAGGAAGTTGGGCCATCTTAGAGGCAATACAACCAGGGGTGTTCTCATCACATGGTGTAAACTTACCATCTGAATAATAAAAACACACGAAAGAAAATAAACTGATGTAAGTTTTGCATCAGGGATAAAGAACTGTGCATGATAGTAAGCACTCTGCGATTAATGCTATCAGAGACCTTCACAAAGAAATCCCACAGGTGCATATAGGGTAGGATTTGAACCTGCAACCTGCAGATGTCCAGTTAGAGTGCCGAGCTTGCCCAGTAAAGACGAGCCAGTTTGAATCTTACAATTAGCAGTGGGTATTGCAGTCAGTTAACCAGGGCCCAATTTCATAGAGCTGCTTAAGCACAAAAGATAGGTAAGCATAGCACAATTATGCTTACCAGAATAAGGTTACCAGCCACAATAGTATGCCACATGAACAATTTTTGACTGGTATCCTGCTCATTTCTGCTAAGCAGAAAATTGTTAAGCGACATTTTCTGCTTAAGCAGCTCTATGAAATTGGGCCCTGATATAACCACAAACTACTCCTGTATGTATGTATGCATTGGTATCAAGATACACTTTTTTTGCATGGAGCAACTTGTATGGAGGAACACTGTGGCAGACGGGCCGATGCGTGTCAAATTCCGCTTAAATAGTGGAACACTTTTTTGAGAAACTAATAAATGACTCACCAATCCCTTTCATCCAGTGAGTTGCAGTTTGAATATCCCGGATAGGTTCAAATAAGCCAGTCAAGATAACATTAGACAGGTCACTGCCTGAATAACCCTCTGTCCTGTCGGCAAATATTTGCATGTCGGCATCACTTAGAGTCAGGTTACAAGACGAGTGGATCTTCAGGATTGCAATCCTTGCCTCTCTGTTCAAAATGCGTTAAAGGGAAACAAACAGTTATAATAACAAAAAAATATGTACTTTGTGGCCATGGTTATGACTTCATCAGACAGTGCAGATAAATTTAGCCAGGATGTAGTTGAGTTGATTGCCTGTTATTAAGACAAAACCTTAGGGAGTCTGCCAACAGTAGGCCTTAGTTGGTAGAGCGTCTGTACGCTAAGCCAGTGATCGCAGGTTCAAATCCCGCTCCAGTCAATTTTTCTCTGTTCACCCCAAAATTAAGAAAAAACCTGTAACTCCAAGGCAAGTTTTACAAATTCAATTACTCCCTTTTGTCTTTGTTATGTAAAACGCCCCGTTTTTCTAACGTTGGATAGAATGTCAGCTCAGAATGATGGCTGGTTTTGCAATTTCATAACTAAATGAACTGGAAGTAAAAACTTGTTGAGACGTGGTCGTTGCAAATCTTATGAAGAGGAAATCCCTGGAACTGTAATGGCTTAGCCCCCTGGTAAATATCTAGGTTATTATTTATTGGCAATCTCAATCTACAGACCTCTTTTGCAACGCCACAGCCGCGAGTTTTGCCAATCTTGATTGGCGAGAGCACAGGCGGCCTTCACAGTAAAAAATATTACAATTACAATGTATTGTTAACTACAAATAATATAAAATTACCCATATCACTAAGTCAAGACCGCCCATACAAAATGGTGGTCAGTGTTTGTAAACAAAAAAAAGGTCTATAGCTTTCTTGCTTGGTGGCCATTTGGCCTTAGTGATTAGAAAACTTCAGAATAAAGATTAGGGCTGATCATAACCTGTCTGGAAGAGGTACATGGACACGCTTCTGGAAGCGTCTCAGGAAAGCAGTGTCTAGTTCCCATGGTCGGTTAGTGGCACACAGGAGGAAGAGTTGCTCTGCCTCCTGACCATTGTCGGCACTCTCCATCTGTTTCAGAAGCTCAGTCTTGATTCGTCTGGTGTGCTCCTCCTCACGACAGCTACGGATGCGGCAGATACTATCAATCTCATCTATGAAAATGACCTGCAGAAGTATTAAGAAGGTCACAGGAGACTTGATTCTCGTTTGCTGGGTAACCTGGTGGAATGCTACCATTGAGGACATCAGGGGTCGATTTCACAAAGCACTAAGATTCATCTTAAGATGAGTTGTCAGTATTACCTTAGCGATTTGCCTTGTGACATCACACTTTGCTCAGCAATTAAGAGTGATTCGCAGTTGAGATGAATCTTAGCTCTTTGTGAAATCGAGTCCAGGGCCTGTACGCAACACTCCGGTGACCTATCCAGCATTTGCAATGGCCCTACAGAGTGGATGGGCCTACAGCAGGGCAATGAAGTCACATTCAAAACAAATGAATTTTCCATCCATTTTTTGTAAAGCTAGCTTTAGAACTAATAACTCCGGTTGGCTGAAGACATACAGAGTAATCATCCTTTGCTTAAGCATGCCTACATTGTTAATAAGTTTACCAGGTAACTGTGCTGTCACCTGATCATCCCAAAAGGACGTCCATTGTCTTGACATACATAAGTTATGACAGGGCTCGAATTTGGGAGGAAAAAACCACAAGACCACAGGACTTGTAACTCAACATTATTACTGGACCAAAAATGTTTTTAAAAGACCAGAATCAAAATGAGAAAAACTATCGTCACAGTTCACTGTATTAACTGTTTGCATCTGAACTAGCACTAGAGAAGATTTATCTCCTTCTTATGGGTAACAGATAGATATGGACCCTCTTACTTGGATACTCAACAGAATTTAAAGATATTTATCATCAGACACTAACTCAACATTTGGAAAACACAAGACCGCCAGACTTGTCCAGTCATGAGTTTACTGGCCCAGCGCTAAAAACACTGGCCTCGGGCCTGCGGTCCAGTGTAAATTTCGAGCCCTGATAAGTATATAAAGAAACTAAATGATCAGACACAGAGATTTCAGGTCAATGAGGTTTGCATTTCTTGGCAAAAGGTAACATTCCATTTACAACTCCAGACCTGAAATGAAGTTATGCAAAAGCATGGATTGGTGGTTTATCCAAATGTACATAAAACTTTACTGTCTTTCTTTAATGATTGCGTCAATCTTACCTACAGGTTGAAAAAAAGCACTAGCAGTTTGAGTTAGACAGGCATGATTTTCTTTTTACTTTAATCTGATTTCCAATGTTACCCTCAGAAACTTTGCTGTTAAATAGCATAAAAGCATCTTAAAACCTACAGCATATGTACATGTGTAGGTCAACCATTGTACTCAATAAAATTGTCCTACTTAGAGCCAAATATCATGCCTACTTAGAAAGCATAAAAACTAATAGGCCTTATTTTTGACTGCAAGAGGGCGCCCTTTGGGGATAGATTCGAGATAAAATCATAGAAATAGTGTGGTAAACCAGATGCAAATTAGACTTCTAATAAAGCAGTTAATATACAACTTTTAAGTTTTTTTCCTGACAGTTTTGCAATGTAATAAGTGTAAGATTTTTCTTTGGAAAATTTGTATTTTTAATGTTTTGGAATATCTTTGTCCTTTCAAAAAGGAATTAGGATTGCGCCCTCTTACTGTCAACAACACGGCCTATTGACAGCATTTGTAGTAAACATATTAATTATATACTAGGAAGGTGGTATGTAACTCACAGATCTCCCTTTCTGCTGATTGGCGTGTACAAATAGCTCTTTAATCAATCTGAGAAGCAAAGGTCACCAAGAATAAGTAGTGTAGATTAGGATTTTGATAAAAACACAATGGATATGAAAATTACAAATTAATGGTGAACTTTTGAAAATGAAAGATGTGGAAAAGCATGGCCAGGTTATTCACCAATCATAGGAAATGAAAATTAATAAAAATCCTAAATTGAAACTTTACTCTCTTTATTTATAAAGCAATAATCAAATAGCAATTAATGTGATGCTCCACTCACAAACCAGGCACTTCCGGCCAAAACTGAAAACTATTTTTGGTCTCATTAACACCTAAGCACAAGGATTTCCGAAAAGTTTCTGTGCCCAGGGCCAGGATTAATTTGGAACTTGCGGAATAATTTTTCTTTTTGAGAATATCGTTGTCACAATGAAACCTTGACTAAACTAAGTTAAGACAAACGTCCTGATAAAATGCATTGGGATTTTGGTTCTCATTCGAGAAAATAATGGGATGCCCTCACCGTGAGTCACAAAACCCTTAGACCCTTAAATTCTCACTTTTCACTTTCTCCAACCCAGCTAGAGACCAGATCTGAGCTTGAGACACAGTAGAATGTAGAGTCTATCTCTGCAGATACTGCTTGAGCCAGCCTTGATTTGCCTGTACCAGGAGGGCCATAAAGTAAGATGCGTTTCCATGGTTTCCTTGCACCTGAAGAAAATACATGAGATTATCAGAAACAATTCCATTCATTGAAAACTGCAGGATAGAATTGAATTTACTTTGATTCCAGAAACAAATGGTGTAGTATATCTCTAAGATAATTTAAGTGGAGGCAATCACACCAGTCAAATAACTTTTGTAGTACTAATAGTACTAATGTCACCATCTCAAACAATAACCCCGATATCCACTAATAACTTTGTCATCCACATACTCATTAATGCTGCAGTTTGGGGAAGTATGAACATGGTAGGTTGTATACACTGAGACTAAAACACAACTTTGGGGTTTTCCAAGATTTGACATCCTACGCCAAAATTAGGTACTAGTTCTCCCGAAAATAGTGAAATGGCATTAAAAGTGAAACATCAGCCATGATAGAAATGTAATGTGATGTCTTAAACATTCTATACGTTGAGAAATACTTGGATTATAGGCCCTAATTATGTGTTGTTTAAAAGTTCTTATTCTCATCTATTTGATGAGCAAATAAACCCAGTTTTGAGTTTTGGCAGGAAGTTTGTTGTTTTTGCATGGACCGTCACATATTTTTTGCACTTTACCCTCTGTGGTCTATCTAGGAGAAACTTCGGAAAATACAATGCAAGTTGCAGTCTAACATCCAAGTCAATGATCACTTATCAATTAAGATATGAGTGACACTACAGTATTAAAAGCACTAGAAAAACAATAAAAAGCTGACCTAAGAAAAGGAATCCAGCAGTCTCTTGACGACGGATAGAGAATACTATCCGAATCATTGAGTAAACCACCGGCTCTTCTCAGAGCCACCACCACCCGAAAGAGATTTTACACATGGTGCTACCGCAAACCTATCCCTCAGGCCTGTTTCAAACATTGCGCTCTTCCCGCGTCAAATTCAAAGCATTTGAGTTCGGCAATAGCGTGGCATTGGCGCGGCAGTGGTATCAAGCGTCATGTTTCTGTCAAACTTTGCCAATTGCACGTCAGGGCCCGTCAAGCCATGGCTAAGCTAAGCCTCTGCCGCGCTGAACTCCAAAAGTGGTTTCAAATGTCACGCTCCTGCCGTGTCGAAAATGAAAAAAATCTGAATATTTGAATTTGACACAACAAGAGTGCAACGTTTGAAACGGGCCTTACTTACAAAAGGAGTTTCTGAATATACAGCCACTTGTGATGTAGCAAATAGCTTTTAACTCACCAGTAAATAAATGTGGATACTGAAGAGGCATAACAATAGCTTCTCGTAATATCTGCTTGGCCTTTGACAAACCAGCTACTTCGTTAAAGGTCACTGACCCCTTGCGGATAATAGTGTCCTCTATGGCTAATGTACGAGTCTTGGAATGGGCATCTGCGTTGTTACTCAGACCTGTTTCTCAGAAAGTAGAATCAAATAGGATTTTTGAAAATTATGAAGTTGTTTATACCTTTCTGGTCATGAAACGAGAGATCCTCACAGTGGCTCATAAGTGTATTCTGATACTTGAGAGTTGACGACGATGAATTCGTTTTTTCTTCAAATTTAGATGTGGGAGGAAAATCCCAAATGGGGGCAACCCACAAAAACCCAATCCATATGCGAGGCTCCGTCTGAGGTGGGATTCAAACTTGGGTTCACATAGGTGACAAGCAGGGCAATAAACCACCAGCCAACCTCATCAGAATAATTAAAGCATATATCTTTTTAAAGAAAAAAATGCTTAAATCTTTTGTTATCTTAAATTGCTTTCTTGCTTTGATTTTTACTTACCAAAAGCATTGTATTATAATTCCTTTAGATAGACAGACAGACATACACACATTTTAAATTGCAGACTAATGTTTTGATGGTAGCCAAAATCATGGGTGAACGAGCTGGGGGAGGAGAGGGGGGTGGTTCGGGCAAAACAGTGGGGAAAATTCGGGTAAAGCAAGAAGGAGAAGAAAATAATAAAAATACTTTTTATTAGAAATTGGTACTTGTGTTTTTTTCTGTAAAATCTGGGGCAAATCAAGCCCTCTGTCCCCCTTAACCAAAGAGTACCCACTTGCCCCTGCCCCAAATTGTCCTCCCCTTCCATTAAAAATTTCTTAAAAAATATGCTCCAATATATTATCGATTTCAATCATATAAAGACCAAAAAATGTGAAGCTCAATAAAAAAAGTAATGGAATATATTTTCATTGATATGAATTGTAAATATCCAGAAATGAATGGATTTATACCCGTCTCTTCTTGTTGTTTTCTCTTGTTGCTGGGTGTGGCCCCCGACTCCAGCTGAGCCTTCTTGGCTTGGAGTATTTCTAGATGATCACTCAGGGTGATGTCTAGCTGACGGAGGGCTGCCTATGTTAAGAAACAGTTGCAATTAGAAAAAAAATTATTTTGATGTGTATCCTCCAAAACAAAATTAAGGAGAGACATCTAAATTCTAATCTTTTATCAAAAGTGTTTCCAGAAAAGGAAAAAAGGGGGCAAAAATAGCACGGAGTCATAAAGCAAAGATTTGCGGTGACACCATGTGGGTTATATCTCTTTTGAGTGTGGTTCCAAAAGGTACGTTTTGGACAGTATGCTCTGTCCATCATCAGGAGATGACGGACAGAGTATACCTGTCCGAAACATTGAGTCAACCGGTTCCTTCGGAACCACATATACTCAAAAGAGATATAAGCCACATGGTGTCACTGCAAATCCTTACTTTATTGTATTCCCACCATGCAAACCTTCAAGTCTTGAGGAATCATTAGTTCTAATATTTAGCTATTTCGTCTGATTTATAAGAACTATTTTTCATTCAAAATTACATTTTAAAGGCTGTGCAAAGAGGTTATTTTTAAAGGCAACTATGAGGTAACCAACTGCCCTGCATGCAAAAGGAACTTGGTAGTTTGAGACCAATTTTTCTAACAAGAGTAAAAACAAAACAATAGTAATAATAAATAAAAAAATAAAAAAAATAAATAAAATCAAAAAGAGAATCAACAACAGTTATAATAATAGCAATAATAAACATAGAATAGAAAAGTAAAACAATTGTTTTTTTTCTTTTTTGAAATTTTGAAAGTTGTTGCCTGTAAAATTTTACAGGCATGTGCAATAATTGACTGCGACTGGATCACCACATTAACATCCACTAAAGTTGAAGCTTAGGCTGCCCTTGAGACCAGATGCAGCCGCCAACTCTAACTTGGCCTCATACATTATGGATACATGCATAAACGCCGCATTGCCTAAAATGCGCAGCACACAGTGACATTGACTTCCAAAATGGCGCAACCAATATTACTGTGATGATGACTTCAGGTGAATTGGTTCAATACTAAAAAGCACTCATTAACTTTAAGACAGGCATGAAATACCAATAAGCTTTAATATGTACCTTCCTGACTGAATTGCCATCCATCTCCACTGCCTTGGCTATGACTAGCTGACAGTTACCACAGCTGGTTATTAAATGTTGCAAATCTACATTGCTAGTTTTTTGACATTCCTCTGCAGCTGATGCTAACCTGCTCAGAAAGAGAAAGCAGAGACTAATGTCAGAAATCTGTTAAGCACAACAAATTGCTTAGCGAGAAAAAAAATATTGCTTAGCAGAAACATGTTACTAGCCAAAACGCCACGTAAATGTATATTGTTTGTGAATGGTTTCCCGCTCATTTTTTGCTTAGCTCAAACTTGGCAATCACCATTTTCTGCATAACACTTCATGAAACTGGTTATGTGGGAGGAGTGAGAGGGTTAACTTTTTACAAGTAATACCTTGTTAGAGTAACATGTCTTGCTAATTATTTTTATCATTATTATTCATTTGTTCACTTCTCTATCGTAGCGTGTGGTGGCCGAGCAGATAGTGGATCTGGTGTCTAAGTTCTGGTGGCTAAGTCATCAGGATGTGGGTTTGAATCCCGGTCATGACACTTGTGTCCTTGAGCAAGACACTTAACTACAATTGCTTCAAATATGGGAAGAGGCAGTTATGTTTGTCTCGCAATGGATTCATTTACCCCTTTCTGTTCTAAGCTGCACAAGTAAAAAAGGACAGCCCATATATGTTACCAATCCTTGAAGATATTGACCAAGTGTAATAAATTGGACTTCAAGTGCAATAAGCCATTTTGAGATATGGCGGACACAATACCATGACACTACTAGGTTTCGGTAAATCTGTCTGCATACACCCAAACCAATCAGTGCACTCCTATAGAGTCCACCATATCTCAAAAAGGCTAATGAATTTGGCTCTATTATAATTTTTCTTTCTTATGCTGTTAGTGTACAGATTAAAAAAAAGGGAAAAGTTACAGCCATATTTATCGGCTGGAAAGATCCTTACCATGATGCTGCTTCTATGATAGGTTGTGGAAACCATAATGGGAAGAGATCACAGGTGATAACATCAGGAGATGTGAGTATGGGTGCAGGGGAGAAAAACAAAACACATCAAAATTCTGTCTTCTTTAAATGTGAAAAAGTATGTGTTATGTTTTTGTTATGCCATGGTCAATTTTGTATCCTTGGCTGACAATAACAGCATTGAAATCAATGCGAAGGAGCAAACTTAAACGTTGGACAACATATTGGGGTGAGGATAGAGGGAGGGGTGTGAGGTTTACACTCATTTTTGGGGGGCATGGAGGGGTAACTGAAGCTGAGGTACAATCCCTTTTTGAGGAAATTAAAAGAGCAACACCAATGTGGTAAAAAATAATAAAGACAGGTTGTTTTATTAAAGCAATGTTTTCTGCTTAAAGCACCAGCTCAACATTGGTAAAGTGTCTGTAAATGCTTTCGTTCTTACCAACCTGTGAAAATTGCAGCTCAACTTTCATTGCATCACTTGCGAGAAATAAAATGCATTCAGCATTTTTGTGCGCATTCTTAGGCAGAGTTTCGGTCTCACATGAGACGAAAGAAAGTTAATTTTGGTTTTTATTTTATGTATTAGGCCTATTAAAAAATGATAACACTTCAGGCCGAGATAGTTCAAGGAAAATTTTCCACCATTGTTACCTTTATACCATGTAGGGTATATGTAAATCTGTGAACAACTATGTTTTTCTTTCTTCTGGTGATTTTTCATAATTTATTACAACAATAAATCAAACTGCAGAAGAGCCGCCAACTAGGGGCCTACATGAGATGACAGGCTATTGTTTTTTTTTATAATAGATACAAGTATATAACTTGTGTGATATGAGTAAAACAGTTTTATTAAATTAAATAAATAATAAATTATTACCACTTTAAAGTAGGATAAAGAATACAAAAGTAAGGAAAAAAAGAAACATTATGTGTAACATATGTAAATATGTAAAGAAGAAGAATTGTATAATTTATTAACAAATTCATATCACTAACCACCAATGACAGTGTGGAAATTAAAAAAAAAATTGTGACATTTTGCATTTTGCGGAAATGCTTGTACACCGCGAATACAGTATCGCTGAAATGGCAAAAAAAAAACCTTGAAAAATATTATTAATTAGTAATAATATTAATTATGACTGCAACTTTGCAGGATTTCAACTGATTATGAACTAAAAGTGTCTTGTTCAAAGGTGAGTCAGATTGTTAAAAAAAAAATTACATTTAGTTTCCGTATCCGCACAATTTTACCATTATCTGATCAGAAACTGGTCTAAACATTATTGCAGTTATTTAAATAGTATTTTCTGAGACTGAATTTACTTAGTTAGCCTGTACTTTTACTAGCTTTGAAATTAAATATAATTTATATATAAATACGACAGTGGGTAATACTAAACAGCTTTTGTGACACTGGGAAAATTTTTATCCAGGGCAGCAATTTTGCATGAGTGGAATATTTGTATACACAAATTGGGTGCACACCTATTGCTACATTTTGAGTAGCAAATATTAATTTTTGCAATAGCAACTGATACATTTTGAGTAGCATTCCACAACTGTTACTAATTCATACTATACTGTAATAGGGGAATGCATCCTATGTATTGTTTACAAATAGACATGTTACAAGGCTGGGTGGGAAGGTCAATGCAAATAGTTCACTGTAATGGCAAACAACTATTGAACTAATTACTTAAAGGTTTAGTAATTAGTTCAATTAGACAATAGTAGACCCAGTAACTGGGGCGCTGTACTCCTTTTTAAAGATTTTTGACATTTAGTACGACTTGTTAGTGTCAAAAATCTCAAAAAAGGAGCACAGCGCCCCAGTTACTGGGTTTAAGACAATAATGTTTTTCCAATTTTATAGTAAAACTTAGACCCAGTAAATTGGGGCACTGAACTCCTTTTTTGAGATTTTGACATTATCGGTCGTATAGCACGATCGATAATGTTCAGCGCCCCAGTTACTGGGTCCTTTAAATTAGACTAAAGTACTGTAGTAAGTACTACACTACAAAACTAGACATATTCCTGTGAAATCTGAAAACATAGGCCTTGAAGTATTTGTGAGAAATTAAAGTGGAAAAGATAATAGTTATACGTACCCTGATATTGCTTAAGCAAACTCATTTTATGTTGCAGACAGGGAATTTTATGTTTCTTAGCAATAGAAGTTAGAGCTCTGCCATTTACCTAGCTAGGCCGGGCTATTCTTCTTTCAGGCCAACAAGAGGCCAGGGTACTTTGCTTTTGGGCGGGCAGCAGCATTCATGCAGCTTGCTGCTGGCATCATGTGCAAGCGCAGCAGCGATAACACTTTTCCACGCGTCCCTGTTTCCCTGGGAAAGCGCCCTCTATCATAAATTCACTGCATACACTGTTGTTGTAGACTGGTTCCCAGCGCCCACTGTGCCACGCTCACCATTTTGGTAGTCAATAGGTTTACGCGTAAACGCCGCGTCTCCTAAAATGCGCACTTCACTGACTCAGTGCGTCAGTGACATTGACCACCAAAATGGCGCAACCAAGATTATTGTGATGATGACGTCAGGTGAAATGGGTCAATATAAGGACCAGTAGCTACTACCGTTTGATAAAGGACCTCGCCTTCGGCTTGCTCCCTTATCAGACGGCCACGCCCCTGCCGGTTTTAAACGGCCGTTTAAGACCTCGGTCACCACTCTTTTATTCCCTTACTAGCACAGTGTGCATCGTAACCCTTCACCCGGACATGAACCAACCTTCAACATCAAATTCAAGCTAACTTTAGAAGAACATCTTAACTAGCGTAATTTCCACCTCCACGGTCTGCACGATGGGAGATTGTGTGCCTTTGTAAAAACAACCATAACATAATATTTCAATTTTCAAATTTCATATATTTTACGCAATTTCATAAATTATAAAAAATGATTGGAATGTTTTGATGGTATTTTGTGAATAATCTGTACATGAATACCAGAGTTTTTTACCTATCAAAAAATTATGAAATAACATAATTTTAGCCCCCAAAACTTATATAACATATTGCCATTATTGACAACAAATAAGCAATAACGACAAGAATTCACAAGTTTGCATCGATTTCCTAATCTTATATGAGAAATATTTGCATCATGTCATATAACAATGCATGTAAAGGATAACATTCGGGCTACAAAATATGAATATTCTCACAATTCTTATGATCATGAACAAAAGTGACAGGTGTAAGTAGTTTGAGTGTCATCGCTTGATGCTGTGCATATTTTCTGAATATTGAAGCTATTTTTGTTTAGAGAAATGTGGCTTCTTTCGCATTGCTGTTTAAATTGTAATGCTCAATACAAAGCCTATTTGGATGTTATTTCATGGAGTTGAACATTTATAATTAACCTTTCAGAAACTAAATGCCTAGACCATTAATTATGCAAGTGTGTGGATGATGGGGTTGGGGTGGGAAATGCTGTTGTATACAAACGACTTTAGTGATGCAGGATAAAGTTAAAGGCGCCCACTCGTCAACGCGCGACAAACAAATTCGTGCCACGAAAGATCACCTTTGACCTGCGCACGTGTTGTACTTAAACTATGTGCGGGTACATGATCGTTTTGTGCCACAGAAATAGTCGTCGGGTAATGGTGCGGGCGTCTTTAATTGCCCCTCACATAGACAAGTGAGGTTGCCCCAACCCCTCAACGCACACAAAACGATGACTTAAACAAAATTAAAAACCTTTTAAAACCTCTGAGGGTCCTGGTGGCCGATAATTGACCTCGCCTGCGGCTCGGGCAATATCGGCCACCATTCCCCTCATCGGTTTTAAACAATAGTTAAAAACCTCTTCATCACACTTTATTCCCTTATTCATAAATACCCCAGTCAGTTTGGGACAATTTGGGCATTCCTATTGGTTGTAAGGTGGCCACGTGACTGTTTAAGACCGGTTTTAAACGGACGATAAAGACACAGCTGGAGCTGTGAAGGCGCGTTCTGCGCTCATTGTAGCCATACGCGTATTGGCGCACTAAGCTTACGCGGGTGCTAATTTACGCGTAGCGCAATCAATACATAGCGGTACTCAATGTAAAGTCTAATAATGCGCGCGCGTACGCGCAACCGTATGAGCGTTGACCCTTCGCGAAATGGAGCCTGAGGACGAAGCAAGAATTTAAAAATAAATATAGATAAAAAACGCAGAAAAGTTTCAAGGATTTTTCTACATTATTACGCTTTTTAACAAAAAGGGCATTACATGGGAATAAAAGAGTATAGTGTCGCGGTATTCAACGGCTCGGCTCGATCCTTTATCACTCGGCCATACGGCCACGTCCCTGCCGGTTTCAAACGGCCGTTGAAGACCTTGGTTTCCACTCTTTATAATTCCCTATGTAGGGCATGCTTCTTGTGTTGCTTACTGTTGACCAATAGACTAACAGCCAACAGGAAGCCGTACGTCCGGTTCTAAGACGAAGGCCGTACCATTATTAATACCATTTTCCTTTTTCTTTTAACATTTAATAATAATAATAATAATAGTGAGTATATAGCGCCGGTATCCGCCAATATGGCGCTCATGGCGCGCTTTTTAGGCTTTTTACTACAGGTTTTGAAGGTTTTTTTGAATTGTGAGACCCATTTATGTAGCACCTTATAAGGGTTTACAAGGTGTTGCGGCGCATTCAGCAGCCACTGCCAGAAACACCGGGGCAGACCCCTTCTCTTAGCGATAAGTGTCACTGGGTTCTTTACGTGCATTACACAACACACGGGACCTACGGCTTTACGTCCCATCCGAAGGACGAAGCAATAATGGTTAAGTGTCTTGCTTAAGGACACAAGTGTCATGACCAGGATTCGAACCCACACTCTGCTGATCAGAAACACCAGAGCTTGAGTCCGGTGTTCTTATCCGCTCGGCCACGACACGCCACTATTTGATGAAGATGAAAATTTAATACGTATTAAATTTTCCTGATCAATATATACTTTTTTCTAACTAAAGTGCTCCCGAGCAACCAATCATATCCTGCTGTAAATATCCAGATAGTGCCCCTATTTTGGAGATGGAAATTTGAGTAAAGACCACAAAAGTAAACTAACAAGATACAACTATTTTTATACTCATTAAAACCTTTACTCAAAATTTAGGGATCAATAGTGGTCAGTATTCGCCTCAGATTGAACCACAAAGCATATACAACAATAATAAAATAAAATAAAAATAAATATTCCGGGCCCCTGTGCAGGCCCGGGGACCCCACGCTAAAAGGTCCTGCGTTGAAGAACACTGAATGTCAAAATGAAACTTTTTTTTTAATTTTTTTTATTTTATTGTTATTACATCTAATGTTTACATCAATCTAGGTCAGAAGCGACAAGTCAAAGGCTGCTCGACGTTAGAGCCGATAACGTGTTTAAAGTGAAATAAACTCTATTCGAATGAAAAGGTCGTCCCCCTAACTCAATAAATCTTTTTAAGGGTTTAATAGTCGCTGGACGCGTTGACGACGGGCTCGCCTTAAGATGGGAAAGGTATTGGTGGAATGTACGGTATACATCCGAAATTGTCGTAGAGCATTCCTCAGTAACGTCATCAAAACGAGACATATTCATACAAAATCGTGAGCCCGAAACCCATCGAGAAATGGTTGGTTTCTGAGCGGTAATCTCAGGTGTTTTACGTTGACCCTAAGTAACCTGGGTCGGTTTACCTTATAAGGTCAGTCAAAAATTCCCGAGATATGTCAACTGCGATCGTGTCAACATTTTCATGTGGATTAAATACACGTAGGCCTATACCTTCTTCGGTAATTTTAAACGTTAAAAATTTATAAAAAGTAGGGGGCCTACGACATAAACAACCAGTTACTCGTTTAAAAAGATAGCTTCGATTAATATTTGACACCAAAAATCCACTTTAATATAAATAAAATCAGTGTTTTCTATCTTAACTACAGAACCCACACTGCAAAAACGTGGGTGTTAGTGATTCTCTCGGTATCTATTATGACAACACCAACATGGTGTTAATTTTACCAACGATAAAGCAATGGGGGATAACTAACACCATGTCGTTGCTGTCACATAGATACCGAATCAATTTAACACCCCAGTTTTTGCAGGGCATTATTGAGATTCCTCCCTCATCCCTTTCCATAATACAGAATCGAAGACTATTTGGTGATGTGGTCGTGTCAACATTTTATACGTATACGTTTTATACGTATATTTTTTTCGGTGATTAAGTCGTATATTCACAATATGGATCAATTAATAATCGCTACCCAACTCCCTAGGTGTATTTTTAAGTTTCCACGCTTAGCAATAGTCATAATCAAAGTACGCCATAGTCATCTAAGGTTCTCTTGGATTATAGACCATAGATCGGGCATTTTTGACGTAATTTTAAATATATCAACGTTTATCATTGATAAAATCTACAAAATATTATATAAACACCGATTTAATTTTTGTGTCTGAATTTCAAAATCTTATTTTCTATCATCCGATAAGCGCGCGAGGACCGGGCTGGTCCTCGCAGCAAGCAGTTCCGTTGAGAGGCATTGAGTCTTCATTACGCGATGTGCCTAGACAATTATGTTTTACAATTTAATATCATTAAAAGATAATTGATTAAAGTCTACATTTTCTAAACTCGTAACTTTTAATTGTTCTAAAAATTCTTTTTTTTTCTAAAGATAAATTCATATTATCAAATAGTTGGTTAATATAGTTTAGTGATAGTTTACATTATTGTACACATTTGGACTGGCAATGACGGCAATAGTGCACGTCTATGCACCCGGGCGCCTTTGAGTGGCCAGGAGAGGGTCCTATTGCCCGAGGCCGAAGGCCGAGGGAAATAGAATCCTCTCCTGTTCACTCACAGGCCCGAGGGGGTGCATAGACGTGCACTATTGCCCGAATAATGCCAGTCCATGTTTGTTTTATAACACACCTCAGTCCAAAATGTCATGTGAAAAAAATATATTTTCAGGACGCACGGTTTTACAACTGTAAACTGTTATGAGCATTGTAAACCTCTTGAGGGCGCTGTTTACCAGTCAATAGTTTTTGGGTTTCTGAAACTTATTTCGCTTTGCGAATTATTTCCCCCAAATGAAGCGCGTGCGGTGCGTTGACGCACTTTAATTATTATTAGTTCACCCCACGTGACCGTGTTTCAGCCAATCAGGATAAAAAACAGGGAGAGGTGTGTTATAAAATTTTATATCTTTAAACCAAAATGTCACTTTTATTTTGCACAAAGACCGACGTAGGCCTACTATGAGAGAGGATGCACGCGGGCGCGTCGTAGCGGTCACACGCGTCGTTTAGTATGAAAGGAGAATTAACCTTTAGAACATAATCCTAGTAATAACTGACGTACAGATCCTTGCATCACGCGCCATTCACTTTACTCCCATCCGCATTGGCGATCAAAAAGTTCTATTTGCCCATGGGGAAAAGTATTTCCCATTCAACAGTTAGGATCATCCTTGTTCCCAATGTTTTTAACCACTATAGCGCCGCTTATAAGCAAAGAGGCATCTGTGCAGAGGTTGTAATATCATCATCACACCCCGCGTATTGCACTGTTTAACCTCCGCTTATTGCGTTATTTGAGCTCTCATCACCCTACCTAATAATATGGCTTAATGGAATATATAGAGTGGGTGAATTCGCTAGTGTCAAAAATGAGTAAATAATATCTGTGACATTTATTGCGTTTTAATCGTATGGACGTCAATTTTCCTTGCATACTACTTAAGTTGGCCTCCTTGTGCAGTCTCGAAACATAAAAGTATCTAACTAACACTTCGATATTTCTATAGGCATGGTGCATAATTATATATATATAAGTAATCAGACTTAAAGGGTCTGTATACGTTTGGTAATGACTCTGAAAATTTATGGCAATAATAACTAACTAGGTAAGAAGTACAGCAGCTCTAGACAGTATAATGCATTTTGAGAAACATTTCATTTCAAAGTACTGCAGTTATGGAAAAATATATCATTTTTTTATCCCCCAAAATTTGAATCTGAGAAGCGTTATGGCCGTAACGCTTCTCAGAATGTGTATTCCAATGACGGATACTTCTTCTGCGTGAACACAACCGCTCCAGACCTTTGGCGATATCTCAAAAACGCTACCACCTTTTGAAATGAAATTTACACAGGTTAGTTTTATGGTATAAATCTACCAATATATAGCATTAAGGCAAATGTACTGTTCCAAAAACCAAAGGTATACTTTGCCTTTAAATATTGACGTAAAGATTTCCATGTCAAGTTTCGAAACTTTGCTCCTTTAAGTCGCAAAAAATAGTCATCAAAATCGCGACTTTGCATTTGTATTATTTCGTTCCCCGTGCAATTCATGCCGTGGGTAATTTGACATGAAAATTTGATGTCAATACAAAGTAGCAAAATTTGACGTTAGTATTTACCTCTGGGATGTCACGAAAAAGCAACATTCTAGTATTTGTCTAACAAAGTGGTCCACATCTACGGAAACAATCAGAGTTAAACTGTCGGCTTATTCCGAATCGTTAGTGTCACTGTCTCGGTTATTCAAGAATAATTGTCAACTCACACGGCCGTTTCGCGCATTTTCATGCTGCTTGTCTTTACAGGGTTCCAGCTGTCATGCCATTGGTACCACACAATGCCATCGTTATCACGAAAACTTCCATCTAAATAAAATTTACCATTTAAATGAGATTTGAGACAGAACCCAAACCACCAGCCACCATCTCGTGCTACTGCACAACTTCCTGTACCAAATGCATCATTGTCGTTGTCCTTTGTGGAGAAAGGTTTGTTCTTGTGGTAAGCCAGACCATCACCAGCGGTACTGCTGCTGTCGTAGACTCCGAGCGAGAGATAGTACTTCGCACCCGACAGTCTGAAATCCCCGTACTTCGCGAACGCTGTACTGCCATCAAAATCGGTAAGATCTACCCGGAGGTCCCAACTTCCGTACGAATCGTCAGATGTTAGACTTGCTATTTTTTCGTTTCCCAGCCAGAATTCGCCAGAGAGATCACCGAAGCCGGACTGGTAATGTGCCCAGTCTTGGTAGAAGTCCACGGTACCATCAACACGCCTCTGCAAGACGATCCAACCCCCACCGTCCAGCTCCATGTCACAGTACACCGGCAGACCTTCGGAGTAAGCTGTTGGTGGATAGATCGTGTACACACCACTGGCGATGTAACCAGCTTCTAACAACTTCTTACAACTTGAAGTGCGTGGTGGTGACTTCTTAGCCAAGGGTTTCATTACAGAGAAACGAGGAGTCTCCGAATCTGCATCGAAGTATACGCTCCCTTCATCTTCCATGAATAATTGGGGATACTTGGCTCTCGTAGAGTTACTCAGTTGGCACATTTTCTCGTTCTTAAAATAGTTTACTGACTTGCAATCTCTGTCCACGGTGCATTCTCGTCCACAGAGGACAAAATGCGAGACCATCTTCGTTTCGTATGTTAAGTTTTCAAGGGCTCTATTTTCCGCAGAGAACATCACATGTTCCAGTCTGCTACAACGACTACCAGAGCCTTGTGTTATCATTAGAAAATACGTAAATACAACGACGAGTTTGAAATTGTAAAAAAGCTCAAAGCAATTAAACTGCACCATTTTTAAATTCAGTCGCAGAAAATTTGATACAGATTGGCTGATGAAGACCTGTCTTCGCAGAAAATGAATTCATGGGGTTGAAAGCAATACCAGACTCACTGCACGAACGCTGAGAAGTGAAATGAAAACGGTTGGTGTTATGTAGAGATAATTATACGCGAAGAATGACTGGCGGGACGATAAGCATGCAGCGTCACACCTGCAATACCCTGTTGGTAAGTCTGACGTCACTACAGCATATTAAACCACGCCCACTT
Organism: Marthasterias glacialis; assembly: GCA_911728455.2. NCBI lineage: Eukaryota > Metazoa > Echinodermata > Asteroidea > Forcipulatida > Asteriidae > Marthasterias > Marthasterias glacialis. The sequence goes on from OU452229.1 coordinate 16,122,566, forward strand.
CACACGTGCCTGCCGCCGGTGTCGCATGCAATTATGTCCTCTATGCGATACTATCCGGCGGACATTATTGCATATGCAATACCGTCCGCCGGACGATTTTGCATATGCAATTGTGTCCGCCCGGACGCTGCTGCATAATGCAATTGTGTCCGCCCAGACACATTTGCATATGCAATCGTGTCCGCCACCGTGCAAAACGGTCCTCGAAGCCTATGTTCAAATATTCGGCGAAAACAAGCCCCAGGCACGGCGGGCCCGTGGAAATTTTGCTTGTCCATGACACCCCCGGGTTATGTTTATATTATTATGTCAAAAGATTTAAAACAGAAGAAAAACTAAAGCGCTGAAACCGTTGCAGTAAGCTGCAATCATAATACATGAATATTCATGCCGCACATGTGCATACGTACGTTCAGTGAATGCACGCTCGCTGACGCACAATGTACATGTACGTCGGACGGTTTTGCATAGCCCCGGACACGATTGCATATGCAAAAGTGTCTGGAGCGGACAGTATTGCATGGCGGACACAATTGCATCTGACACCGGCTCCAACATCATCAGAAGCCCCATTGCAAATGCATTGGCCAACATTTTCTACAACCATACGCACAATTAAGTAAGCTATAGGTAGTTGGGCAGACACTAAATCTTCTTAATAATGTCGTCCTCTGTTTTATGAAATTTGTACTACCGTAAAAAAACGAGGTTTTTAGGTAATTAACACACAAACAAATACAAGCTTTGGAACCGGAAGTGAGCAAAACGTATGCGCGTGCCAACAGGAAACTTCCTTATGGGAGACTTTTGAGACGCTGGCGGCAGCAGACACAACGGTCCTTTTGGACAATTCTGAGCGTGCGCGCACATGCTCAGTACTGCGTGTGTAGTTCTGAGCATAAGTACTAATGGTAAGAACTGTGAGAAAGGATCGTTCAAAAGTCTCCCATTGGCCAGTGATAGACAGTTCCTGTCAATCAAACTGTGCGCATTGACCAATTGAATCACGCCTTTTGGTCATGTGACCTCGGTCAAACTCGGTTACACGTGGAGCGTAAACGTACACAAACTAAGGTGTGTGGGCGGGGCTTGTTGCCAAAGCCGGAACGGTCTATTACAGTGAACAATGAAATATGTTTCACAATGTAACATTCGTTAACTTGTACGAAATTCTAATACATTAAAGTACGGAAGCCGGATAGTGCCAGGGGATAAAAGGTAAACTATATTTTTCACGAGCGCGTGAATATTTTTTATGTACAATTTATCTGGCGGCCGCCACTTATTATCTGGCGGCCGCCACTTATTATCTGGCGGCCGCCACATAATTATCTGGCGGCCGCCACATAATTATCTGGCGGCCGCCAGATAATTATGTGGCGGCCGCCAGATAATAAGTGGCGGCCGCCAGATAATTATGTGGCGGCCGCCACTTATTATCTGGCGGCCGCCACATAATTATCTGGCGGCCGCCACATAATTATCTGGCGGCCGCCACATAATCAAGCTTAAAATTAGCAATTTGGGATTGCGATACAAAACAAGCTTTTTTCAAGTGGAGCTCAAATTTGAGAAAATGAAAGTTTATGTTTTTCAAGAAGTTCAACTAGGATTTTACAATCCCAAATTTTCAACATTATATCCCTGAGGACGTGACCTGTGGGTCAGTCGGGATTTTCTTGTCTTTGCCCACCCCCACATGCACTCTAAAACAGATTGGTTAAAAACAACCAAGATGTTGGTAGATATGTGTCCAACCGAGCTTATTGGTTAAAACCAAGATATTGGTTAGTTTAACAACGATACATTGTAACCAAATTAACCAAAATATTGGTTAATTCACACTGTAAAAACTCCCGGGTGAGAATTGACCCGGATTCGGGTCCCAGAGGGCAAGACCCATTTCTGGGTCAGTTTGACCCGGAATCTGTGTCAATGTGACCAGAAATTTTGTTAAAAAGCTGTGATTTTGGCTCGGATTTGGGGTCACATTGACACAGATTGTCTGTCCCCCTAGGACCCGAAACCGGGTCAATTCTGACCCGGGAGTTTTTACAGTGATATTTAATTCAACCCATGATATATTGGTTAAATTAACCAATAAGCCCGGTTAGACACATATCTACCAACATCTTGGTTGTTTTTATAACCAATCTGTTTTTAGAGTGCACCCCCACCGAATTTGTTTGTTTGTTACGCCGCTGTTAATGACATGGTTGATATATTTCATTGACAAAGTGTTTGCTTGTAAATTACCGTGAGTAAAGTACCGTGATTTATAGAACCGTGATTAAAGTATGCATTCAACTAACCTTTGAAAAACGAGTTGGCTGATTGTTACATTTTGTATTTATAGAAAATGTATGGGTTTGGAAATGTATAGCCTTAAATTCTCAATGATGTTTTGGCTTTAACTATGGTAGAGTTGTGGGGCTTTATATAATCGGAAATTCATTTGGGCATTACATTTTGAAAATGTAGTTTTAGAGGATGTTTTTCCCAAATCAAACTCCCAACTTTCCTAAATTTTACCAAATTTTCTGGAATTGCAGCCGGAAGGAGGGAGCAAACCCATTGGTCAGGGCTATGTCACCGAATGAAAGCGATACAGCAAAAGCATTACCAAAGTCGTAAATAGTATAACCACAAAATTTAATAACACTGAGTCATGTTAACACAAAAGCAAACCAAAACACTAAACCAAAAAGTAACATGAAAAAATTATGAGTTGTGGGTCATTCCGTGTCAATTCAACATGCTTTTGGACCTGACCGACCCGGATTGAAACGAAATTCGGTGTGCTGATTGGACTCCTCAGTCATTTGGTCAATTATTTTTTGAGTTAGGGGTCAACGAACTTTTGACTAATTAGCATAACCTGCTCTATTCGGACAGCCATATCTCCAAAAGTAAAGCACCTACAGAGAAAAATTTTACTTAATTTTGAAGCTCTTGGAATGGCCCTCATTTCATAAAAAAAAATTATACCTCGTACCACAAAAAAGTACGTACAAATTTTACCTTTGATTTAGAGTTAAATAGTACAGAAATTTATGTGGCGGCCGCCAGATAATTATGTGGCGGCCGCCAGATAATTATGTGGCGGCCGCCAGATAATAAGTGGCGGCCGCCAGATAATTATGTGGCGGCCGCCAGATAATTATGTGGCGGCCGCCAGATAATAAGTGGCGGCCGCCAGATAAATTGTACATAAAAAATATTCACGCGCTCGTGAAAAATATAGTTTACCTTTTATCCCCTGGCACTATCCGGCTTCCGTATTAAAGCAATGGCTGACTTCATAATAGGAGGTTAAAAATGTAGCGCCACTACCCCTTGCTGAAATAGTCTCGTCTGAGGACCAGTTCATTACAGACAAGGGTAGCAGTAGTGTTTTATATATTTAATTTAAAATATCATAAAAAGAACAAATAGTTTAGTATGATCATCATGAAATATTTACCACTGGCAATTTTTCAGAGAAGTATTTCTTTTGAAAAACTGCCGAAGTCGAAAATAGTCATTTAAGACCTCCAACATCACCAGTCGAATGCAGCAAGTGCATTGGCGTATATAACACAGATGCAGTGATGAGTGTCCTGTTTTTTTGTTGAGTTTGCGTAAAGAGAACAATACTTCCAAGCAAATGACCCGCGTAATCAGCTCCCAACCGGGGTGGTATTATACAAGGAAGGCGCGCCGGGTAGACTTTGGCTTGACTCCCAAAGCTTGTAAAAGCATAAGTGTTTTCAGTGGTCCTTCCCAACAAAAAAGAACTATATTCAAACCTCAATGTAATCGAATGAGAATGGGAACTTCCATTAATGTTGAGAGAAATTGTTAAAAAGTTACAACCAAGATGTCTCGAAAGATATGAGAAAACATGAGGTTCTACGAGTCATGGACTTGTTTGTTCTGGACAATTCGATTCTTAAAAGCTCTGCAGAGCAGCTGTTTGGACACACCCTCGAGAAAAGTGGAAAATATACGAGGAGGTAAATGGGTATGGTTTCACCAACATCATTGTCGCAGCGTTTTCACATAATATGACCTGCGTGGATGATGTCTTCATCAGGCAGTTGGTGGAAAAGGGGGAAGGACCGTTGAGGGCTTTTTCCTTTCTCTGAGATAACTGAAAGTAAGTCTCGGTAATCAATATTTCTTCATTGTTTTTCTCCCGGTGAATGGCACCACTGATCGCTTGACTATCCATTCAAGCAGGTTACCGGTTAGTTTTAGTGGAAATACATTGCACTTTGATTGGATTAAATGGTGTGGAATAGATCTTAGTGGAAAAAAGTATTTCTTTTCAAAATGAAAAAAGTGAATTTTGACGAACCAAATAGTGTCACTTTTTTTAGCCATGTGTTGTTGTACACAGATACAAAACGCGCCATATAATGATGCCATGAAGACGTGACAGACATTTTGCCAAAATTGTACATCTACAATATCCGTCTAAAAATAAAAACAAAATTGACATCGGATGCAGGCTTCTTGGGATAAGCTGATTTCAAGATTGATTGACTTACAGAATGTTAATATAATGACTTTCAAAAACTAAGTCAAGGCATAAAAGGTTCTCCATGGTAAATATTTTTGTCATGACTTATATTTCTAAATACGACTTTTGCTCTGGAGAAAAAATATCCGAAACAAATAATAACTGGAAATTGTTTATCCCTTGAACAAACACAGAGCTGTTCCGAAATCTTAAATGCCACATGGTTAACAGACCCTGAACGTGACCCAAAATTTCAGGCAGACAGTGATCCAAAACACAGACCTTTAATTTGACTCTAACTGTGCTCAAACCCCAACCATAAAACTGATTTGAACCTGACCCTGACTCTAATCCTGACTCTTACAGACTCTGACCCTAACCCCGACTATAACAACAATCTCCTTTACCCTAAACCTAACCATAACCCTGACTCTTACCCATCATTAAACCTAAACAATTGTCAATTGGAACTTCCTGTTTGGACCGGAAGGAAAGCTTGAGTGGAATTGTGTGTGTAAGTAAATATTGGCTGTTATGGTAATGACCAGAAGATGCCACAAACACCTCAGTCATGTAGTTCAGGAGATATGAATATTAAAGATGTCAAAAGAAGGCGCTGTAACAAGGTATGACATCACACGACCTATTGATTTCAAAGAGTGGATGTCACCGATGATGAACTTCCTTGTCACTACATCAAAATGTATTTTAATTGGTTAAAGACGGTTGAGATATAAACAAGATTTATTTGAACTTTTTACTTGGACTGGAAATAAAGATCAAAGTGGGATCACGTTTTAATTAAAATGGCACGTGTTGTTAGTTAAAAGACGACACAAAGATTGTAATTTTATGACACGTAGTTCAGGAGATAAGGAGACATAATTTTTCTAAGGGTATAATTAAAAGCACTCGTTAATTTACAAGTCCCGAAGCCTAATAGGTACCTTCATGGCTAAAATGCCATTCATTTCCACTTGGCTATTTTTTGATTGATCTTCGGGGACATGTATAGATCATGAGCGAGTCGTTACCAACCCGCCGACGGTACATTTCGGGCGGCTGCCTCACTCAACAATTTTTCTAAGGGTATAATTAAAAGCACTCGTTAATTTACAAGGCCCGAAGTGTAATAGGTACCTTCATGACTAAAATGGGATCTCCACTTGGCTATTTTTCGATTGATCTCCGGGGACATGTATAGATCATGAGCGAGTCGTTACCAACCCGCCGACGGTACATTTCGGGCGGCTGCCTCACTCAGTTTGTGCACGGACGGTGCAAGTCGCCACTATTCGCTGTAAACGCTCATCTGTGGACCGCCTCTTCTTGAATGACATCGAACAATAATAGTGCCATTAACGTGCACAAATTAATGTACCATTTTCTGTAATTATTTGAACAAACTATGTAGATAATTAACAACACAGAGGGCATCCATAGTGCAATCGAACGTCTGCTGTGCACTTGCATGTAACCTTCACCACGCCCCATTTGCTCGTGATCTCAGCATTATTCCTTTTTTCCCATGACCACCCCCAACTTTTCACAAAAAATTTACGCCACTGGCTTGCTATAAGACCACGCAAATAAGGTTTTATCATGTCGGACTTTCGGTGGCGTACCAAAGGCTGTTGCCATTGGTCAACACGTATAGGGCGGGGCTGAATGGAACATAATACAACTTGTAGCGTTATTTTAAGAAGAGCAAAACATGCAATGCGCAAATTTTCGAACTTCATTTTGCACTGCCGTGCGGAACGTGACGCATGATACTCAACATACGCAGAGTGCAAAATAGACTACTGGGAGTATGATGACATGGTTTAATTCAATACCTCATACATTATTCATAATAGACCTTATGCACATGACGTCATTTGAGTAGGGCGCCCTCGTCTAGAGGTCAAAATGAGGTTGTTCATTGGCCAATCCTGTGCGCCGCGCGTACAAATCTCTGCGTTTCCATTGTTACATCATCGATTTACGTCTAAGATGGCGGCGTGATGACGTCAATGCATAAGGTCTATGGAAAGCCGAAACTGCCATGTTATATTTTTGTTGTTTACCAAGCGGCGGAGTGCTTATATTCAAGCCAACGTAAATACGCATGCATAGTAGACTATCCCATTGGCAACACTGGTTGCCATGGGTAAATACGCATGCGTAGTAGACTATCACATATGTGATAGTCTACTGCGCACGCGCTTAACGATGCACTGGTGATGTCACACTAGTGTAGTCATTGATCTTCATTAACACCATTGATCTCCATTAATACGTTGGCGTGAATATAAGCACTCCGCCGCGGCTTGGTAAACAACAAAAATATCACATATATCACGTAATGGTGAATGGACCACTAAGGTTTCGGCTCTGGATCATGAATATGTTTGAGGCGAAGCCGAGTGAAATGGAACGGTCTAAATTTTACGGAGCGATAATATTCCTCCCGATTCACAAATTAAAGACGCCCACTCTTCACCGTTACCGGCCCAACTCATTTTGGCACGCGCGTACTAAGCGCCTCTAAGGGCGCTCGAACGTTTTTAACAAGCGTGCGCACAAAGCAGTCAGTTTTTTGGAGCCAATCAGCGTTGTTTCTCAGTACTTCACTGTTATAGACGAGAGGTATCGATACGGCGCTGACCATGGAGGTGAGGTTGCGTACCGCACTTTCCCACGGAGGACGTCGTGTTTGTTTACATTTATTACCCACAATATATCACGTGACGCGGGTCGCCCAATCGGTCTATAGACCGTTCCGGCCTGACAATCAAACTGTACACATTGACCAATTGGATCACGGTCACACGTAAAGTGTAAACGCACACAAACTAAGGTCTGTGGGCGGGGCTTGTTGCCGAAGCCGAAACGGTTATAATTGCATTACCCGCTAATGGGAACCAGTCTATAATATTCCTCCCATTCCACTCTGAGCCACTTGATTAGACACGCCGTCGCAGAGCTGACATACTGACGAATAACCTACTTTACAGATCTGACATACCGGCGAATACACTACAGTAATACTATTACATATTCGCCGGTATGTCAGATCTGCAATGTAGGTTATTTGTCAGTATGTCAGCTCTGCGACGACGCTTCTTGCGTTGCTTGATTGTTCTATTTATCAATAGACATCAATGTCGTACATTTAGGAAGCCGTATGTCCGGTTCTATGTTTTTGCTTTTTAATTTTGTTTATACGCAAAATAAAAGAGCAAAACAATGAAATTAAGTGCTCCCGAGCAACCAATCATATCCTGCAGTAAATATCCAGTGCCCCTATTTCGGAGATGGAAATATGAGTAACGACCACAACAGTAAACTAATAAGATAGTTTTATCTCTCTCATTAAAACCATTACTCAAAATCGAGGGGATCAATAGTGGCCAGTATTCGCTTCAGCGCGTAATGAAGACTCATTATAAGCCTCTCATGAAATGGAAAAGTTAAATTTTACCTTGCGATAATATTCCTCCCATTGCACTCTGAGCCACTCAATATTTGTTTACCGTTTAATTAGAAAAAGTAGTAATCGGTAGGTGGGATCGAGAGAACTCTAGAGGCGATGGGAGGCGATGGGAGGCGATGGGAGCATACTTATAATGTAACACTTTAGAACATACTTATTATTAGTGCACTCTCGAGCATTTTAGAGCATAATTAGCACCTTAGAGTGCTCTAGAGGTGATGAGAGCACTTGAGATGTGATGGGCCCTCATCACCCTACTTAATAATATGACTTAATATGATATATAGAGTGGGTGAATTTGATATAACGTCGAACCAAAAATGAGTAAATAATATCTGGACATTTATTGCGTTTTAATCGTAAGAAAATTTTTATTTCTGGATCAGCGGCGTAGCGAAGGCACTTTCTTTGGGGGTGGGGGGGGGGGGCTGGGGAAGCCTAAATTTGCCGACTGACATTACTAAATGAAAGGCACATTCTGCAACAATAAACATTGTCATATTCCTCACATGGGCGAGATAAGCAGTCTTTCCATGCGGGGAATGGCGATAGATTTACAATATGAAACAAACCGGGCGGGGAATCTGACTTGGTTGTGACAAACACAAGGACTGGTTTATTTCTCTCAATTCTCATTTCAACTGTGACAGTGATATTGAACATTTTTAAATGGTAAAGCGTACATGTTATAAATTCTAACGCAACTTCTGCCATGGAGCTGCCGTGTTAGCATTGGACTTTTTGGGGGCTAAACTAACCTAGCCGAATGGGTAACTTGACCATTTTAAGTCTAGTGTGAACAGCCCAATCAAATTTCATCGAGTCCAATGAGCATGGGTAGTTTAACCGGCCACCTTCTGCCCAGGTAAACTAACCTGGTCAAACTAGTTCAGTGTGGACGCAAGTCAAATCATAAATGAGCGTTGCTCCGAAGATTTATATGCCCTGCGCAAATTTTGTAAGATTCACTTTTGTTCCAGCTATTAATTAAACGTGATAATTCAACCCGCCCCTACCCTTGCTCAACACCACCCCTTTAAAGCTTAAACACATGATGCAACCTTTTGGTCGTGGGTTCGAATCCCACCCGAGGAAAAATGCCTGTGATTTTTTTTGACACACAGCACGCAGAAACTCAAACCACAAGCATGGAAACAGATACTCTCAAAATAGTGTCCGCTCATTAGCATACCGCAATCTGATTGGTCATGAGTCTATGACATCACATTGTTTACGGAACCTTGCTAAAAAAGTGTCCCTGTTAAGAGTTTATCATTGCATGCCTTGCTGCTGAGCTGTCAAGACATCGTACAGATAAAAGATAATTTTTTTTCATCTGAATTTTCTTTTGATGATTTGGTTAGAACAATTTCTTTATTTCCAGGGTTTATTAGGTTTTTGTAAAATTTCTCCAAGTTGATATTTAGCACCTTTTTCACATGTTTTTAATCAAAGATTGTATTTAGCACTTTTAAATCTGCACATAAATCAACACAATTTATAACATATTACTCTATGTAGTTTGAATTTAGTTAAGTGTTTCTCTTGTTCGATATTTTTGACATTATTAGAGTACCTTTGTCAGTTTGTACAATTTACTTGTTTTTTTTAAAGACTCATTCCCACCCCTGTTCATTAATTTTCTTTATACTTGAAAGAATTGTGATTTAAGGTGATCATAGCTGAAAGTGTTGATCAACAAAGCAAATCTAACCATTCTTTAGAGAATGTTTTTCAGTTTCTTTCAGGCGGAGGTTACCCTGTTGGAATGAGTGGTAATCATCAGTGAAGTGTTCGAAGATTTACAAGCAGCTTCAGATTACAAGGTATGATGCCAAATAATTGATGTGTTCCATCTGAATTTTTAATAGAGAATACAATTTTTTTTTCATAAACCACACTTTTATACTAATGTTTAACTACAGTTAAAATGCACGTGTAGTCGCTAGTAAGGGATTTTTTAGAAAACATTTGGGAAAAACTTAAACAAGCGTAATGTCTCCTTTTCTTTGTTACAAACAGCAATTTATTTGCCACTGCCATCAAATAATAAAAAAAATGTCTCAATGAACTTTTTTTGTTATTTCTGTAGATTCACCAGCATGCACCAAATGCCAGAGGATGGAGAAGATCAAAACTTCAACCCATCCCTGTGGTCGATCCCTGGGTAATGGTTGGTATCGACCATATTGGCCCATTCAAGGAATCGAAGGCTAGCAATCGATATGTCCTAAGTGCTACAGACTATTACACCAAGTGGCCTGAGGCGATGCTGATCCCGCGAAAGGATGCCGAGAGAGTGGCAAAGTACCTCTTTATTTCTTTAACTCTGAACTTTATTTTACAGGTTGGGTAATTTCCAAGATGTAACTTGTGTGTGTATTTATTTAATTGTTTTTTATGTGTTTGGTTAAATTGTTAAATCAGCTCATTTATTCTCATTACAGGAATGGTGCATCAAAAGACTGTCTTTCTGATCAAGGGAGAGAATTCTGTAACCAGGTAAAGTTAGCAACATGTAAACAAAATATTGATGGAAAAAACCCAGTCTCTATTTACAATTCCATTTTTTGTATTTCCAATTGTTTGTATTAACCTATGATAAAAATGGCAATTATGCAATTGCCAGTGACTATAGGCCTTTGATTTTTTCAACCAATGAAGTTTTGGTGCTCAATATGTGGCATGGTGTGGCCGCCTCCTTCTGTGTTTTCATTGTCCTCTGGGAGTCTGAGGAACTCATTAGAGGACTATTTTTTTTGTTTTGTTTGTTTGTTTGTTTTTTTCGAGGGAAAGTTGTACTTGAATTGAAGTGCGAAAATGTGTGTTAGAATAAGTGATTTTTGTAACAGTGTCAAATAAAAGTTAATTTAGAAACAATATTAAAATTACCTTTAATTGTAAAATTGTCCTCTCAAAAACAAATCAACAAACAATTTCAGGCAATTTGTGTCCTTCTAATTTCTAATGCGTTGTATCTCTTAAGCAGCAAAGATAACTTTTGCGTGTAAAATACTTATTTTACTTACCAAACTTAATGTGGTTTTGGGTGTTGCTGCACTTTTTTTTATTAGGGTCAAAGACAGACCCTATACCTACAAATGGATACTACGTGTACTTTTACATCATTGCAACAGCCAAGCATCATTGACAGTATAATTGATTGCTATAATTTTGAACTCATTGTTATTATTTATTGACAGTACTTAAAAATTAATCAACCTGCACTCGTCGTTAAAAGCAGTGGCAACTCATTTCTCTTATTTAGCCTGCAGACCTCAGGAAAAAACGCTATGATGAGATCGTCTAATGGCCACCTACAATCATTACACATTTTCGTGGTTTTCTCTCACAATTGAATTTTTTATTTAATCTAATTTAGATCGGCCAAGATCCTGGAATGAATATAAATGAGACTCAGAGAGCAGACAGCCTGCAGCAAAAACTACTACCCAGCAATTTCCGTACTAAAACTCTTTTTAGTATATATGTTTGGCAAATATTGATAAAAAAGTGTCATTATTAGAGTTCGCATTAACATTTTACATAAGGCACCTTGCAAAATATTGAAAGTATGATGTTGAGGTAATCCTGAGGACCGAGCACAACTAAAAAACACCCAGTTTGGTTTTATGAATCTTGTGGGGAGTTTTACACTTGGGGTCGAGGAAGAAGCGTCCCCGTCGCGACTTGTAGATGCTGAGAAACTTGTAGATGCTGAGAAAGTTGAGACGTCAAGTTGAACATTTTTGAAATTTTCAAAAATTCATATTTTAAGAAGTACTTATCACATGATCACAAATCTTACATCAGATTGTAGGGAATTGAGCCTTCTCAAACTTTTGCAATGAGGTGACATCATTTTCACCTTTACTTCCGGTTCAAACTGGACGTTTAACGCAAATCGATTGTCCATGTGCGTTCAAGCGTGTCCCACATCGTGTAGAAAATCCAATGGCATTATACACGCACACGTGCTTGTGTGTGCGTGGCTGTGTAACATCGATGCCCCATTGCTATGCACATTAACCACGCTTTGTTCTTAGTCTCTTTTCAAGGTGCACACTCCACGCTTTAATAGTCTTTAATACAGGGCTTATTTAAACCTTTATAAATCAACAAAAAATCAACCGTTTGAGATATGAACTTAATTCTTTCGACAAATGTCGAAGTAAGGGAGGGTCTTTCGTTTTGACACATTAAGTGACCTTTGTGACACCTACTTCCGGTCAAACCGGAAGTAGCTCTTTAAAAATGCTAAGAGCTAGGAACACGATTCTTTCACCAAATACCAACGTTAGGAAAGGTCATTCTCTGTTGCACACTGCGTGACCTCTGTGACCTCTACTTACCATCAAACCGGAAGTAGCTCCTCATTTGAGTATGGTTAGAGCCAAGAACATGATTCACCAAAAAGCAAGTTTAGGGAAGGTGCTTCTCTGTTGCACGTTGGGTGACCTAGACTTCCGGTCAAAACGGAAGTAGCTCCTCATTTAAAAGTAGTTAGATGTAAGAACATGATTGTTTCATGAAATATCTAGTTCTGGGAAGGGCTTTATTTACACGAGACCGGGCTTCAACTTAAAAGCCAATGACAACGCCATGTAACCAGCGCCCGAACACCTCTGTGTTTGTTCCAACAAACACGGTATCTCTAGTTAGTGTTTTTTTATTGTGAAGCTATTTAAAAATGTTCATTTAATGTAATTTTCATTGCATCATTTGTTCTGATAAAAAAATAACTGGACCAAAATTTAATCAATTTCTTTTTAATTTACAGGATCTGCAAAATCAGTTCTAACAATGTCATAACCCTGAAGACAGTAGATAGCCAATTTGAGCTCAAAACAAGGTGCAGTATGAGCATCTGAAGCCCTACATAACCGTTGACTCTAGCTCCAAGGAAAACAAGAATGGTGGCGGTGAGTACAACTAGCTGGGATGCAGCTTTTGAGCCTATGAGGAAACAAAACCCCACTTGTTACAACCAAACAACTCTAAAGAAACAATTATCGAGTAACTGAATGTTTTTCTAAACATCTCAGATTTGTATTGCTTTTATAACAGATTTGTATTGCTTTCACTGTTTCTTTTTGGTCTTGTATTCAGAATTTGAGCCACCCACTAAAAGAACACTTGGAAAGGTTGAAGAGGTCAAAGAGGAAAAGGAAAACACTATGCGGAGGTAAGTTTAAAATTAAGATGTCAAAGCACAGTCAGTTTGTGAAAATTGTTCAGTTAAAAAATGACTGGAATGACTCATCGAGATGAAAACTTAAAAACTATGTACATAATTGATGTTCAATGTACAAGTAAGTTATTGTGTTGCATTGTCTTCCATTATCCTACATTACAGGTAACCCAATGATGCAGTGTGATGAAGGCATCAGTGATGATGAAGTTGAACTTGTCAAGATCGGTAAGGGGGTCATCTTCTCATCCTTTGAAAAGGAGTGGTCTTGATTACTACCATGGAATATCTTGTAGTTAAATTACTGTATTATTGTTTCTCGTCTGTATGCAGAAAAGAGAACAGCCCCTGATGACTGGATTCCTCAGCCAGCGAAGAAGACTCCGAAGGATGCTAGCACAGAAGACATCACTGCCGGATCTTGATTAAGTGATAAACACAATGATTTTGTCCAATCTTGTCTATCTAATCAGTTCCCAGCCATTCAGGGCTTTCAGAGTGCAGTGACCCTTTATGCAGGTAGTACCGGAGGTTATGTGCTACCCAGTGATGGCCCATTTGTTCAAATTGTGAATGTCAATGATTCCCACTGGGTCACTCTGTCAACCATAGGAGTAGATGCACCCAACAAAAGTTTATGATAGTTTGGGAGTTTCCTTGCCTGCTGCCCTAAAGAGAACAGTTACTGCCTACTTTTCACCAAAGACAGGTTGTTTGAAGCGGAGCATGTGAAGGTCCAGAAGCAGGTTGGTGGAAATGACTGGGGCCATTTGCCATTGCTAATAATGCCAATGCACTGTGCACAAGTAAGGATCCCGCCTGCATACGCTGGGACCAACGCAGCATGCAAACTCACTTTGCAGCATGCATGCAGGTCAAATGTTTTAAATCCTTCCCTTGTTCCCAGGTAAAGCGAGCCGCAAGCGGAGGTGTAAAGCAGACATAAATGGTTGAGGTCTTCTGCTTTTGCAGGCAACCATAAGGGCTGGATGACAGAATGTTGCAGTGTCAGCAGTGCAAGGAATGGTATCACGAAACCTGTCACACTTTGCCCTCCATACTTTACTCAGATAAGTCTGCCATGTTCTCTGTGCTTAAAGTGTACTTAGGCTTTTTTCTTCCTTTCTGTTTTAGATGAGCAGAGGAACTGTGCAGAAGTTGATAAGTACAGTGTAAGTAGTCTATGTTATAGTATTTTTGTTTGTGGGGTTTTAAATATTTATTTTTATTTTTTAGGAAATGAATATCTTGCACTTTTTAGGTTATTGTTGGGTTATTTAATTTGTAAATATAGTTGTAAGTAATTTGTCAAGGGGGTCACTCTTTATACACACAATTTTCTTGTCTTTTTTAATGTTATTTATTGTTCTGTATAATGTTATTTATTTTTATTTTTAAATATTATACTTTGGTAACAATTTTTCGAGGGCTTAACACATGCTATTTCCTTGCCTTTTTAAATGTTATTTATTGTTCTGTATATGTTTTTATTTTTATCTTTAAATGTTATACTTTGGTAATAATTTTTGGAGGGGGTCTCTTTTTACATGTGCAAGGTTCTTGTCTTTTTTATAAGTTCAATACAATCAATAATCAGTTCAATGCAAGTTTAACTGATGAGTCACGAATTTGACGAAAGGGCAATTAGCAGCATTCAAAGTAAAAACAGACAGAGGTTTCAAAACGTTTTCAAGTTGTATAGGCCTACTTGCTTACTCAGGCAGTAAAAGTTACACTTGTTCAGATTTTCATAATTTTGTATAAGGTTTTGGCATTTGTGTCTTTGCTATTGGGATTGTATGGGTACCAATAACAATAGCTTATCACTGTGCAGGCATACACATCTTATCAAAGTGCAAACATTTGAGTTATTACAGAGTGGAGGATTTTAGAGGATGGGGTGGGTACAAAAATGCTTTGAGTTATTATTGTTACTTGTATATGGGAGGGCATTGCAAAAAGTGAATAAAGCTAATAAGTAAGATCTGGATTTTGCAATAACTTATCTCAACATACAATACAAAACAAAAAAATGCTCCAATAATTTATTTGGAAGCAAATAATTTAAAAATAAAAGTAATTTACTTTTCTGCGGATTACTTTCAATGACTTCAGGTGAAGCTGTTTTGGGGAAATCTTCTTAATGTGCTGAACAAATCTTTTATGGGAATCTTTTAAGTTGCTGAAAGAGCAACAGGTTAACCAATGCTTGACATGTTTTGGTTTTCATCCTGACACCGGTGTGTAATAATATGCACTACGATTACCATACGCTAAGTCATTATCACAGTAAGTTTGATTGGAAACAAGAAAAAAAGTTAAAAAGATTGGAACACAATTTTCAAAATGTTAAATTTAAAGTCAAAGTTAATAGCCCTCTCCATTAAGCCCCGCCCCCTAAACATATTGACCAATTACAGCATAGGCTACATCACCACTTAACATGGGCAGCACAATGTGCGTTTCTTCAACGCCACACTGCTTTACATGAATGGTGCGCATGTTTACATTTTCCAATAGGATTTTATCGTGTCGGACTTTTGTCAGACTTTCGGTGGCATAGCCAAGGCTGTGATTGATCAACATGTAAGGGGGCGGTGCTTAATGGATTGGTCTATCACAAAGAAGTGTCTGTACTCATTTTGAAAAAAACTTGTTATGCTGTATGAGAAACAAGTGATCTGAAGCATATCCTCATTAAGAAATGGTTGAGCTGTGTAGGGATCAAAGTGAAATGCAATTTTTAGTTAAGATTTATTCACTGAAAATGCACTTGCTCTATGACTGAACCTCCTAACTTGGTGATGACTGTGGTAAAACAAGGGACAGCTTGGTGTAGTTTTCAAGAAACTGATCTGAAAACAAGTCATGGCATTATTTTTGTTTTATGTTGATAGCTATTTCTCTCACCTGGCAAGAGAGATCAGATTTTACAAAATGTTCTTGAAGATTCTTTAAAAATATTTATCTACTGTTGCTACCCACTGGTAATATACTGTTGCTATATTAGTCCTATATTCTGCTACTAATCTACTTCTACTTCTGATACAATTTACTGATAATCTACCCCAGTACTATCTAATATTACTACTAGTACTATCTTCTGCTACTTATCTACTTCTAGTTCTGATACTAACTACTGAAAAACCATCCAAGTACTATCTTACTGCTATCTACTGGAGTACTATCCTGCTAGACTATCCTGCTATCTAATGTTATAACTATCTACTTAATACTACCTTAGTATACTAAACTATACTGGTACTTTCCGGAGAAATATTCTTATCTGAAATGATTTCATCTTTAAGAACATTTTGATAAATCTAAGCTTATTTACTTCAGTCTTGCCAGGTAAGAGAAACCATCATAGCCATAAAAAAACATGGAACTCCAAACAGAATGTTACGACACAATCACAAAATAAAAAATACTTGATTAACTTCAGAATATTTGGCAATTTTTAAATATCAGTTCAGATTTAGAGCATGCAACCTAACAGCAAATTTTGCAGAAAGTCCTTATTTGAGAACACAGCTCTGCAATTTTGTCAACTTTTTTTTTTATTGTGAATGGTTTAAGTCAATTTATACTTACACCAGTTTTGACAGATCAATGAAGTTTTTGTTTAATTTCAAGATGCATTAAAGATGCTAGGTTTTAGCCAATTTGACCCCAAAATGTTGATTTAAATTTTAAATTCACAAGCTTTCACCTAAGGTATTGCATGAAAAATTCCACCAATGTTTAAAAAACAGTTTCAACATAATTTGTGTAATTTTGTGTGCGTTTCGACTATAGAAAGGTATAAGAATTTAAATTCATTGTCATGTCAACAAAAATGATCCTTAATAATATACATCATCTTGAAGAAAGCAAACTATTATAACTTTAGCTTTTGTTCGGCTACACATAACTTCTCTCACTAAAGTTAAAATCAAGGTATCTAGTGGTCTAGAAAATTGGACTCAAGTTCTGATGGCTGAGCCATCAGAGTGTGGGTTCGAATCCCGGTCATGACACCATGACACCTGTGTCCTTGGGCAAGACACTTAACTAGTATAATTATTGTTTCTCATCACCCAGTAGTAATTGGGTGCCTAGGGTAGAGATTGTTGACATGACAGTGTACACCAATTGGCTGCCAGTACTGGATACTCTGAAGGAGATGAGATAGTTTTAGGAATGCTTAAAGCCCTACGAACAGAAGTAATAATGGTGCAAGGTTTTTTGATAATATTTTTAAAAGCACTTAATAATTGGCTATTATTATTATTTATTAAATAAAAAAGAGAAATCTCCTAATTTAAAACCTTACTAAAATGAATACAGAACAAATGTTTGTGAACATTCAATGTGTAATGTGTTTAAAATTATTCCATGCATCATAAAAAAAAATTGACAAAAGTACACAAAACAAAAATTGCAAATTCTTGTTTTCTTGATTTTGTGACTTATCAAAATTCTTATCAAAATTTTGAATTACTTGTTGTCAACAATAGTCCTGTTGGTCGTTTAGAATGAATTTAGTATTTGAACGTTTTTTCTTTAACTTGAAAGACGAGAAACAAACTATCATTAAGATAAAAGCAACTTAAAAGAGGTGTTACCATTTCACCGTTTTTGAGAAAATAACAAATTAAGTTTTCACAGTTTAGGGTTCAAGAGCAAAAAAAAAAAGAAAACTTGGAAAAACATGAATCTAATGGGCATAATTTGTGAATAAATTATGTCTAAAAGGTATTATCTCATTAATCATAAATGGTTGAGTGATCTACAATGTTTAAATATTTCATTCATCTAATTTAACTGATGAATTACATGAACATATAAAAGATAAAAACTATAGATTAGTGATCTGCAAGCCTTTAGGCCGGAAAATGACATGCTTTCAACCGAAACCCTACAGAAGATCACCAGGCGATCGAACCACCTGCTAATGTCAAAAACAGGCTAAATTTTATTAAAGTAAATTCTTTATTGAAACAGTTTGTTTTTGTTATATATATTTATGAGTAATTGCTCTGAACTAACACAAAAATTTAATGAAAAAAATATTGTTTTTGTATGACCAATTGAAGGGCAATCTTTGTTGCTGATGGAATTACCAAAAGTGTTACGAAAAATTTTAGTGCATCTGACAAAGTTTGGTAACCCACCTGAATTTGTTTTTCAACCAACTTTTGGGTCACGTCCCATACTTTGCGTACCATTGGTATAGATGTTTTAAAAAGAAAGCCATGTCTATTAAGTAACCCCTGCATAAATGCATAATAACTGTATGCATTGATGCAGTAGGCAAACTTCTAAAAAATCATAAATTGGGTCCACAATTGGTATAATATGCAACATTAATCAAACAATGGGAACAATAGCGGGGGGGGGGGGGGGGGACTTCTTGCAACAACAGATCTATCTTTACTGACAATCGTCAGTTAATGTAGAATTGAACTACCGATTGTCAATCAAGTGTGACTTGTGTTCCTATACTCACACTAATGTACAAGCAGCAGTGTTTTGAAGGCAAGGTAGTTGTAGTCTCAGTTTGATTTCATGCACAACGACGGCAAGCAATCAATGGGATATCTACTGCAGGGATTTACAAATGGAAAACAAGATTTAAAAAAAAATGTAATCTGTTTGCCTAACTTTGCACAGCTATTACTATATCAAGATGCAAAACATAATTTGGTAGTTGGTACATTGATGATGGCAATACAATATTCAACAACATTGGAGCGCAACAGCAAATAGATGGCCTGGTGTCAAGCTTGAACGCAGCCCCAGCAAATACGAATTGTCACTAAAACCGAGCATAACGACGACGACGGCGGCGGGAGATCTAATTTCCGACACTCAAAATGGACGTGGACTCGTGAACAGCATTTTACCATTGACGCAAGGCTTCATCACAAAACAACAAACTAAAATCTCCAAAACATCATTTTACATACAAACATCCCTGAAAAACTTGTAGGGCATTATATAACAATTTAGAAGACCTAACAGTAGCTTTATTAACTAAAATAAACCTGAACCCTCCTAAATCCTCCGATTTCCATGTTGCCTTTAGTCGAGGATTTTGGAGGATTGAGGGCATTTCAAAATTTAAGGCATCTAAGACATGTATGAGCACAAGATATTTCATGATACTTTAACTCTCCCTTGTCATGAAACCTAATTTTGTTTAAATACACACACACAATTACTGCATGTATCTACCCCATATTATAAACCATAAACCATCATGATCACCCCCTAAATAATAATAATAATAACTAGTTCTTATATAGCGCATTTCACAATAACAACTCAATGCGCTTTACATTAGTGCTCTGGTCATTGGGCCAATAACATTCCTGTAATCATTCTCATCAGCTCCCTGGGGAATATACAGCCCGAGCTACCATGGCGCTCGAAAGGCTTTTTCAAACAAACATAATATCAACATCTGTCCTCACCGGTACCCTTCATACCCCTAGGTGAAGAGAAGCAACTATAGTACAGCATCTTGCTCATGAATAGAAGTGGCATAACCAAGATTCGAACCCCCACCCCGATGACTTGACCACAAGAACTCGAGTCTGGTGCACTAGACCACTCAGCCATGACACCCGTCTGATTACTCCAGTTGACTCTCTGGAGGATATTGATGATTAATTTTCATCTGCTGCTAGAAATGCGCAGTCTTTTATCTGTCTTTTCTGTCAGTATTTTTTCATCTGCACATGATTGACTGCAAGTTATTTTTATTTGCCTATTAATCATACAAAAATACTTGTGAATCAAATTTTTCACGTGATGGAGAATATCATTGTCTTTCTGTCTAAAAATTGTCTACTTTTCTTCTCTTGTTAATTTTTTTTTTTACTGACTTCTTACCAATTTATTATTTTTGTACATGTTGAGTTATAATTATTATTTCCACCAATTAACAAAAAAGCTCATAATCTGGTTGAAACGGCATTGTTGATTCATCAACAGTATACGACAACAGCAGACTTAGAGTGACAGCTAAACCTACTTCAAATGATTAGTCCACTGGAACAGAAGAAAGAGGTAGCATCTTATGAGCAGTGATCCAGCCAAATAGAGAAGCTTGGTATAGAGACAGTGCTGTTTCCCCACACAGTGAGTATTTATTCACAAGCACCATTGCCTCCATCAAGTCTCCTCAGATGAAGAGGCTCATACATCAATGTTGTCCTCTGATGTCTTGTTGTCAAAGTTGTCGAAGATAGACATTTCTCATTTGAGAGTCCATGTGGCCAACAGCATCCAGGAGTTGATGTTTGAAATTGGTGACTCAGAAATGAATATAAATCTTAAGCATGACCTGTGGCTGTACATACATGAAGGCCAAGGTAGAAAGCAAATCTCATGGAAGGCGATTAGGTAACTGTACAATGTCAAATGCAGGTTCCAATTGCTGTTTATTTACTCAGTAAGGCATCTAAAAAAACTTTACTAAAAACACCCCAATGCTTTTGTTATAAACATATAACCCTGAGAAGCATAACCAACTCAACAACCTGCTTAACTACCCGGGAAGTATAAAAACTCTGTCATTTACAATTAAAACTTTTAAAATCCTGTCATCGTTTAAGTTCACCAAATACATCCAGTGGAATAGCCAGGGTTTGTGGCGCCTGGGGGCAAGGTTAGAGGATGGTGCCCCTTCACAAACTTTCAAAATCTTAGCAATATTTTGAGATATTGGTCGTAACCTTGACCCACATCACCCACCCACAAACCCCAAAAGAAATTGCTTGATTTGGAGCATAGGCTGCACTTGGGGCATGTGCCCCAACCCCTTGCCCCCACCCCCTTGCTACACCACTGTATGCATCTACTCTAAAACTAAGTTAGTCAAAACAGCCTTAATTAGTCATTTTAGCCCGTTTTTGGCTAATTTAAGTCAAAATGTGGTCTAAAATGACTAATTAACGCTGTTTTTACTAACTTAGTTTTAGAAATGAAGCCCACATATTGATAACTATACTATCAGAACTTGGTCATACACTTAAAAAAAAACCTTTAAACAAATTCTGTCACCATAGTTCACCATGACTATGATTATGATGCTCAACCCACATTCTATGACTCGGCCATCAGAACTTGAGTCAAGTGCCAAGATAATTTGGCTATTTACAATAAACTCTTTTAACAATTCTGTCATCAAAGTTCACCACACTCTAAAACTAAGTTAGACAAAACTGCCTTAATTAGTCATTTTAGCCCGTTTTTGACTAATTTTAGTCAAAACGTGGTCTAAGATGACTAATTAACACTGTTTTTACTAAGTTAGTTGTCAGAGTGCATAGGTCCAATCGTGTCTATGAATCTGGACCCACATTCCATGACCTGCCATCAGAACTTGAGTCCAGTGCCACGATAGTCTGCCATTTTCAATTGAGATTGTTTGCAATACACACTTTCAGACAGGGAGTTTTACAACCTAACTATGACCATTTTCAAGATCTTACAAGTTGCTGATAAAAACCATAGAAACATCATTAAGACAGTTATGATAACTAGTACAACTGCTAAGTATATTAAACTTTTAAAAATTTGATTAGATTATTGCTGGTTCGCTGCAAAATAGTAAAACTACAAAATATTGAACTTTTAAATATTTGATTAGATTGTACTGCTGGTTTGTTTGATAAAACAGCAACTATAGAATTTGTTTGTAATTTGTAATTTTAAGGGCATCTATGACACAAAGTTTTGCAATGAAACTATGTAAGTTTTTATAAAGTTTGAAATACACAGTCCGAAATGATACATGTAGTTTTACACTTGTTGTTTTTCTCTTTGATAAAAAATCACTACAATCAATAATAACCTTATTAGACAGATTGAAAACTTAATGACAGTTTCTGTTTTATGTTCTATTTTCAATGTCAATTTTAGGAAAGCTAAGGGTACCCTTTCCGGCAATTGAAATGGAAATAGTTCTGATGTTTTTGTAAAAGTGTAAGCTTCTTTGCAAAACCTGTTTTCATTGCTGGCAATTGAGTACTTTTGTAATTTAGTAATTATTATGTAAATGCTGCTTAGGCAAGTTTAGAGGTTTACAAATGTGGAACAAAGTATAGAAACTGTTTCCTTCTTGATGGCAACAATACATCAACACCTGAACATCACATTAAACAATGTATCTCAAGTGGAGCTTATAACTGTTTTTGTGTCAATGCTAGGCTGAGATATCATCAGTCTCTGGATTTGTGTTTGTGTGGATTTTTATGCTCTTTTGTTAATTTTTTCTATGGCATGAAATTATTGCATACTATTATCAACTGCAACAAACTTTGAAATAAAACCAATTCTAGCAAATATACTTGTAACAAATCAAAATCTATACAACATGACACAAGAACACTCACAGCATAGGCTGCCTATTCTAACTATGATATCCTTTAAATAATTACATGTACTGCGAGAGATAGACTTTCTTCTTCCTCATAACCAAACAAACATAAGAAGTTACTAATCCAAGTATTGACCTTCAGCCATTTTCTTGAAACTGTAAATGTGATGCCCCAAGCAAAAATCAGGTACTACTTGAAGTTAACAATATTAAAGGGGCTGACTTCCGAATGTCATGTGATGGCTGAAGCCGCATTCGCTTTGGAATAATATTTAACCGAGACGGGGGTAATTACTGATAACTATTTTGGCCAAGACCTCTACAATGTGGTTTTTCATTTCATTATTGTGTGGTGTGATTAACTATAAATGAGAACCCTCAAAGTAAGGGCAGAGACTTGTAGATCCTCCAGGTGGAAATAGCCTGTGGTGTTTACCCTTCATTGTTTCATCATTATCACTTATTGGCATCCTGGTTGCTCTTTGTCGATTGAAGAGACTTGAAGAGTTGAAGAGACTTTAATCGCCTTTTGATGAAATCGGTCAGGTCAAGGAAGATGGAATCACCACTTGCCTTTTTGATCTTTATCATTACACCATCAAAAACCATCATGCAATATTCTGGTTGAAATGCAGGTTGATATCAGTGTGAGAATATGCTTGCATCGTATTGTGCTTGATGGCGACTAATCAGCTTTTCATGGATTCTCAGTGTGATGTTTTGTTGGTCCTCCATTTGGCATGTTGTCTTGTGTGATGATCGAGTTGTATTTATAATAATACGCAGTTTTTATATAGCGCTTTATCACACCCTATGGGCGTCTAAGAGCGCTCAGTATTTTTTCCTACAAGGTATGATGAGTTACGTTTTTGAAGTATGAGACCTGTTCCTTTACATAGCACCATGTAATGGTTCACAAGGTGCTGTGGCGCACTCTGCAGCCGATCAAACCAGGAACACCGCGGCGAACCCCTTCTCTTTGTGATAAGTGCCACTGGGTTCTTTTACGTGCATTACACAACACACGGGACCAACGGCTCAACGTCCCATCCGAAGGACGAAGCATTAATGGTTAAGTGTCTTGCTTAAGGACACAAGTGTCACGACCGGGACTCGAACCCACACTCTGCTGATCAGAAACACCAGAGCTTGAGTCCGGTGATCTTATCCCCTCTGCCACGACACGAATAAGATTTCCTACCTACTAGTTAAACTGATGATGTGGTTCATGGACACCTTGGAGTATCAAAGTACTGATGATGGAGAAAAGACTGGGTGCCTTTATTTCAATGGGCACTTGTCCGGGCTCGGTCTGGAACTTGATGTTCAGGCTTGTCCTGAAGCATATTCTAAAGACAGAGAAGGCATACAAGAAACCTTTGGCACCATACTGGCTATAAGCTTGAAGACTTTCATCTCGCTGAAACTTTATTGAAATTCTACTGATGTGCATCAGTGGTAATGTGTGACGCCTTGTATGAATGCCTTTTGCGATCTGCTTTTGTAGTAACATGAAGATGATGATGATGTGGGCCTACAGCATGATGGAGAAGACTTTGATTGCCGGTATTTCAATGTACTTGACTTGGCATCTGCGGTACATTTCTTCTTGAAATAGTTTAGATAGAGACATCTGGGACAAGAACTAATTTTTTCCAACCTGCTATTGTAAACTCTTGGCAATGTTTGTTATTTAAAAAAGGGAAAAAGCACAAAAAGTTTTAAAAAGGGAAAAGCACAACCAAACAGAAACTAATTAAAACTGGTACTGAGGCTTTTCAGTATTTTGTCCCAAATTGTAATTAAACACATAGCGTAGCATTGATAATGGTAGTGTATCAAATGTATCAGAGGAACATTCTGAACACACTTAGGCCTAACCCTATCATAGAAATCAAGCTTGGATGATCTTACTGAGTTCTCTAACACTGTCTCTTCCAGACACAGAATTACACAGAGGCCATAGACAACTTTGCAAATACTTTTTATGTGCGTGTAAACCGTGGAATTAGGTGCATGTTGGTCTAGTTACTGACAAAACTTGTAACTAAGTAGACCAGCATGCACCTCATTCCACGGCTAACGCGCATGTACAAAATATTTGCACAGTTGTCGATGGCCTCTGTTGCCCTGGTTTTGGCCTTGGTGCTTCTGTTGCCCTGGTTTTGGCCTTGGTGCCTCTTCAAATGTTTCCCATAGACTTCTAACATTTTCCAATGGAAGTGCCGTTTGCTAAATAAAAATGGCCTTGCCCCCTCAAAGATATAATTCCATGCCTGCTTTTCCAGTTTAAATTCGCAAAGGAATGGGGAAACTTGAGAAACCGTTGACAAGTGTGTTAACATTAGAAACATAAGCAATAGTTAATACAGGACACCAACTTAAACTTAATGGGACATGATTACTAAAAGCTTTTAGTACAAACTGCCTGCAGGTACCTGCAGGTAGCTGCATCCTTGCTTTGTATAATGTTACACGATGTAATTTATGGATTTTCTCTAAATGTAAAAGAGTGAAAAACCACTCGTTTGTCTGCCATACCACTCTTGCAAAGACCCATATGGCGGACAACTCTTTTTAATTTGAATCAGACTGAAGTTTGCTCCAGATTCACTAAAAAAAAAAGGGTGATGCACAGTGAGTTTCACTCTCAAAAGAGCCAAAATGACACCACTCAGGCGAGAGAGTCTCTTTTACATTTAGAGAGATTGTTGGATACATATGTGCAATGACCTTCAACTTTAACCGACTTAAATATAAATTTAAAAGTACATAGCTCCAAAGTAACAAAAAAAAATCAAAGTAATTCATTTTTATAAAGTAGTAACCTTTGTGACAAATTTTTATCATGAATATTCAAACTAGTGTTACTCAAAATCTAACTGTTACACCATTTCTTAAAATTGCATCGCCCTACCTTTGTGCCGAAAGACCGACATATTCAGACTCTTTTCTCTGAAACAAATTTTGACAGATAAGGCTTTTTCAAAACGATACAAAAAAACATGAAAAGACTTTTGCCAAGCACAATGCACTGTGGAAATAATTGTAACCTGCAAACCCAGTATGTACATGGCTGCTAGTAATGTGACATTATCCAGTCCTAACAACTCATTTGTACTTTTTTAACTAGCCATTTATTACTAAATGCTGACGATACAAAAAAACATGAAAAGACTTTTGCCAAGCACAATGCACTGTGGAAATAATTGTAACCTGCAAACCCAGTATGTACATGGCTGCTATGTGACATTATCCAGTCCTAACAACTCATTTGTATTTTTTTAACTAGCCATTTATTACTTAATGCTGGCGGAAAATAGCCATCTCATATTCAAATAATTTTTTCAGCATAAACTTGGCAAAAATCTGGCGATGCATTTTTAAAACAGCAAAATAATTTCACTTTACTGTTACATGATTTAACTATCAGCTTTTGAGGACAATTTGTCCATGCTGCTAAAAAGTCCAGATGTGGGGTACACAATTGGCCAGTACTTCTGGTGCATGTTTCCCTCCTTCGTACAATCTAGACTGCTTCAAGAGGACTATCAACTCCTACCTTCACCTCCCCTGAGTTATCTTCATTTTAGACATTTTCATCTTTTAGCCACTTACTAAGAGTGGTTTTTAGCCATGCATTAAACTTGCATTAAACTTGCATTAAAAAATAGAAAGGGTATATGAACATGCAACACACAAGGGTAAACTGAGATTTTGTCTCAAATCAGTCTAGCAGAAAGACTGCTCCATCAGGCCCCTTACCAGTACACTGGAGCAAAGACCCGATACTAGTGGCCAGTAAACTCACGACCGAACAAGTCCGTCAGGGCTTGCGTTTTTTACTAATAATACATCACTGTGTTCAAATAAAAACAGTTGAAATGTTGAACTGTGTAAATAATTTGTTCTCATTTTGATTTTGGGCCAGTGACAAACTCTCTGGTCCAGTAATCATTTCAGCTACTAGCCCGGGGTCTTGTGGATTAGCCCCAAAAATTCATGCCCTGCACATATCTCAGTGGAAATTAAGCTCACAGGAATGAACAAAAACAGTTGATTAATTTGTGTGTACATTAAAGCCCCAGCTCAACATTGGTAAGAAGAAAAACATAAATGTTCACAGCTTTACATATACCTAACATGGTATAAAAGATAATGGTGGTATAAAACTTTCCTTGAAATATTTCTGCCTGAAGTGTTATTGTTTTTAAATAATAAAAGAAATAAGACCCAAAATTAGTTTTCGTCTCAGTTATACGAAAACTCTGCCTATAGGAATACGTACAAAAATGCGTACAACGACATTTTCACAGGTTGGTTTTATTAGAAATATCTTGATTTGTGCAAGGAATGGACGTATTTACTGTCAATTTACCAATGTTGAGCTGGGGCTTTAAACAAATTTCCCCAATTACCATTTTGCATGCTACTACAATTTAAAATGTACCAGCATTCATTCAGGTGTAATGAAAAAATGCCAACATTACAACCAGTTTCACCATAGTCGGAGTTTTAACTTTTGAGTTTTTATTATTTCAAGAAGATTTTTTTTAAAACACTTCACTTGACTCATTTTAAAGGGAATGGTGATCCATCAGCTTTTACAATATTTTTACATGAAATTCTCTGTATTAAGCCAATGCTGTACCATGTCACTACAAAAGGCGGGGGACAAGATTGGCCAGTACTTCAAAAGAGTTTCCTTTAAAAAATCAAAAGGTATATGAAATGCTACACAAGAAGACTATTTCTCATATCAATCTAGTCAAGTGCATTATGGTTACTAGGATTTGAAAGAGGCACTCAAAGAGTTAATCTAAAATTCAGAACATAAATAATCAGTGATGTCTTCCATAATATTGGGAGCAAAATTGAAATTGACTTGGGTGATGGTTTAACAAGAAAAATCATGGAGCCTATCAATCTGTTACTTTGAGTAATTTTTGTACAAATTCCCAAACATCCTGATCAGAGGATATTTCATTAATTTATGTCTGACTCTATTTCTACTTATACTTCTACTTCATTACTTGACGGGATCCTCAAGTGAGTGTCTGACACCACTTCTACTTGCTACTCGACATGATAGAACATAAATGCCACGGTTCAATCATAGTTAAGTGTCTTGCTCAAGGACACAAGTGTCAGGCCGAGATTCAAATCCACATTGTGATGACTCAGCCACCAGAACTTGAATTTGGTGCGTTAGACCACTCTGCCTCGACACGCTACCTTGTACTAATGGTGTATTGTTCCGTCGGATAACAAACAGTAACTGTTCATCTATCAACATGTATGTTTGCACAATTATGATTGGAAAAACACATTTCCTCACACCAATGTCTCACTTTCCCTCAGTTAATAAAAATGTGATTTCCATTACTTTGCAATGTAACAACAAAACAGTAATATCAAACAAACTGCACTATAATCAGTGAGTGATTTCGCAAAATGCTACACAAAATGTATCAGTTGCTTCTCACAACTCATCATGTGCTACTCAATAGTAGTATTCATTATGCACAAAACATGTTCAGTCTACATATTTTGCTTTGCACAATTTTCCAACGAAATCACTCCCTGACAATTTGTATTTTTTGGGGTGAAAATTGATACAGCTTCCAGTATTTCAACTAAAAATATTCCGTTTTCAAGTACACAAATTCCAACATATTGCTACATGCAATTTACACAGTCCTGTTATCTCCCTCTTCCTTTTAGGTAGGCCTACGTTTCTTTGGTTCTCTCCAATCAACATTAAAAATAACCACAATGGAAAATTTGTTGTTCACCTTAAAGTGACACCTGCCACCCATGGTAAAATGCTGCTGAAGACGTTTGCCAGACCCGTTGGTCCAGCACGCGATGTCCATAGTGAGTGCAAATCTTACACCAATCTGGTTGGGTTAAAGAGACACGGCCTGACCAACAGCAGTGAAAGGGGTCCTTATAATATTACATCCTGACCTCAAAAGCATCATTGCGTATTTTCGTATCGTTTGAATGATTTGGTTGCTGGTATTATTACTTATTTGACCTTCCGGCTAGAAGGGGCATGTGCCCATTGTGGAAACTCCCACATCCGCATACATGAACAACAGTACTGCTGACCTATATGCAAAGGATTCATGCAAAACTTATCCAGCGCGCGAAATGTAACCGTCAATTCACAAGCTCATTATATGGAGCTGCTGCTGCGCTATGCGAATTGTAGTCTAACAAACAACATAGAGTTTCAAGTGTAGGTTAAGGGACTACAGCCAAATAAAGATACACTATCATTTTTTGTTCATGAAAAGTTCAAGAAAGGTCCCAAGCATTTTTCTCTTAGTAACGAAGCTTAAAGTAAAACGGGATGTTTCAAATTAACTGAGAAATATATCCCTAGAGTAATGCCTCAAGGAGTAATGCCTGCATTGAGTAATGCCTCAATGCCTGATGGGAATAATTACTCAATAAATTGAGTAAGATCTGCAGCTGTCACAAGAAGTCATATTCAGACTCTGGCTTACATATTTCAATATTTGGGGAACTCAAGTTGTGTCATGCTCTGATATTTTAAAATTTTCAAACTGAGAAATATATGCCTCAAGGAGTAATGCCTGCATTGAATAATGCCTCAATGGCTTGGTTTATTGAGTAACTACATGTACTCAATAAACTGAGTAAGATCTGCTGTCACAAGAAGTCAATTCAGATTACAAGTTTACAAGATGAGAATGGGGAACTCCAGTTGTGTCATGCTCTGATATTTAAAAATGATATTAAAAAAAAAATATCCACTACCTTCACAGCAGAAAATGTGCTTCGCTCTTCAGCATCCACTTGTGGTTTCAGATATGCTCACACCAGTTCTTGGAGATGCTCGCACCAGATCTTAGAGATGCTCGCACCAGTTCTTGGAGATGCTCAAACCAGTTCTTAGAGATGCTCATATGCCAGTGCTTGGAGAAGCTCATACAAGTCCTTGGAGATGATTATACCATTTCTTGGAGATAACCACACCAGTTCTTGGAGATGATCACAGTAGTCTTGCAGAAGCTAACACCAGTGGCAGGATCCAGGGGGAGCTGTGGCCACTAAGCCCCCACTGGCAACCGTTACTCAGGATCACCTTCTCAAAACCAGTCTCGGATCACATCTCAATCAATGCAGTCCTGACAGTCTCTTCCCATCCATCTTGATCTGGGAGACAAACCACCACATCAGCAGGGTATCCTGTGTGAAATAATCTATACATTGTTAATATACAGAGCCATCCAACAAAAATTACCATTTTGATTTTTTTTCGACGCATGATCCTGGCCCATTTAGAGCTGCTATATTATAAAATACATGAATTGTTTCATTAATAAAATGTAAGGGAAAAGAACTTTTTGATTATTATTATTTTTTTTTCAATTTGATTGGTGTTTCTGTTTGCATTCATATAGCAGCTCTGTATGAAGTCAGGGCCCTATGAAGTCATGGCTTCTGCACACCCAACTGCTGAACACCCCTTGACGTCTGACTTATTTAAAACAGCAGCTTTACCATCATGGTAAGAACTCCTTAGGACCAACATAAGTTCTTCAGCTCCTGAGGACCAGTTGCCAACTTCTCTCAATAAACTGCAAAAAGACAAACTTGTAAAGTTCTCATTAGGTTGTATTGAGGGTTTCTCTGCTAGTTACAGCAACAGTCAAGTTTCTTGTTATTAAAATTTCGAGAATGTTTATGTTCGTTTTTTTTGCAATGAAACCACAAATTAGGGAAAAGTTCAAAATTCACAGTGAATATTTAGTTTTACACTTGTTAATTCTCTGTCTGACAAAAATTCAATAAGGCTAGCAGTAAGCTAGCAGTATTAAAATAATGAACTAAATTC
This sequence comes from Marthasterias glacialis, assembly GCA_911728455.2. Classification (NCBI taxonomy): domain Eukaryota; kingdom Metazoa; phylum Echinodermata; class Asteroidea; order Forcipulatida; family Asteriidae; genus Marthasterias; species Marthasterias glacialis. The sequence goes on from OU452229.1 coordinate 16,152,979, forward strand.
TAATCGAACTCCGCAAAAAGAGTCACCCTAAAACCCATGACATCAACACTGCTACGAAATCTACTGTGGTTCTCTACTCCTGAAATGTTTGTTTAATACATTTTGCTTGAAAATGTCAGGGTGTTTGAAAAGTGATCTTCAGAATCAACTTTAAAAAGAGTTGATACAAACTTCAACAGATTTTTGCTTTAAAAACGAGAAGGAAGATGCATAACCAGTGCAGAAAGCTGATCTATAGTATATCAATAGTATACTTTCCAGGTGACAAGTAATTAATATTTATATATGTTCGTCGTGCTCAATTTTTAAACAGTGGTGATACCTGACCTAAGATTTTTAACAGGAGTTATCAGGAAATCTTTGATCAGGGAACCAGACAAGTCCCAGACATGCCATGGCAATACATGGAATGATTTCTCATCCAAATTCTGATAACAGTTGATGGTGCTTAACTTAGCAGTTATACCAATAGCTCTTCTATTGAGCTAACTGTGTGGGACAGTAGACTTAAACAGTGATAATGATAGACGTAAACAGGTTTTCTGAGTTCATAATGATAGACGTAAACAGGTTTTCTGAGTTCGGTTGAAAAGGAATGGTATATCATTGTCATTTACAACAATGACTTTTAAAAACTATCTAGATTTCAAGGCATATGTTTTGATGTGTTGGTATTAATATATAAATGTTTCAAGTTTACTTTATTTCTCTTGCCTGGCAGATGTTTAAAGATGGTTTAAAAAAAACACCACAATGTCAGTTTCGTTTATTTTTCTTGATGATCACATCATTTCTGACAGAAATATTTTGAGGCAATTTCAAAGTGATAACTGCCCAAACAATTGTGTTATTGCCCATAAACAATGAAAGAAGGGAGTCTTTCTAATATTCTTTTCAATTTCTCATTAAAAAGAGGTTTTAAAAGGTGGGAACAGTGATGCTTTGGGAAAAGTTATTTCATTCTGATCCTCTTGTTTTCAGTAACCAAGCCATCATAAGAGGTGGTCCCGTTTTATTTTGTTCCCAGGTGTGTTATATTGAGCTTATTTTGATTGCGGCAACTGTGGTTGTAGATGTTATTCTATTCACAGTAACAGTTTATCAGATGAAATTATTTATGCGGAGAATTGGAACCGGCATGAATTTTATAATATTGAGTGAGCCTTTAGATTTAAACAATTCCTTTCTCAAAACTAGACAACTTCCCCCCCCCACCTCATTTTCTTTGTTAGCTAATACAATTCCTGCTTGAAAACAAAAATAATGATAAAATAAAAAAATACAATTTTAAGTCACTAATTAGGGTAACAAACTTGAATTTCATTCAGAGATAAGATTGTGGCAATGGAAGCAAACGAGTTGCTGAGTCAAGATAGGTCTAGAATGAATTGAGCAGCCTTGGAGGAGTTCCATGTTTTGTATGTGGACTCAACGTCCTTTGTTGAAAGGTAGTTCATGTAATGAGGTTTTTACACATCACAAAGTGATGCATATACATATCTGAATATCAACTTATTAGGGAATTTATTTGTTCGATAAGCAAATTTGTAATGTTACTTTCTCATCTAAAAGTCACTCCTAATGTTTTCTATGTATTTCAGCAGACATTAGTAAAGTAATTTGCTTGGTTGGTAAAGGGGTCATGCTCACTAATGGAGCAGCTGAAAAAAAAGCTGGTTAGCATGTGATTTTTAACGTCTGTGTATCAACGTTAACATTATTTTTAGCAAAATCTACCACTGAACATGCAAGTACAAGACATGCATTTTGTTCATCACCAACGTATAGCTAATTCATTATATTTAAAGCTGCCACGTCAGTATATATTCCTATCTCAAAGCAATAATGGAAGGCACTTTGATAACTTTTTGTCAAAAATTCTGTCGACTCCGTCCTTCAACAACTTAGCTCTTTACATATTTAATGCCTTCGAGCATCTATAGGCAACTTGGGTGGGATTTGAACCCACAACTCTCTGCATAGTAGTGCAGATGTCCTACCTTAGACCACCAAGATTGCCTACAAATGCTCAAAAGTATTAAAGGAACTACATGAGGTAGGTCACTGAAGGACAAATAAATATATGGACAAAAAAATCAATGATTGTTTAAAGATTGCCCCTTTACAGAAAGATAGGTAATTCAGGTAGGAATGGAACCCACAACCATTGCAAAGCATAAATGGAAGTACATGTTACTGATGGACAAATATTTGTTCATAATGGTCGAAATTAGTTGAAAAGCTACTTCAATAATTGTAACTGAAAAATAATGTGAAGACTTTGCCATTTAACAACTTAGCTCTTTGCATATTTAATACCTTCAAGCATCTATAGGCAACTTGGGTGGGATTTGAACCCACAACTCTCTGCATAGTAGTGCAGATGTCCTGCCATAGACCACCAAGATTGCCTACAAATGTTCAAAAGTATTAAAGGAAGTACATGAGGTAGGTTGCTGAAGAACAAAATAAATAGAATTACAAAAAATATCAATGATTGTTTAAAGGTTTTCCCTTCAAATGATAAGTAACCCAGGTAGGAGTTGAACCCACAAAGGTTCCAAAGCTTAAATGGAAGTACAAGTTACTGATGGACAAAGATTTGTTCATAATGATTCAAATTGGTGGAAAATGCACTTCAATAATCGTAACCAAAAAAAAAAGAACCTAAAGAGTTTGTTATTGAACAACTTAGCTCATTTAATGCCTTCAAGCATCTATAGACAGCTTGGGTAGGAATTGAAACCACAACCATCTGCATGGCAGTGCAGATGTTCTACCTTTGGACCACAAAGATTGCCTATAAATGCTCAAAAGTGTTGAAGGGACTACATGCGATTAGTCACTAAAGGACAAAAAGATACTATTATGTTTAAAAATTCTGTAGAGTTTGTCCCTTAAGTAGCCCCAGGTATAGGTAACTAAGACAGGAGTTGAACCCACAGCCATCTCAAAACATTTAATGGAGGTACATGTGCAAGTTGTTGAAGTACAAATGATCTTCTGATTTCAACATTTTGTGAATTTGTTTAGCACACTTCTGTTGTACTGCTGTATAGAGGCAGGGCAAGCTGCCCCCTCTTCTGATTTATGGCAAGCTGCCAAAGAATCCAGGGCCGGTAAATTGTTGGGCAAGCTGCCCTTGCTTGATTTATTTGCTTTCAGGTACCATCTGATTTTGCCTAACTGGTAATTGACCAGTGTCATGTTGGTAATATAAACAGTTTGAGCTGTGCCAAAAGTCAGTAAAGTCCTATGTGTATTTATTGGGTGAGGGGGGAGGTAGGTCATCTGAGAAAAATGAGTTTTTATATGTTGTTCAAAATCACAAGAGTGCTGGACATGTCCGGTCAAGAGATTACTGTCCCGATGTTAAATCACTGGCCTCGGGCCTGCGGTCCAGTGTGAATTTCAAGCCCTGCAGCTTGGATAGATGCACTTGTCATTTGCTTTGCCAATTTCTTTGCATTCATTGAAATTATACAACAACCATTTTGGTAAATCAACTCAAATGATAATTTGGTGAAGGTCCCTGTACAACTTGTTTTCTTTTTATATGGGATGAATTTATCTTGAATTTTTAATGATAAATTTGTCCAACGTAGATTTTGATGTGCAACTTAATTGAGTCTCTCTCCACACCCAGGATTTATCTTTGAAGTTGGTTGAAAAATGATTTCTGCCTTACTTTTCTGGTGGTGGGTTGTTAAATACTGAACTAATAAATACTAAATTACAAAACAGCAGTTTTTCCAGATGTTCCACACCCTCTCCACCATTTCATAGCTTTGAACATTTCTTGATGGGCAATTAAATTTCCAATCCCTTATATTTTCTCTCGTTTTTTAGTACATGAGTGTAAGGCAGCAGTGAAATTAACCCTTAAAAAGGGTAGGAACATGTATCGCCTGCCAGGCTGACTATACATGTTTTAAAGACTTTTCAAGCTATTTAATAATAATCTTGAACAAATTTTTAAAGTTTTAGCCTAATATGAACTTGGTATAGTCTCCTGACTCCTAATCTACTCCATGGCAGTAGACAAACAGACGAGCAGTTCTTACAAGAACAATCTGTACCGCAAAAGAAATTCGCTATGATTTTCTGAGGGCAAACAAAAAAACAAAACAAAAAAATCAGAACTCAGATTAAATAAGTTGAAAGAATATCATGCCTGACATGGGAACAAATAAATAAAACACAAACATATCTGCTGGCCGCATAAGGGGTTGGTGCTTTATGTGCACAACTAGCAACATGTATGCGTACCATGTTTCACCACACCATAAATATTTGAATAATATGAATGAATGAAAAGATATACAAGAATCACAAGGGAACCTCTCAACCCAAACAGTTCAGATAATACAAGACGCATAGATATCTGCACCATGCTGACCTCCTGCTCCACTGAACATGAGCCCAAATTAAACAGAAAAGTTGGTTGGGAGCATTGTGTTAAGATGCATTACAGACGGCTACATAAGACCCTCAGAATCATGTCAAAAAACAGAGTGGTATTGCCCCTAAGCCTAAACTTCCTTCTACTTGGCTATCCATAGTCTGGCCTTACATCAGTATTATCATTATAATATATCAAAATGTTGTGGCATGTATCAACAAAATTGCATTTTTCACTTAATACCTGTGAACCAAGGGCTTCTATTTCCATTATGATATGAAAATAAAAGCTAAAAATTAAAAAAACTAACAATATAAAAGCTAAAAAAATGTATTAAAAAAGCATTTAAAAATCTTGGATAAAATTCTGTAAATTATATTTAAAATGTATGCATGAAAATATTTGTGAAAATCGTTCAAATCTCAACACTCTCACACTGAACATTCACGTAAGGTAACACTAAGCTAAAAAAGCTAAATTCCCAATAAAAATCTAAAAAAATTTCAACTCAAGACCTGTAGCCATAAACTTAAAAATAAAACTTTTAAAAACTGTTTCTTTTGAGCACAAAAAACCAAAACAATTGCATTTGTACTTATGTTTACCCCTCCCAAATATTATGGGAGTTAAAAACAATAGAAACACTCTGTGATATCAAGTCACTGTCTGTTCTTGAAACTCTTCTTCTGTCAAATATTGCAAAATTGAATTGATGATGGTTGTTAATTTGTATGCCTTGATTAGTAAACAATGCACAATGTGCTAACCTTAACTTTTTGGTAAAAAGAGGATTATTTTTTTGTCTCACTTTAGTACTGTACACTTACTACTTGAATATGAGATACATGGAGATGGGTCATGCAGGTGATGTGGAAGATGGGAGTAGATGTAGTACAGACCCGTAGCAAGGATACCTAGGGGGCTCTAAGAATGCGGTACACTGATCAGATGACAGCAGGCCTATGGATTTGTATAATTACATGTACATGTCTAGAAAGACATGGACATGTATAGGCATAAGTACTGCTGACTCAGTGTGGTAGTAGTACCATTCTTAAATAGGTGTTTCTATCAGCTAGGAATTTAAAACCTAATGGCTATTTAGGTTTTAAACTCCTACTGGGTCCTAAGAATAGGGGCACTGATGACAGCAGGCCTATAGATTGGTACAAGTTCATGTACAGGCACATTACTGACCCAGTGATGACTACTGCTGCTGCCCAGCGATGATGCCTGCTCTTGCTGCAATACGACAGAGATCTTAATTTTAGCAGGGCGAGGCAGCCGCCCCCTCTGTGACAGGTTGTAACGGGCTAGAGGTTACCGTTAGCAGATACAAGCTGGTATAGGTACCTGACCTGACAGGGTGTGATGTGATGATGTACCACGATATAAAAGGTTTCTTAAAAAAGAATTACAAATTATTATTTTACAGAAAATTTGTTCGTCCTTTTTCAGTCTGTACATGTGTATACCAATAAAATTCTTGAAGAGGGAGGGGGAAGGGGGACAGGGGCAGCCCCCGGGCCCGATGGGCTACCACCTGGATCCACCACTGGAGATGTTACATCCTCCCCAAGTAAAGTCCTAAAGTAAATGAGGGACCTTGGTCATTTCTCTGCTACTCCTTAGTTGAGAGATTCAGGGATTATTGAGTAGGCCTATATGTAAGATTGGATGTAACAAATATATGCAACCTTTTCATTTTGTAAACTGCTAAGGTTTGTCATATTATGAAATCCAACTGTGAACTTACTATGATTGTCCTATGATGGGTTTTAAGGAGTAGCAGTGCTACGGGCCTGATGAGCCCAATTTCAAGCTGAAGCTCTATAGACTCATCCATTAAACCCTTCACACCATAGAAATTACCTGTACAAATGATGCCATGTGAGTAAGACAAAATGGTCTCCAGGCGAGACCAAGTACACTTACATGTACATGTATGAATGACACTTGGATCTTTTTAATATAAAAAACTGTGCAACTACACCACACACAAGGTATGTATGCACAGCTTCTGTCAGTCATTTAGGTAGGTACTGGCAGTTGCAATTCAAGGGTGGAATTTGATCGGTCTACTCTGCAAAGCACAGGCAGGAAACCACCAGTCATGCAAATGGACGGACTAATGTATCTGCTTCAGCTTTATGAAATTGGGCCCTGCTAATAACTTTTGAAGAAACCAGTCCTTGCCACCATGATGCAAGGTCTTGATCATGGCATCTATGCTACAATCCGGTGGTGTCTTGTAGCAGGGGGAGGCAGTAGCCACCCCCTCTCTGTGACAGGTTGTAACGGGCTACAGGTTACCGTTAGCAGATACAAGGTGATATAAGCACCTGACCTGACAGGGTGTGATGTGCCCTAATTAATGCAATAGGAAGTAGCTATATATGCCCGTAAGTGTAAATCCCCAAAAGGGACAAAAAATTTACCCTTTGTTTTTTGTCTGTCCGGGAGATGGTTAATTTTATGAGGCCAAGCTTTTTGAAAACAAATTGGCCTGTCCAGTCTTTCCACGTGGGCGTTAGGGTGGGCATTTGGGTGGGTGTTGCATGCTTTTCTTTTATAAAACTTTTATAGAGAAATACTGGGTGAATTTGTCATAAGTTTTATAATTTTGAAACAAGTATGGATATAAAGTACCGGTATAGATCTTTAGTTCATGCCTTCTTCTCAAGCATGTCAAAACAAGGGCACTCTTTTTTCCAAAAGAAGAATCATGCTCAAAACCTTCTGAGAACATCTCAATCATGGATGCTTTTATAGTGTTACGGAAAAAGCCCATTTGAAAGAAGTTTTTTTTTGTGGTATCCCATTTATAAAGCCGAGATTGGTTGAAGATTTTGTTCAACAAGCTATTCAGATGGTATTTTTCAGGTTGCTATTTCCGTGTTTCCTAATTCAGACAAACATGTTCAAAGAACAAATTTGTAGATCATTGATTGCAATTTTTGTTAATAGGAGGGGGGGGGGGTGGTGTTTCAGATTGTTTACCATTTATTAAATACACAAATTTGTAACCATCTCCCAAACTGTCTTAAGGGCTTTCTCTAAACTGACTGGAGTGTGACTCTAAACCCTGCCTGTTTCCTTGATGCAGGGACCCCTCTCACACTCCAGTCAAGGTACAGGGCAACCATCATTATAGCTACTTCCTAATTAAGAGTACCCACATCACCAGCAATCCTCACAGTCCAGGAGCATAGGCTGCGCACTAACGCTGCTGCATCATCTACACATCAGATAATTTATGAACATACGTCATCAATCGCGCCATGAACCATTGAGCCATTTTCAATGAAAACTAACCGTTAAAAAGTTGGGGATACTTTTGTGTGGCTCATTCACCATTTTTGAATGAATTATGTCTGGTAAATCAAGGCTGGAAAAAACTGATGAAATATCATTGACAAATTTACTTGGCTTTAGTGGCTCAGAGTTTTTTGGTGATGAAGGTAAAAGTTTGCTTGGTAATTTTTGTTTAAGACAAACCTCCATGGGCAATGCATTTAGGGTCTATCTTGGGAAAAATGAGATGTTGCCTGTTCACATTCCAGGCATGTGAGCATGCTCAGATTAAGACCACTCGGGTACTTCACTGACGAGAAACAATGTTTCCGTTTTTGAGGTAGAACTTTGACTTTGTTTAAAATTTGTTCAAACAATTTTTTTTTTAAAGCGCCCATTCAAAAAAGGTAAACATTTTAACTTGTAATATTCAGATTGGCTTGCTCATGACACGACTGATGACGTATGATGGCGTCCATGTACAGAAACTTCTCAACATTTTCTGCAGGATACCATATTACCTTACATATTCCTTATTCATATTCTTTCAAATGTCAAAACACACTTTTTCTTTAACAAAACCTTATTGCCCAAGTTGGCAAGCAAATTTTGATTTACCAAACAATGAGTCTTGTATTTAAGGGCTGTTTTTTTCCAAGCAGCAAGTAGAGTTAGGCAGTTATTTTAATTTTCGCCACCAGTACTGTAATTTTATCAAAATTATTAAAAAGTTTTAAAAAAAGAAATGCCTAGCTTCTTAATTACAATATACACAAACAGGAATTGCTCTTTCAAAAGCTGCTTTCATTTCTAACAGAAAATTTGAAAATAAGTAAATTTTGTTGTATAAATACATTATGGACAAATTTTATCTTATTAATTTTTTTTTTAGAGACTTCTTAATACTGGCACTTCTAAAACTGACATTTTTTTGCAAGAGACACCACAATTATAAGTGTTTTATTATGAGGTAAATGACCTGGCAAAACCCGGTTCATATTGTGAAAAAGCAAAGTGAATTTTACATTTTCATTCCATTTTCATTCTGCCTTGCTGTAACTTGCAGCAATATATCACCCAGAAACGAAAAAACATTTGTTTTTTTGGTATCAAAAAAAAAAAAAAAAATGAGTACTATGGACCCACTTTCAGTGGTTGCAAGTTGGTTTAATCCTTTGACTTAAATTGATCACTTTTTGTTTCCAAATCGTTTCTTACAACAAAGCAGGCTATTTTGGGCAAAGTTGAATGACATTTAAAAATACGAACATACTTTTTGTGATGCATAAGTTTCACCCGTTCATGGCAAATTACTTCCATTTAATGCAATGCTTCTGCCACCATGGTAGTTTGCTTCACATTTGTTTTTGACCCGCGCCGAGTATGAACTTGGCTTAAGTGTGCAACATGCATGCAAAGATAGAACTATGCACTACTGTTTAGGGATTGCTGGTAATAATACATTGTATATGAGGACATAGTTGGTTTGACAGCACTAGTTATTTCACCCTGGGGAGGAGAGAGATGTGGTAATGACAAGGAGGTTAACTCCCCAAATGGTGGGATCTTGAAGCTTGGGCTCCTGATCAAGAAGCCAAGGCCCTGATCAGAGACTTGACCTTCTTGATGGCCACCTGTACAAGCTGTGACCTGTGATCATGAGGCATTTCATTAGCGCCCATGAATGATGAACAGAGCAAAGGCCACCAGGATGGCCAAAGTTCCAAGCCCCGTCTGCATGCCATGCCAACCTTGCAGCATCAAGTTAGGCAACTAATGGATCAAAGCTACGTTGATCGTCTGTGCGCCAGCCGGCTCTTCGTGCCTCAAGAAAATGTGTTCCTTTGAATGTGTGCTCAATCGATGGTTATGTGGAAACAATGTATGTAGATGACATTGTCTGTAAGGCTTAATGAACTTCATTACCGGGGCTCCAAAAAGCAAGATGTGAGCCTACAGAGTTGAGCTTGATATCTCCCAAGGTCCACACAGGATCCGCCCAACTCCCTCTACAGTTTAGGCCACTTAGGTACCTTCAGTGGACTAAATCTGTAGAGATCACTGTTAGAGGAATCTTGTGCTGGCGCCATGGACCCGTTCGATGCCAGCCTCAAGTCTGGACTCAAGCACCTTACTAATCTACACCCTGCAACGAAGCGCCTCACAGCCATCATCACCCACACACATTCCCTCCACAGAACCATCGACGACCACCCATCCAAAACAACCCAAATTCCAGAAGCACATAATGGAAGACGCGGCTGACTAACACAGGCAACCACAATAACCTCATTCCACCAGCTGCCATCCTTGATGGTTCAACATTGGCATACCATACAGCCAGGATTTGATACCCCGGCAAAATACATCCCAGTGAACCCCCACCCCGCCCACCATCCACAGGAACCGCAGAAATGCCTGATGACCACAGGTCACAGCTTGAGGAGGACATCAAGAAGGGCAAGTGTCTGACCATGGTCTCAGTCCTTGATGAGAAGTCCAAGTATCAAGATACCACCAATCAGAAAGCTCCTCTCCTTGCAATTCCACCATGCTCTCTCTCATCAACTCCCTGAAATAACTAGGCATCCTTGTCCTCATATACAATTAGGGTACCCTCCTGGTGCACACCAAGGGCCCTGGTTTCTTCAAAAGCCTTCCACATTCACCTGCACCATCTCATGTCTTAAAGTAGTAGGCTTGGGTGGTTTCCATTTGCCTTGGTATTCCATGAAATGAAATAATCACCAGCATTTTCTTCATTTCCAATGTTGGTTTCAAATTAAACACTGCATTAATTTGTTGTTGGCCTCAAGTCTTCCGCACGAGGAAAGCATACAATTTATCCCCTTTTAAGAGAGAACTCATTTGGAATGTCCTCTCTACCAAGTGGCCGGATGAGGGCAGACTCAGTGCAGTGCAATCAAGTGTAACTAGCCAACAAGGCTCATCACTGTTGCCTTAAAATTGCTTTTTTTTAGTTGAGGAGTCAACATTCAATTACCTGCATTAGTTTTCTGCCCATCAGCAACCTGGCCAGCGGCTGAAGATTTTAAACCACCCAAGCCTACCTTCCAAGCTACAGTACTTTTTGTGAGACAAAAAGGGTACAGGTCTGATATTAATGAAATCTCTAGACACACACACACAGACACACACCTCATCACACTTCATTATACAATAACCACTCTGTTCCTGACATGAGGTTCTTCAGTCACCCACCCATGATCATGAAAGTGTTCTTATTGTTTACATTCAACCTCGTCAAGCTCAATGTAAAGTCCTTCACAACACACTAGTCCTTCACGATCAGACACTTTCAATTTATAAAAGTGGCTCAATACGAGTATTGTTTTTATAGCTCTTAGTATTTGTTATTATTATGTATGCAGTCCAAAATATTTGTCGATGCTATCTATTAACACAATGCTCCTTTTAAATATACGAGATAAGCTAAAAAATTACAAATGACAATTTAACTTGGAAGTAAGTTTCTTAACAATGGTACGTGCAATATTTGATTTGAGTCAAATGCAGAGGATGGCCTCTAGAAAACCATCCTTGCCTCCACTATGCACTGTGATAGGAAACTGGTTCTACAAAGTGTGTCAATTGAAGTTTATGAGAAGATTGACAGTGATAGGGTTAATTGGAATCGATTAAGCTCAGTGGTCCAGTCAGCAGGTAAAAATGAGACCTTAATAATTGGGCTGAGGTTAACTAAGGTAAAGCAGTGCCAAATGTAGGGCCAGCCTCGAATGGGTTAAACTCTGTTCAAAGGGAGCAAAAAGGGGAACACATCAGTATGTTGACTGGAGATTGAAGATACAGATGTTTTTTCTTCACTGCTCACATAAACATGGCAGCAAAGTAACCTACTGGGAAAGGTTACATTTCCTACTGGGTGCCTTAACCAATCAGATGGAAGTGACCATGGCAACCAGTTGTGTAGGCTACCAAGAGTCGCACATGGACAGTATAATTTGGAGGATTGCCACACAAACATTTTTTGAAAACTTGGAAATAGTAGCTTTATTTTTTGAGGGGTGGTATTTTCTAACTACTTTTAAGGGGTCTTGATCCAGGAGGGGCACTACACAAACTTTGAAAATGGGTTTTAAATGTAAATTGAATCATTCTAGACTGTCACTTTCCCCCTTAGTACAATAAGGTGGTGCTCTTCCAGTTTTTCCCACACATGTGGTTGGATGTTAATGTAATAGATATCTATAAGCTTGATTTCACTTTTTGTATGTTCCATTTCCCCCTAACCCATTTTGAAATTATTGTGAATAACTTTTAGTAATGAATTAGGGACTGGGTACCCGTAGTCCCTAATTCAATATTGTTCAACAGAACAAGAAGTATCATGATACTTTTCTAAGAAATGAAAATGGAAGCTTGAAATGAACATTGAACATTGAAATGGAAGACTTGTTTGGTTAGTCACAAGAGTTCTTTTCTGTTTTTAAATTTTACATCACTGACATTTGGGGGGGGGGCTGGTGGTGTACCAAGTAAAAATATTTTTTTGTTCACAGCCGAACTAAATTTTTCACACTGCTATATTTTTTTCCTTTCATGAAACTATTATGGCCACATTGATTGTCATACTAATGACAATACTAATTAACACATGTGTTATTTCTACATACACTTGTGCATGGTTTTTAGGGTTGGTGGATACATTTTGCCAGTTAGTGATCTCTATGGTGTGGTGTTAACCAGTACCTTATGAAGCTGAGTTCTCTCCCAAAGTTAGCACAAATTCTAAATTGTCAGTTGTGCCATTGAATTGGCCACTGCAGACTACTGTTTAAACTTGCAAAACTAAAATACTTCAAAGCTAGAAGAAAAAATTTACCTCTTTGTTGATATGTACTAGTTTTCAAAAAACATTACTTTAATTTGTGAATGAAAAATGCGGCAAGTTTTCAAGAAATTGTACTTGCAGAGTTGGTTTTGTTTTTATACATACAGGGAATGAACATCATACATTCGTTTCCTTTGCCTTTCAAGTTTAGAGAAGTAAGGTCTAATTCAATCAAAAATCCCTGATTGTGCTTTACATATGAAGTTTGACTGTTTAATAAACTTGATTTTTAAATGGAAATCGACCAGCAGAAAATTTGCTTTTGGGATAGTTTGGCATCATCGTCTGAATAAAAATTTTTATGGTTATCAATAAAAACTTACACCACTGATTGATGAGAGAATGCTGTTTATTTTCGAAGTTATTTTTTTTTTCAAGAGAATCCAATACTGTTGCACATCAAATCATGGACAATCTATCTCTAATTAACTTAGGTTAGCTTGGGGGGCCCACTGTAGCACCATTTGGTCCTTGAAGGAGTGAAACTGTCCGAAGTGAGTTTTGGGATCTTGAGATTATGACACAACTTTGTTTTTGACAATTTTTAAAAATCTTCACATTAATATAAATTATTTAGTTAACTTGTTCCCCAAAAAAGTGAAACTATCTGAGGTGATAATTTTGGTGGATTTTGGAATATGGAGAAAGGGATTTAATTATATATTTTACTATTGCTGCTTTCCTGCTTTTTTTATTCACTTGATTTAAAAACAAACCTGTCCTCCACACTGTCAACATTTCAAGAGAAAGTCTCAAAGGAACTTATGAATATTTCATTCGGATAAATGGCTGGGTGGGGGTAAAACAACTGTGCTCAAAATAATATATAAAGAAAATAAACTATTTTATCAGCTTAAAAATTTTAATTAGAGTGCTCAGCAAACTATGTACTTCCACAAATTTGAAATGACAAATAGGCACTAGGTAGGGTTTTCTAAACTGGACTGGGTGTCTGAGAGAGCCAGACACCTTTGGCATAGCTTACATGGTTTGGTTATTTGCAGTGTATCTGCAGTCAACATGATCATGATTTCCATCAACCCTTCAAAGTATTGCTTCATCAACAATACTATTATAAAGCTAAGCTTGATTCAAATAAATAACTTAAATCAAATGATTTGCCTCCTACTACTGCTAGTTATCCTTGATAGGCACATGAATATTTTTGTTTATGATATCTCCACAAGACAATGTGCAATACATAGGGAGATACCATTTTCTTAAAGGGTGTGAACAACATCGGTAGGATTGAAAATACAAAATTTAATGTTCACAGGTTCGCACATGACTTGCATTGTATAAAGAGGGTAATGGTTAAAAGAAATTCCCTTGGGACTATTTTTGCTTGAAATGCTTTAGTTTTTCAGAAATGCGGAAAACTATTAGGTTTTGATCTAGCGAGTCCAAAACCTAATGTACGAAAACAGTGAAAACCTATGGTATTTTTCACTACTTTCTTGTGACTCCGATGACCATTTGAGCTTAAACTTTCACAGGTTTGTTGTTCCATGTATATGTTGGGTCACACAAAGTGCTGATATAGGTCTTTTAAAAAAAAATTACCAATGTTGTCTCTGTGCTCTAAGTTTGTAATAATAATGACGAAGTGGATCAACTTTTATAAGAAAATGAATTCCTCCAAATTGCTCTGGTTGAATTTGACTGCACTCACTGAAATTCATTGATTGCTTTTTCTATTGACTTTTGTATACAAAAATGTATTTCAATTACAGGGATTGTGCACTTCTGTTTCATGAAGAAATTCTGTTCCAATTCTCTACATAATCATCCTACGGCTGTTTATAATTTTACTTGTAAGCTATTCAGTTGCAAAAACAAATAATGGTGACATAATTTGTTTCGAATTTTGTAAAATGATTTGTTGATGTTTGTGTAAACTTTGCCAGGCAAGACAAAAAATAATTGGGGTGTGTTTTTTCTTCAATAGATTCCTCTGTATAAAAAAAAGTTCAAGTGAGCACTGACACTATTGCTAGTTCATGTTTTCAAATGTTTGATATGTTGTATGAGAGTTTTATTCAACAAATTAAATACAAAATTAAATAAGTATAGTAATTATACAGGCCATACAAGGTAGTTCAGGGACAAAAATTTAAATGGTTAGGGCTACACTCCCAAAGAAAGAATGTTTTTATTTTATGTTTTAACCATACACAGATGTGTGTTAAGCACTGTATACTCGGTACTTTCCGTGCGTTTGACCTCAAAGATGTACAGCGAATGCATAAGTAAAGTCTGTTACTCGGGTGGAAATCGAACCCACACTCCTGCTGAGCACATGTCCTACCACTTTTTTATATGCCAGACCACCAAGCTTGCCTGGTAGCTAGAGGCAGTTCAAATCCTTTATTTTAGCATTGGTCCGGGATAATAACATCTATTAAAACCTATTTTTGTTTCATAAAAAAACATAAACAAGTACAGGGATCATGCATCTTCCTTTTCGCATTGTGTTTGTCCTTATTTGGTCGTTACAGGCTTTACACAAAGTGGGTGGTTTAAATTAGGTCGATTTGAATTAGCCTCTTTGAGGTATGGTTGACCAAGGAGGTAGAAATAAAATTTTCCTGCATGGGTTGACACTCACAGGAGTGCACTGTTTGGTTTGGGTGTACATGTATACAGATTTACCCAAACCAAGTACATGTACGACTATCGTCGTAATCATGCATGGCATAGCATTGGGTCCAACATATCTCAAAATGGCTTATTGAATGGTGTGAACAAAACTCCAAAAGAAACCTTCAATAGTTAGCTCATTTCGCAAGAAATTGCTTCGAAAGGATACGCTGATATGAATTTACATCCGCATTCCACAAGTCAAATGAAGTGAAGTCTTGTTGAAAGAGACGACTTCTCTACAGTATCGGTATCTCGCACAGCTAGTGACGTGGTGCCATCTTGAATTCCATTTCAGCATTGATTCTACACAGGGGGGAATGCCTCACAGTGTCTCTGTGTTGCTGGTTGGTTTCGAAGACCGAATCTGCATAACAAAGAAAAGGCTTTTTGAGTTTTGGGTGCTCCTTGGATTGGAAACGTAGCACTTGCGTAATGAGTCGACTAATGCTTATTGGTGTTCTTAAAGAAAGGGTTATAACCAGCTGACATTTGAATCAAGACACTTGCTAGAGTCATTTGCAGTTCAATGATATACGGCAGCGCTAACCTGTCTTTGTAGGAATGGGCACCGCGGCGATTCAGTGGCGTAACCAGGGGTGATTTCCCCCCCCCCCAAAACGACATCGCAAGAATAGGTTCTCAGACCCTTAAAAAAATCAAAATCCTCGGAAACCAGTAATGTGAAGAAGAAAAAATGGAGTGTCCGAATGGAACAGTCCAAATTTTACCAAGCGATAATATTCCTCCCATTTCACGAATTAAAGGGGCTGTGCTTGGAAGGATGAACTTCTACCCCCCTTAGAATAGCGCAATACGTGGGGTGTGATTATACAACCTTTGTTTAAAATGGCCGATTTTTGTTTTCTTCAAATTTTGCAAATATGATTTTATTTATGTTATCCAGTAATAAAATATTTACGGTGAAAATGGTTCAACAAATTTTGTTCACAAATAGTTTTTAAAACTTGTCGCCGTATAGTTTCGCTCAAACGCAACGACGTCATCAACGTGTATTTAAAAAGCCCATGAGCAAATTGCAGTTTATACACTAAAAAGCATGTCCAAATTCCCTTTATGTTGGCTGCAGAGCTGAAATTATGACTTTCTAACGACTTTAACTTCAACTTCCAGTTTAAACCGGAAGACAATGGCAAATTTGGGTTATTTCTGTGTGAGATTTATTTAGTTTTCAAAGACCTTTCCAATGAAAGGCGCATATTAAAAAAAAGCCATTGTGTACTTTTTTAGTACGATATGATTTTTTAAATATAAAACTTTGATTTAACTCAAAACCTGATGACGTAAATATTCAAGGGCCGTTTTTTTTATAGCTAAACCCGAACACTTTAAGTAAACTCGAACAAAAAAGTGTTCGGCTGGAGCCTAACACCCCCCCCCCCCCCCACCACCAAAAAAAGGAATTGGTTTATACCCGAAAGAGAAAACACTTTTTTTGGTTTTAAGGAAATAATGTTTCTACATTTGGGTCTATACTTTCCTCCGTTTTTGTTCTTTCACTGGAATAAATCCCAGCCATCCGGGATTGAGACTTTTATTACTCAACAAGTTCATTCCGGACATTCCTTGCATTGGGGTGTATGCAGAATGTCACCCCCTAGTAATAAGATCCGCATTGTTATGCAAATAAGGAGTTTTGCGCCGTTACATTTGTAGCGAATATCGCACATGGCATTCATTGGACTGGCAGACCGGAGTGCAGCATGGTTGTATCTCTCTCAGCTCTCACTGATAGGGGTTTTGGGTGTTGCGTTTTCAGATGAACTTTACTGGTATAAATTTATCAAAATTCATACCATGGCCAAGCATGTGCATTCAGAAATATTACTGTAATACAATGTAACTGTTGCACTTTTAGAACCAGGCTTGGCCAAGATTTGCAGTAGGTCTACAAGTACAAGAACTTAAGAAGTATAAACCTTGTGCTTTTTTGTCACTGGCCAGAAAGTTTTTACAAAAAACTCCAGTTCACACGAAACAAAAATTCACTGTTGAGCCCTTTAGTACATATCGTGAGTTCCACGAAGTTCTCTAGTTCCCACTACAGACGTTACAAGCAAAACTTCGGTGTTGAGCTTGCGAGTGGCTGGAGAGAGCTCCGGTGAATTGCCTTGACTGCAGAGTAAAACTTCACGGCCAAAGCCGAACACATCGGTCCAACGACATGGTGCTGAGGTAAGGCTTGTGAACAAATGTAAAGTGCAAATTATTTTCCGGTGTGCACTACACATTCAAATTGAATGCTGACTAAAAGTACACAATTAAAAAAAAAACTAAAAAAAAAAAGTTCTCCATAATTTTCATAGCAGATGCATAGAAAAACAATTAATAGTAAGTTGCCTAATAAAAAGTGAGTTAAAAAGATGGATAGCCCTGAGAAAAAAAGAAACTGCACCAGCTTGTAAAATTGAAAGAGACCTTCCTGATTGGAGAATCATGAGAATGTGAATGAAAGAGTGAAGGGGATGAGTTGGGTTATTCTTAGTAACACTGGTTGTCCACTATCGTATTAATGAGATTCACTTAAAAACCTGGCAACCTTGGTGATACAATCAATTTTCTTCTGATTTTTCACAGTTGGATTATGTACCAAATAAAAATCTAGCTAAAAAGTAATAACAGACTCATTGGCTAAGTCTTTGGTAAACCAGATGTATAATTGAATCACAAACATTAGAATACCTGAAATTCTTGCAAAACGTAAAGCCTTTGGTTTGCCTTGGCACACATTTTTCAAGTTTCTTTCATTTCAGCTTGTTGTTTAAGACTGTCCCAAAATTGTTCCAAAATTACCCCTTTGCAATTGAACTTTAATTATTGGTGTGTTTTGGGGTCGTTTTCTCAAGTCGGAGACAGGGGATGACTCTGCTGTAGGCGGTGGACCAAGACGGGGAACGACTTGAGGTAGTAGCAGCAGCCAGCAGCGAGCTCCCGTCCAGCCAAGCTTCAAGAAACGTTGATGGGGCCGACTCCGAAGAGACTGTGACCAGATGGGAGTTGAAGACCTATAGATTATGTGGTATGTGCATCTGTCCGCACTAATGTACTCATGCAAACCTTCAAGATAACTTTTAGGCTGGGATAACATAACTTTTGTGACTGTTATGGGAGGGTGCCAAAAAGGCACTGCTTTGTCCTTTGTGCTTTTTTTTAGCTGAAACTGATTGTGCTTACCAAACAATGAAAAAAATGTCTATTTAAAAAATTACAGGGTCGGCTTGAAGACATGTTTTTAACGGAGTCAGACCTTTTTTTATTTTGATTGACTAGAAAAAGGTGAAAAAATTAATGAAATGATTTACTAAAAAGTTACCTCATTGACAACCATAGCCTCTTTCTATAATGGCTATCAGTCAAAACAGAAGGGATTTTACTTGGTTTTAAGACAGTATGAATGTTAGTTCCTAACATGGACAGAAGTTTTGTTGACAAAATTCTGTCCATAATTCAAACAATATCTTCAAGATAATCCTCTTTACGTTCTTGAATACTCGAACAATTTCGGCTTTTTCTGGAAACATTCTTTATAGGGACCACATTGTAAAAAGACCACATCTTTAAGTAAGACTTCACAGTTAAACCACTTTCTCTCCATTTATGCATGAAATGTCTGTCCAATATCTCCATGTTACAAACAATCATCTTGAAGACAACCCTCAGTTATTAGTGAAACACATGGGAATTTGTCTTGCTCTTTGATACAATGTAAGTACAATCCTGAAGTAATTTTGAATGTTAAAGGAAAAACAAGAGATAATTTTTATTTTTTTATTTTTTACTCCCAATTTAGAAAAAATGTCACTCCTAATGGTCCAGTGGTATGGACAGACCTGTGTGTGTGTGTGTATGTGTTTTGTCTATGGACCTAGACGTACATTGGAGTCGTCAACGGATCAAGGTAAGGAGAACTGCCGTATCCGATCTCCACTTTCTAAGTCCGCTTGTGCGATTTACGCCTTTGATCAATGTTTGACTTTTGTTCCTTTTTTTATTATTATATTTTTTAAATTTTATGGAAAAGAATTCTTAATTGTGTTCGCATACGAAAAAAAAATAGCTGTTGCAAACTACTTATCAACCAAACGGACCGGTTGTATAAATGCAGTTTTTTTTTAAATGGCCTCATATTTCGACCCTAGCAGAGTCTTTTTCAAAGGCTGAAAAAACATACAGATAATTGTGGTCCATCGGCAATGAGAAACATTAAAAGCTCACGAAAACGAATACTTTATGATTGGTAAATATCTACCACAATGGCAAAATAAAAAGCAAATTTCTTCTACAAAACAGAAGTACATGCATTATTAATTTACTGGCAGTAGATACAATTATTGACCTTTCTTTAAAAAAACAAACAAAAAAAACACAAAAAAAACCCCAAAACATGTGTAGGTTATTGTGGAGGTTGGATAGGGCTAGTTGGCATTCAAGACAAAGACAAGAGTGTGAAGACCAAAAGGAGGGTAAATATTAGATCTAACCCGTTCTCTTGCAGAGTCCCTCCCCTTGTAAAGCCCCTCCCCCTCCAAACGATGTTCAGCGATCTTGTTGATGTTGTCCTTGCTTGTTCAGGCTTTCCAGATGACTTCAAACTTTCCTGGCATTTCTTGATTTGCATATTGGTCAAAGCCAATGATGCTTTTTAATTAGGAGACTAGTCTTACTGGAAATTTCAAGGGTTGATACTTCAAGTCGTCAGTTGTCATGTTTAGTTATAATTGACATAATTTTATACTTCAAATAGCGTAATGTTTATAAAGGAAGAGTGCATTATCATAATTATTTTTAATCAATCTTCTAAAAATATGAGTAGTTGTTTTGAGCAAATTAATAAAAAATAAATAAAAAAAGAAAAGATTGTACACTTTTCCCCTCCGCTGCTGCGCTTTTACTGTTGTCAAAAAACCACAAGTGTTTTAGAAGTAGTCTAACAAACATGACATAGGCCTACTGTCAAACATTACAGTCCACTCACCATCCATTTGATGATTAATGTTTGATTAAGGAGTAGTAAATAAATCATTTAGACAAGCTAAATGAATATTTACATATTCCTAATATCAGCATTACATCAGTTCTACATGTAGACATTTTCAATTGAGAATGAATAACATGAAATCTTTGAGAAAACAAATTTTAAGAGGATAAACAAAACAACACAACCATAACTCTTGCTCATCATTTAGATCAAAGTTCCAAAGTTGATGATTAATGTTTGATTTAGGAGTGTTAAATAGATCATTTAGACAAGCTAAATGAATATTTACATATCCCTAATATCAGCATTAAATCAGTTCTTCATGTAGACATTTTCAACTGAGAATGAATAACATGATATCTTTCAGAAAACAAATTTTAAGAGGATAAATAAAACAACACAACAATAACCCTTGCTATTCATTTACATCAAAGTTCAAATAAAAGAAAGAATTAGGGAAACAAATTGAAAAAAAAAAAAGAAGACTCTATGAGGGAAAGATGATGGTGCTGCCTGGGTATGTATGAATGGTAAGACGGTATAGGCATAGTGTTGGCCTAGAGATAAGACTAACTCTACTCTTTCAGCAGGTTTACTGGAAATAGGTGAGGTGATGAGGTCAGCAGCGGGTCAATGAGGCCAGGTGTTTGCAGCAAAAGTTAAGCAACTGGTAAAGTATTAGGTAAAGTATGGGGTGAGCGAAAAAGAAAACTAACTTTTTCCTCCACAGCAACTAATCTTTCCCTCCAAAAACAGCTTTCTAACCTTTCCCTCAACAGGATACAACCTTTTTTTTTATTTTCCACAGTTTTTTCCAAAGTAAAGCAGATCATGAGGTCAGCAGGGTCAATGAGGCCAGGTGTTTGCAGCAAAAGTTAAGCAACTGGTAAAGTATTAGGTAAAGTATGGGGTTGAGCGAAAAAGAAAACTAACTTTTCCCTCCACAGCAACTAATCTTTTCCTCCAAAAACAGCTTTCTAACCTTTCCCTCAACAGGATACAACCTTTTTTTGTTTTCCACAGTTTTTCCCCAAAGTAAAGCAGATCATGAGGTCAGCAGGGTCAATGAGGCCAGGTGTTTGCAGCAAAAGTTAAGCAACTGGTGAAGTATTAGGTAAAGTATGAGGGTAAGCAAAAAAGAAAACTAACTTTTCCCTCCACAGCAACTAATCTTTTCCTCCAAAAACAGCTTTCTAACCTTTCCCTCAACAGGATACAACCTTTTTTTTTGTTTTCCACAGTTTTTCCCCAAAGTAAAGCAGATCATGAGGTCAGCAGGGTCAATGAGGCCAGGTGTTTGCAGCAAAAGTTAAGGAACTGGTAAAGTATTAGGTAAAGTATGAGGGTGAGCGAAAAAGAAAACTAACTTTTCCCTCCACAGCAACTCATCTTTCCCTCCAAAAACAGCTTTCTAACCTTTCCCTCAACAGGATACAACCTTTTTTTTTTATTTTCAACAGTTTTTCCCCAGAGTAAAGCAGATCATGTTTTTTTTACAACGATGACGTAGTTTGAGCGCTGACATCTTCATTGAGCTGAGATGATGTCTACCGCAGGGACTGGGGGTCATGCAAGAAATTTGGTAATGTATCGGTTTATAAAAGTGACAAGTTACTGGTAAAGGAACTATAGCTGCTGAATGGGACAACAACTAAATCAAGAAATTTGGAGGATCATGAACAAATCTATCAATAACTTTGGAAAGAACAAAAAAACAGGCATAACAAAACCAGATTTTGAATCTCCCAAGCAAATCTCTGAAGTAGTAAAGACAGTTGAAACCAGAAAGATACTAGTATCATTTGAGATTCTACAACAGCAAGCATGAACAACCAGCTAACCCTCGAGATAAAACAACTCAAGAACCACTTTGTCTCGGGTGTATGGTGAACCTGACTTTGATGTTACTCAAAAATCCCTAACCTTTCTAGATAACTTTTTTTTTCTGAAAAACAGGTCATGTTTTCTTCTTGACTACGATGACATAGTTTGACCACTCACATCTCCACTGAGCTGAGGTGATGTCTACCAGCAGGGACTGGGGGTCATGCAAGAGATTTGGTAATGTATCGGTATATAAAAGTTACAAGTTACCAGTAAAGTAACTACCTGCTGAATGGGACAACATCTAAATCAAGAAATTTGGAATATCCTGAACAAACCTATCGATAACTTTGAAAAGAACAAAAACAAAAGCATTAACAAATCAGATTTTGAATCTCCCAACCAATCTCTTAAGTAGTTAAGACAGTTGAAACCAGTAAGAAACTAGTATCATTTGAGATTCTGCAACAGCAATGTGAACAACCAACCAACCCTTGAGGTAAAACAGCTGAAGCACCACTTTGTCTCGGGTGTATGGTGAACCTGACTTTGGCTAATTGATGTTAACCAAAAATCCCTAACCTTTCTAGATAACTTTTTTTCTGAAAAACAGGTCGTTTTCTTCTTGACTACGATGACATAGTTTGACCACTGACATCTTCACTGAGGTGAGGTGATGCCTACCAGCAGGGACTGCTGGGGGTCATGCAAGAGATTTGGTAATGTATCAGTTTATAAAAGTTACAAGTTAACGGTAAAGGAACTACCTGCTGAATGGGACAACAACTAAATCAAGAAATTTGGAATACTATGAACAAATCTATCAATAACTTTGGAAAGAACAAAAAACAGGCATAAAAAATCATATTTTGAATCTCTCAAACAAATCTCTGAAGTAGTAAAGACAGTTGAAACCAGAAAGATACTAGTACCATTTGAGATTCTACAACAGCAAGCATGAACGTTACTTGTAAAGGAACTACCTGTTGAATGGGACAACAACTAAATCAAGAAATTTGGAAGATCAAGAACAAATCTACTGATAACTTTGAAAAGAACAAAAACAAAGGCATAAACAAATCAGATATTGAATCTCCCAAACAATCTCTTAAGTAGTAAAGACAGTTGAAACCAGAAAGATACTAGTACCATTTGAGATTCTACAACAGCAAGCATGAACGACCAGCCAACCCTCAAGATAAAACAACTGAAGAACCACTTTGTCTGGGGTTAATGCGTATGGTGAACCTGACTTTGGCTAATGTGACCCAAAATTCCTAACCTTTCTAGATAACTTTTTCTTCCAAAAAGCAGATCATGTTTTCTTATTGACGACGATGATGTAATTTGAACACTGACATCTTTACTGAGGTGAGGTGATGCCTACCAGCAGGGACTGGGGGTCATGCAAGAGATTTGGTAATGTATCGGTTTTAGAAAAGTTACAAGTTACTGGTAAAGGAACTACCTGTTGAATGGGACAACAATTAAACTAAGAAATTTGGAAGATCATGAACAAATCTATCGATAACTTTTGGAAAGAATAAAAAAAAAGACATACAAAAATCTTATTTCGAATCTCCCAAACAAATCTCTTAAGTAGCAAAGAGAGTTGAAACCAGCAAGATACTAGTATCATTTGAGATTCTACAACAGCAAGCATGAACGACCAGCCAACCCTCGAGGTAAAACAACTGAAGAACCAGTTAACTTAGAGAAAAATGTGCTTGTACAATCCACAAAAAAACTGCAATCCTTCCTGAAACAATAGTCTTTGGCTCTTAATTCTTGCAATTTATCACAAAGATTTGTAAATACATAGAGAGAAATTTGTGTGGGGCAACTAAATTTTCTCCTCAGTTCAGCCGTCTCTTGTGCAGTGGTGACTTCAACTTGACCTGTTGGGATGAGCATCAATGAAGGATACAGGTGTACAGTGTCAACAGTAGACCGGCCGGGATGGTAAGTTTGAAAAGATTCTTAATAAAATTGTCTTTTGAAGAAAAGGTTCATCCCACAAATCTGGTGAAGGATTTAATGTTTCAGAATCAGCACTTTTGAAGGTTTTATATCATCAAATTGAAAGAATACATTCATTCCCATTCTCTAGTTTGCAATAAATACACCATACAACAAACTGGTGGAAACTTCATTTAAATAGGTTGTCAAGTTTTTCAGAAACAAATAAAAATAAAAACACATAAAAAGAACAAAAATTGGAAAATTGTGTCATGTTGTGTGTGCATGTACAATGAGTTGAAGAACTGATTGGAACTGGGGAAGGAGAATTTTCTTGCACACGATCGACAGAATTCAGACTTGATTATTTCTCAGAACGACTGAAAACTTTGACTGAAAACCGTTTGTTTTTTATCGCAGATTGAGATGATGACCTTGGAGATGATGTACACCCAATCTTGAGGCTTAACCAATGCTATTTGGACTGTGTGCCACTAGCTGAAGGAATGTGCCAAGTCTAGGCAGGTGACTCTTCGCTACAAGCTCAACTGACGAAGGGATGAGGCTAATAATTACCAGAGCTTCTTGGACTGTGCCACCAGCAGCAGGACTGCGTCAAGTCTAGCCAGATGACTCTCCGCTACAAGTTAAACTAATGAAGGGATGTTGAGGCTAACCAGTGCCTTTTGGACTGTGTGCCACTGCCACCAGCTGCAGGACTGCATCAAGTCTAGCCAGATAACTCTCTGCTACAAGTTCAACCATTAACCATTGAAGTGACGTAGGGATGTTGAGGCTTACCAATGCTTTTTAGCCTATGTGCCACCAGCTGAAAGACTGTGTCAAGTCTAGCCAGATGACTCTTTAATTGCTACAAGTTCACTGCTCAAGTGACGAAGGGATGTTAATGATAACAAATGATTTTGGGACTGTATGCCACCAGCTGAGGGACTAAATCAAGTCTAGCCAGATGACTCTCCGCTACAAGTTCAACTGTTCAAGTGACGTAGGGATGTTGAGGCTAACCAATGCTTTTTTGGACTGTATGCCACCAGTTGAAGGACTGCATCGAATCTGATACATTTGTAACTATTGCATTTTGGACTGTCGCCAACTGAAGTAAGACTGTATCAAGTCTAGCCAGATGAGTCTCCACGTGCCTCTTTGTAGCTCCATGGTTTCACTGAAACAAGCTGGACAATGACGGTGCCTTACTGTATGAAGACAATCAATACAGTCTGAATTTGCTGCTGTGGCTATGGCTGTGGCTATTGCTTATAAAGGATTCTGGATGTGGTATGTGACTAAAAGCTGCAGCCATATCCGCAGCCACAAATTCAGACACATACTTTTAGTTTAATAATGTTTACTCTACTACAGGCTTTTCTTGAATCCATCAAAATCCAATACCGTAATTGTACCACATGTAGCCAGGTGCATATCAGTTCATTTGATCAAATTGGCACGCCCGGCCTTATGCCAAGCATTGTTGGTTTATAATATCATGGAAAATCAAATTGATTAAATTCAAGTATAATTCCCTTTGGATTTTGATGGATTCAGAGTAGTTAGGGAATACAACTTTAAAGATGGTATCAGCTTTTGTAAACCAAACAATCGGAAAATTAGGGCGCCCAAAACATCTGTAGTGTAATGTAAGTGCAGTTTACACAGTTGAAGCATTTTTACTGACTTTTTGGAATGACTAAATTTTGTGCGATAAAATAGATTGGAATTTTTCTCGGCCCTTCATCTGAGACAAACTTTACACATTGCTCAATAAGTATTTCAAAGATGTGTGGGAAAATCAAAGCATACACTTGACCGCAAATAGATAGAATGCATGTTTACGACGAGAAAGTTGCGAGCAAAACTCTGTTGCAATGCAAGCACAAACCATGATCACAGTCACAACACCAGGGCTCGGTTTCACAAAGAGCTAAGACTGATCATCAATCTTAATTGTTATCAAATTGTGTTGTCATGATACAAATTATGGTAACATTGACGACTCATCTTAAGATGAATCTTGGCGTTTTGTGAAACCGAGCCCAGTATTCACCCTCACATTGAACTAAATCTTCACACTTTAACTTAACCCTCACCAAAACCATAAAAACATCACTAACATTATTTCATATTTAAAACCTCACCCTCAGCACCAACCATTCAAGATGCGCAGTGTAATTTTATAAAACATGCATTTTGTCTATACTAGCACTCAGAAGCATCTTTGCCTATTAGTTGTATATAGTATGTAGATAATTGTAATTTATTGTCATTATTTGTTATGTTTATTTACTGTAGTTTAACTGAAGTAATGATACTGTATAGCAAAGCCCGAGTACGCATTAAGCCTTTTTAGGTATTTCAATTATTGTCGGATTTTCACAAGTTTACTTTGTTACTGTTACAAGTACAAGTACATCCTCCAAAATACAAGCCTTGCTATTTTTAAAGAACTTACTAGTACTTATCGTTAAGAGAATGGGCTCGCCCCAAATGTTTTCTGCATCCTTGTAATGGGTGTCACAATTCAAAATAGCTATGACACCTGTTGTTAGCAATTGCTTTGAGATGACTGTTGATGAAGCACTTAGTAAAACAATTTTTATAGTTATTATCATGAACTATTTTTTTGAAATATGAAACTGTTAAATTTAATTAATCTAATACCCAATGGCAACAGGTGTATGTATTAGCCACAAGCAGTAAGCAAATAAAAAATGTAAATATATTGAGAACTGTTTGCTGAATCTACCCAGTTGATGGACATTGAGTCAACATGATATACACAAGTCACAATTAGCCGAAATAATAGGTGATTGAAAAAATGTGAAATGTTTTTTGACGAGTTTATTTCCTAATTCTAAATTGTAATTAGGCCTAAACTTTTTTTCTTGCTAGACTATAATGTCACCATGTTATCATGTTCCCTGTGTGCATTAGCAGTCACTGATACTGTTTCTCATTATATTAAAAGGTGACCAGACCATATGTACTTTAGTCTCGGCCGTGTCCAAATTGACGGCTATGGCAGTGGCTACGACCGGGTTGATGAAAATGATCATTCCTAGACATTGTCTCTGCTGCCATTGGCCATAGTTGCTTGATTCAGGCATGGCCTTATACATAATAGACTTAACAAGATGTGGTCCCTCCATCATGAAAAATTGGTCTACAGCAATGTCGGTAATTAAATTCAAGCTATTTATGATAATCATGAATCACTTTAATTGTAGTTTTAAACTTTAATGTAATGTTTATATTAAAGTTATGATGCAGGGAATAATTTCATGAGGCAAATTTGCCTAGCGACATGATTTAGATTGCACACGTTTTGTACACACTGAGTGCTACATACACAAAGTTAGCAAAATGGTGATTTTTTTTAGCAGCAACTTAATACATTTTGTGCAGCATTTCACTATGCTTTAGAAGGGAAATTGTTCACTGTGGTGTGCTGTGTGCATTATTTTCAAATTACCCTAGTGTGTTTCGGCCGTGTGGTCTAGAGCATCAAACTCCAGTTCTGATATTTGAGTCATCCGACAGTTTTTTTTTTAAATCCAGAGCCTAGTTTCATATGTAGCACTTAGACGGTTTTACTTATAACAACATTCTGCTTAGCAAAACTAGTATGGTGGCTAGTCAAAGATGTTACAATATGTGACATGGTACCGGTACCCTTATTCCGGTAAGCAACATTTGGTGTGTGCTTAGCTACTTTTTGTGCTGAAGAAGCTCTTTGAAATTGGGCAGTTGTAACACTTGTTGTGTTCTTGGGCAATTAGACACATGTAAATAATTGCATCTCACCCAGGAATAAGTGGGTACATGCCAGGGTGAATGATTGGCAAATATGTCACCAATTTAGTGCTGCCTACTAAGAAAGAGTTGAGATGCTTTCAGGAATGCCTAAAGGGGCCGTGTCGTCATGATTATAGCAGGCCTGTGGTTGTGAATGGAAAGATGAACTCCCCCCCTGCATGTGTGCGCTTGCGGTCAAATCACAAAGGGTGCTGTCTTTGTCAAACTGTGATGTGACTGCCGGTAGTATAAACTGGGTTATTCCATTTACTGCTATAGTCATGACGACACAGTCCCTTTAAAGCCCAAATGAACAGGGTAACTTGTACATGTAAATTGTATGACACTATATGATACATGTACAATGTTTAAGCACCTAATGCCTAAATGGTGCAACTTATAATTATGATAATTTTTTATTAGTTTTAACTTGTTTCCCTCCGAAAAAATTAAGATGAACACAAGCGGCCATTTTGTCAAGTTTCATTAATTGTGCGCTTAATTTTAGGGATTAGACCATTTTGTCCCCGTAGCCTCACTTTTGGTTACTGGGCTGAATATAGGAACAATACAAGATGGCTGCCAAAGTTTGCCCTTAAATTTTTAAGCGACTACATGTTGCCAGCAGGACCAGTTAGCTTGCTGTCATTTCACTAGACAATAAATTTTTTTTTACCAGTAAAGGGATACTTTTCAACACTGAACATCACAAACATATAGTCTAATAGTTTTGTAGCTAGCCGGACCACCTGGATAGGGGAGAATTTTTACTCATCCAAGGCCCCCGGTGTTTTGACCATGGTCACTGACTGCACGTGATAAAGTCTTTACTTAGGTATCCACTTATTGCTTGAAGTACTTTATGTAATAATTTTATAGCAGTTAAAATGAATTCACTATTTGAGAAAAATTCAAAGAACAAAATATCCAGAAAAATAAACGGGTCGGCACCGTATCCACACTCCTGGCAGGGGTGGTGACCAACTCCAATCTTTGTAACCGACTCTTTTTTTTATGTTATTTACCCCAATGTTGATCTTTACAAGAGGTTTGGCTGGGCCATGGGGGGGGGGGGGAATTAAAAGATGAATTAGTCCACTTGTCTACATGATTTTCTACCTCCAAGGTAGTCTCAAACTTAGGAAGCTCACTGATTAATAAAGTTCCTACATATACATGTATCAGTGAAAAAAAGAAAATAAGTAATCCGAGAAAGTTAGCTTTGAAAATGCATCTGTCGAAGACAAATCACCTAAGAAATTATTTGCATTGTAGTATAGGTTTTCCCAGTCAATTTCAACAAAAAATAATTCAGTTTCATTTACATGCTTTTAAATTCACGCAGTTTCCCCAAATTCATTCAAAATAGTTTTTTTTTTGTAGCTGCTATTGCATTCAACTTCGTTTTCCCGCATTAAGAAAACTTGCATTGTAGCATTCTTTCATTAAAGGGGCTGTGTCGTCATGATAACAGCAGTAGAAGTACCCCCTTAGAAAACATTGTGCACCCCCTTGTGCCCCCCCCCCCCTAAAATTTAACCCTAGTTTCGCTGCTGAAGAACTAGCTTCATACAAACAAAAACGCCCCAAGGGCTATCCCTAATTGCTTAGAAGATAGCTTTAAGCGTGTTTTGTTCATCAATCAAGAATCAGATACCAGGCATTTCAAATAAATCCACTCTAAAAAGGTTTGCAGAGACACCAAGTACAATTCCACACGTTTAAATTTCTGATTAGTTTGTATTTATTGAGGCTAAGGCAAGAAACACAGGAATTAATTTTGAGCATAAATTTATCCTTAAATTTCGATTATATATTTAAATTTAAAAACTTTGGTTTTGTTGAGATAAATTCTTTCAGTTATTCTTATATTCACAATTATTTCACACTGGTTCATCCATCTTAAATATTTAAAATATTTTAGTACTTGCAAGATCCATCGATGTTCTTTTTTACATGTACTAAGTGTTTCATAATTTGGCATAGAAATAACAATTGATGTTATTGTTAAAAACAAAAATGAACAAAATCCTTCAAAGTTTTTTGACAATTTATGCCAAACTGGCGTCACAAATAATATATAAACCAATAGTGCAAGGTATGTAAGTGTAAACACCATATCAAACTCTGGCAGAGTAAACATGTAATAGAGATAGCCATGTTAGTCTAAAAGATGAAAATAAAAACTTAATAAAAAGGGAAATACCTGTCTGCTGGTAAATTAGTTTGATTAACTTTTAAGCAAGTACTGAGTTGATTTTTAAATATAAATTACATTTCCACCACAATAACAATGATCTAGCTGATCTTTAAAGCAAACTTTCTTTTAAACATAGCCGACAATCCCAGCAAACAATAATCAGGTCTTTTAAGGTAAATTAAATACGTCAAAAATGAATAATTAATAATCAAGGTAATTCAAAACAAATTTTTGGAAATTGATGAGGATAAACATCGTTGAATTTAAATAAATATCGTTAGATTACAAATCTTATCATTCATTAAAGACCAGATTTTCAGATATTGCAGAAACTCTTATCCATTATGCAGTAATAACAGGTGAATGTAATTATTATTTCCAATACGAAACTGAACGAAACCCTGGCACTTGTGAATTATCAATAAACATTTGCAATAATTACAAGCTGTTGAAGATTTCCTTTTCATTTGAGTAGGTCCTAACGTTGCAGCAAAAATTACAAAAACCATCTCTACACAAACTATCACCACTGAGAAAGACAAACCTAAAACTTATGAGCTTAACACGGATACTGATACTGAGAAGAGCAAGCAGGGTGCCAAGATGTCCGCGGTGAAGGGGGGGGGGGCAGCTGAAGTCACCAAGCTATTTTTACAAACTGCAGTTTACTAATTGAACCAAGTAAAACAAAAATTCCTTACATCAGAAATTTGACTCTTTTTTCGGCTAACAAGCAAACTAACTCAAAAATATAACTCCAAACATTATCTGATGCAGAGATGAGATCCTACTTCGAGACTGAAGTAGCTCATACAGGATGAATTCAATCAAATTAGGGACATTATTTTTTTAATGACAAACATTTAAGCGTGCGCACAAGTGCACACAGCACTCGTAGACTAAGGTCATATAAGTCAGCATTGTACCTTGCCATATGATACCCTGACTGGGTTTGTAACATTATCGCCGGTCTTTATCCTCATGGATAAAGACAGGGACCAGTCTATAGGTCGACAAACTCTTACCTTTATCAACTGTGTTTGGAATGGAGGTTCTTGAAATTATAACATAGTACTGAAGGTCACGAACGTAGTGCCGCATTGTCAACAAGAACTGTGGCAATTTTATAATTATATTTACAAATACTGTCTCAGTAATCTTGAAAGACGATTTTGACTCGCACATCTTAAGTAACGACAGTGCAACACGTGTTTCTAATTTATCTTCAATTTAAACCAGTAAATTTTGTTATGTTGTATCAGGATGATTGGGGTATGGGTCAACTTTTTGGTGCGTGTTTCTTCTCCAATGGAGCTAACCTCTTGCTGAATTGACCAGTGTGAGCATGAACAGAAACATCTGGACGATATCAACGTAGAGGTTAAGGGAAGCAAATATGTACTCCTCTGGTGTAATGCTGTACTTATGTTTCCCACCAAGGAGCAGCTGGGTATCGAAGACAATGTACTGTGGACAACGATCAACAACACCGTTTACAAAAAATGCCTTCATTAGGAGTGAAGATAATGTGTAGTATTATATATTAAAGATGCCCACTCGTCACCATTTCCCGACGACTATTTCTCTGGCACAAAACGATCATGTACCCGTACATAGTTTACTTACAACTCATGCGCCGGTCAAAGGTGATCTTTCGTTGCACGAATTTGTTTGTCACGCGTTGACGAGCGGGCGTCTTTAAGGGTAGGAGTTAACCAGTTTGCTTCGTAGGACACGATAACACGCAAAACTCTTTATGCAAGACACAGCGTCGGGCTTATAAACTGGCATTCGAGTTTCTTTGTGTGTTGCTGGTGGTCATGTGAACAGGCCACGTGTGGTGAGACACTGTAGCAGATTGCATGTACACAGGCAACATGGGGCCATGGTTCAGAGACCCCGTTTAAAAGGCGCTGCAAACAATAAACAGATAAACTTTTTGCATGGATTTGTGCAGGCGCAGTTCTAGATTTTTGTCTAGCCCCCCTATCAAAAAAAATAAAGTGCGGAGGAAAAGACAGAAGAAGATACTTGCTGGAAAATACTGGATCTTCATTAAAAATTCAAATGAATAGTGCACGATCATTTTGTTCTGTCCACTGTTTTGGAGTAAAAATTTGCACGCAAATGCATGTATTGTATGATGATTGTAACTTTCCACTTACTACACGCCAAATACATGAAAAGTGCTTTTCGACTCCCAAAATGAAATAGAAGCAGCGAAAGTTAGGTTACGTCACGTGCGTAGGGTCTAGCCCCCAAAAAACTATTGGCTCTAGAACCGTGCCTGGATTTGTGCTTAACGCCTGTATCGAAGACATGTTTCCTTTCACATACCAGCCAAGATATTGTAAAGACGGATTATACTGCATTGTCATGAGGCCTTTCATTTCTCTGCCATCAGTTTGACTGGGCCTGGGTCTATGATCGGCCATTACATAATGCCTTTGCAACAGACTGATTGCACTTCAGAAATATGACCGTAAAAAAAAACATACGAGCAGTTAAAATCTTTAAATGTCTGGGAAAAGGATTTTTAATCCCGAAGCGCACTGGTTAAAAAAAAAAATGAGTTCGAACAAAAAAGACTTACCATTGCAAATATGATTGCACCAACTGAAGCATACACAATATCAAGGATCTGACAAAACAACACGATGGCATCATTGAGGATGGTCATAATAAAAATACAACGTTCAAATTGCTTAGCTTTATATCACAGAAGTCTGTAATAGGGCAACTCAAGTATCTGCTTAACTCAAAGACAAAGTAACTATTGAAAAACAATTTCATTAGTTTTTTTTTGTTATGAAAGCTCATTAATAATAATTCTAATAACTAGTTTTTATACAATGCTTTATCCACGGGAGTCTCAAAGCGCTTATTATTTGTTAAAAGAGGTTTCAAAGGTTTTTAATTATGAGACCCATTGATGTAACACCTTATAAAGGTTTACATGGTGCTGCGGCGCATTCAGCAGCAACTGCAAGAAACATCGGGCAAAACCCTTACGTTCTATCTGAAGGATAAAGCATTAATGGTTAAGTGTCTTGTTTAGGGACACAAGTGTCAAGACCGAGACTCCAACCCACACTCTGCTGATCAGAAACACCGAAAGCTTGAGTCCAAACTCAGCCACAACACCCACCACTGATTAAAAAAATTTAAACCGATGGCCAATCCTCCAGAGACATACTGCCAAAAACAGGGACATTTCTAGCATTTGAAGATCTCTAAAAATCACTGTTGCTTATTTCATTTGAATCAATTAAAATTAGCCCAATATGAATGCACACAAAATCCTTTGGCAAACCACAAAATGTTTTTTGTTGTTTTTGATTAATTAAAAAGTGACCATTGAATTTGATGAATTTTTCACTGGTTGATTGTATGATGTTTATTGACAACTTGAGAGCTATTTTACTCATGATATACAGATCCATAAAACTCGGCCCATTAATGAATTGTTCCATGGACACACCCAAAAGTCAGGCGTGTTAACATTCAATTACAAAATTGTTGCCATCAGGGCCCAATTTCATGGCTCTGCTTACCGTAAGCAAAAAATCGGCGCTTGCGGAAGCAGAAAATTCCACGCTTACTTAAGCGTATTTCACGGGTTAGCAAGGAATTTTTGCTTGTGCACGTGCATAGTTCACGTAACTAGAATTCCGTGCTTACACAGCTAGCGCAGAAATTCGGCGCTAACCTCGTAAGCGGCGAATGGTCTTCGTAAGCGCAGAATGACGCAGTAAGCAGAGCCATGAAATTGGGCCCTGGATTGCTGTCTTGTGCATTTCTTGTGTGACACAGCAGCTCTTGCAAATTAAAGACGCATAAGTCCTATAAGTCTTGGTCAAGACGTTCTTATATTTTTAGCTGTACGACACATGGCGGTGCGACATATAATTGTACTACACGGCGGCGTGATATTTGCACCAATAGAGGGCGTATCCTAAAATTGCAAGCAACTGTTTTTTTTCTTATTCTGAGTCGAGTGATATTCCCAGTCGAGAGGTTTGTCGAAAAATCAGGTTTTCGGAAAAGCGCCCTCTATTATTTGAATTGCAAAAGGGACAGTGCAGTATCACGTGCGGCAATCTGATTTTTTTTTTAAAGTAGCCCACACCTCGAGTGGCCTTTGGGCCTTGTGATGGGCGAATTGCATTAAAAAAAAAATAAATAAAAATCTGGAGAGATGTGAGTACAGCGGTCTGATGATGACACCGTGATGACAACGTCTTGAGCCAAGACTAATGTCCTATGTCTTCCCTAGGGGGTGCTATGATAGGTAGAGCTTAACTGTATATGAAAACAAACACATCAAATGCTGCTTACCCTGCTATGGAAGATGGCGGCGAATATTCCAAAGATCAGGAGTCCAATCAGCAGAGCAAACAGCAAACCAGACATCATGGTGAAATCAATCTGAACAATTAAAACCATCAGTGTCAAAAATATCCAATTACCAAAAAAATGTCATATCTCTCTAAAACTATCTCCTAATGAACTATTTTGAAATGAAAAAAATCTTGCTTCTAAAATAAAACCAATTATATACCACACACACATCCTGTGTTATGCATCATTCTTTATTTTGCCATGTAGTTACTGCCACGAAATTGGACCATCCCATTATGTACAATTATAGGATGGCGAATATGAATTTTGGACACTCAATTCACAGCGTCGCTCCCAAAATAATTGTCCCACCTGTTTGTGCAAACAAGGCAAGGTTGTGTCACAATGGACAAGGTTGGATTCTACATGTAGTGGTCCACATTGTTTAGAAGGTTGTTTAGACTGTGGAGTGTTACGGTGTCCTATCTTGTGTTTATTGTGAAAAAAATTCAAATGACAAGGATCCATGTGTGAGTTTTGTAAAACAGATATTGAATGCATTTCATTCGTGCATTGTCCCAGAATGCAATCACTCCCTGAAATCTGGCTTCTTCCATTTCACAAGTTGAAGCCAACAGCAGATTTCACCTCATGATTGTTTTCTGTGACAACGCACTCATATGCATACAATACTTGTATATTATTTCAGCTGTTTTGCATTCATTGAGGTATGCCTACTCAGTTATCATAGGAGTCTGTTTCTTTGAAGTTTTCAGGCTTAAAATTTGACACCCAAAATATCTACAGACATGTATTAAAGCATACAAATCTTTACTTGTTGGTAAATAACTTTGAAAGCACTTGAAAGGTTTATGGCCATATCCAAACAACTACAATTATGTGACACCATAAACAACCCCCTTACATTGACCGCTACCAGTGAGGTCAAATAATGGACATGTGCATGCGCAATGCATGACTCTCAGCCAATGAATGGTAGGTCTTCCTTTGACCTCAGTGAGGGCGCTGTTTGAGCTTGTGATGTCACACACTAGGGGTCTACATTCCATACATTGTGTCCAGTGCTAATGTTGTCAATGTTGACGTCTCTGTGGCTCTTTTATAGTACATGGCTAGGCTTTTCACACGCCTATCAGTATCATATCCTACAGTATCTTGTATTGATTTAAGTTCAGGGGATGTTACGGGTTGGGGTGGAGGATAGATGGTCACACACTTACCTTGGTTTGAAAGGCAAAGACAGTCAAGGCAAGGACTATAATCTGAAATATTAATCAAATCAATACTTTTAATAATAGAAACAATAATAATAAAGTATTTATATAGTGCCTTATGCAAGAGCATCAAGGTGATTTACAATCAGGGCATAGAAAAAAAGCAAGAAAAAAAATTTAAAACGACCCAGGCGAACCAAGGAAAATACATCAATTACAATTCTATTTAATGAATAAAGATATGGAACAAGAAGAAAATAGACTTTAATAGGCTCTCAAGGATGAAATATCCATTATAGATTGGTAATCATTAAGACATAATAATTAATTTCAATCATGAAATAAGTCACATATATTAAAGGGGCTGTGTTGTCATGATTATAGCAGGCGTGTGGCTGTGCATGGAAAGATGAACTCTCCCCCAGATACTGCACACGCGCGCGCTTGCGGTCAAATCACAAAGGGTGCCGTCGTTGTCAAACTGTGATGTGACCGTCGGCGCGCACGGGTGTGTAGCTACTGGGTTATTCCATTACTACTATTATCATGACAATACAGCCCCTTTAAAGTAAACTCTTTAAACTTGTTTGATAATTTTAGCATTGGGAAAAATGGCAGTTGCAATGCCATTTCCACCATCGGCATGTCACATGGTTGGTGTGTGTGGATAGCAGTTCGTTTCCATAACTAATTGATGCAGTAATTGCATTCAAGATAAAATAAATTATCACACTCGCGCTCGTGGACTACGGGAAAATATAGCACTTCTACGTCCCATATCCCAAAAGGCACGAGGCCGAAAGCCATGTGGGATATGGGAATGGGATGTGCGCTATATTTTTACCCATATTCCATGAGCGCGAGTGTGATAATGAATGTATCTAATAGTCATCTGGAAGATAATACAACTTTACGCGTTATTTGATGAAGAGCAAAACATGCAACATGCAAATTTTAGATTGTCATTTTGCACTGTCGTATATGGAGTGTAACACATGATATTCAAACAACACAGAGTGTGATATAGACTACTGGGAGTATGATATGGTTTATTATCACACTCCCGTTCAGCAATCTGATTGGAGGATTAGCGCTTACTGGAAGATAAAGAATATCACTTTGATTTCAACACTGTCATGACTCAAAAAGCACCGAGCCTACAGTGCTTATCACGCATCGGTGTGAGGGTAAAAAATGGAAATGATAAATCATATCTTATCATAATTTCAAGTGAAATACCAGCTTGATTGGGACTACTTACCGCTGTGATTCCTGCAGCGATGAGAATTGTGTTGGTATTGTAACGACCACATGCAATACCAAGCAGAACACCCTCACAGATAGTCTGTAGAAATAAAGTGAACATGATAAAAGAAAACTATCAGGAGTTAAAAATAATAATAGTAAGGGAATAAAAGAGTGGTGACTGAGGTCTTAAATGGATGATTAAAACCGGCAGGGTCATGACCAGATAATAAAGGACAGTGCTGAAGGCGAGGTCCTTTATCACACGGCCACGACCCTGAAAGGTTTTAAATGGCCGTTTAAGACCGGGTCACTACTCACTTATTGTTAAAAACCGCAATAATGTAGAAAAATCTGTATAACTTTTCTGTTTTTTAAATTTATTTTTCAATTCTTGCCCTGTCCTCAGACTCAATTTCGTTAAGGGTCGACACTCAAAGGTTGTGCGTACGCGCGCATATTCATAGTCTTCACATAGAGTACCAGTATGTATTGATTGTGCTACGCGTAAATTAGCACCTGCGTAAGCTTGTACGCCAACATGCTTGTGGCTATATTGAGCGCAGAATGCACCTTCACAGCTCCAGCTATGTCTTTATCAGCTG
The DNA here is from genome assembly GCA_911728455.2 of Marthasterias glacialis. Classification (NCBI taxonomy): domain Eukaryota; kingdom Metazoa; phylum Echinodermata; class Asteroidea; order Forcipulatida; family Asteriidae; genus Marthasterias; species Marthasterias glacialis. Next base: position 16,190,406 of record OU452229.1, read on the forward strand.
TTTAAAACGGGTCTTAAACAGTCATGTGATCGCCTTTCAACCAATAGGACTGCCCAAATTGTCCCAAACTGGCTGGGGTATTTATGAATAATGGTTTGAACAAAAATGGTTCATGGATTTTGTACTCATTTCTATTTGGCTCATTTTGATTGCGGAATCCAAGTATGTTTACACTGTTTTTCTCTTAGAGGTAACCCCTGAATCTAACGAAACGTTCACATGTTAGTTGATTGGTGTTTTCATCAAAAACCAGAGAATGGGTATAAATTTACTCTTCCAAAAAGCACTGATGTATTTACTGACCAGGCTGAAAATGTCAAATTGGTTATGTTAAATGTTGGTCTGTATTTGACCTTGACATCTGAAGGGTCTAAGGGTCACGATCAGCTTGACAGCGTGATGTTACTTATTTTATTCAAAAGAGTGTATTACTTGAAAAGTTTGTAGGATGTTTATCTTTTGAATGTTTGTAGTAAACTTTATCTTCCAAAATAGTGGGTTTCTTTGTTGTAAAATCATTCAATATTAATCTTCAAATCAACTTCCGTAATTTGAGCCGAGAAAAAGAAAACAGAAAAAAAAAGACTTACAAACAAGAAAAGACAGATGAAGTTTATTGGAAAACTCCTCCTCAGATTGGTGAAGCAGGAGAGGGCGATGATTAAGATAATGGTCATCGCACTAAGAGAGAAAAAAAACAAAAACAAACAGAAAACAAAAACCATCAATAATAGATTATCCAAGAGTGTCTTACATCCAATTGATCCCAAAGGGCACTTTCAAAATTCTTCTTCTTCCTCTTTCACACAACAAAATGGTTTATGTTGGTTATAAATTTAAATCCAGTTCAGTGAGTTGCTTGCCAGCTTCGTCAGTGACTTTGTTGGAATCTCCTTAGCCTGAAGTCCTGCACCTTATGCAAAACTTTAAGCATAATTAACCATCAGTTTTACATTATTGAAGTTGTGACATAAAAAAAGCACCGACTGTGATTAAAGCAGTTTCTAAAAATGCAAAATGCAGTATAAGACAATGATTCAAAGACAAACATACAATACATTGAAATTGAAAAATACAATATTAATGTAGTTAACTTAACTTTTACAAATGATGACGATGGGCACCTTGGAAAAATGTAAATAGTAAAAAGAACTGTACATGAAGTTCCATCAAACACAAGTGCATACCATTATAGGCTGACTAACCAATAACAGGGTTGCAAATGCAATAAATAAGGGATTAGATTGAACCATTTAACCCCTACCACAATAGAACAATTTCACTGCTCTGCAAAATTCTTCATTTATGGACACCATTCTCTGGTGACAGAGTTAGCAGAGATTGTCTGACCTGATAAAGCGAATAACATTTGGTGCAATGTAACATATGCACACGCGCAAGAAATAATTCCTCGCTAATCTATGAAATATGCTTACATTGAGTGGCGTGTCGCGGCCGAGAGGTCAAGCGTACCACACTCAAGTTCTGGTGTTTCTAATCAGCAAAGCGTGGGGTCAAGTCCCGGTCTCGACACTTGTGTCCTTTAAGCAAGACACTTAACCATTATTACTTCGCCCTCAGGACAAGTGTAAGCACCGAGTTTTGTCGACCAAAACAGGATTTGCCTGGAACTTTTTCGGTAACTAGACAGTGGGACCGATTAGCTTGATGTTTCACTGGTCTGCCACGTTCTTCACTGGTCCCTCACTAGTCCATGTTTCATATAAAATAGAAATGTTTTTGAACACTGAACTATTCAGCCGGACCTCTTGGAGAGAAATTTTGACTGGTCCTTAGTTGTTTCAACTAGCATTTGGCCAGGGGACCACTGTTAAGGGAGAAAACGTGGAAAGCGTACCAACTGAATAGCAACTGGGCCCCTAATACTGTAGGTAACACATGTATGTAATGCACTGTGCTCCACCCAACATGCATTTCTCATTATAGCACTCGTCTAAAATAAGCCCATTGTTTATACTACAATCATGCGAAGCTATGTTTTGAGTTCAGACACCCTTTTAGGGGTCCGTTTAGCACCTTGTAAGGGTTTACATGATGGTTCATCTAGAATGTTCTAACTAGAATGTTCTGATCGCATCCATCGAACACATATCACAAATCTATATCAACATCACAATTTTACCATTTAACATGGAAATTGTATGAATTTGCATATGAGTACACATTTGAAAAGGAATTGAATAATGCATGCATCATTTTACCACTTTACAAAGAAATTGTATGCATTTGTATGGTGAACAAAGAAATACAAAATAAAAGCATGACTTCTGTTTCTACTTACAATGCAACCCAAAATGGCCATGAATTCCGAAGCATGTAAAGTCTAATATCGTCTCTAAAAAAAAACATAAGAAAGAAGAAAACAAATCATGTGTCAATAGCTTTCAGAGATATGTGTCCTTCTTTGGCAAATTTACAACATTTCGTCAAATATTGTTAGTTTGAAACCGTAAGCATCAACTGAGGTTAGTTTACATTATTAAAATCAGTGGAGAGAGTCATTCATAGGCATACTAGCCGGGGGTGCTGGAGGGGGGGGGGGGGGCAGTGTCCCCCAAAATTCAGGCAAAACAGTGGGGAAAGTTCGGGCAATGCATGCGCAAGAAGTAACAATAAAGAGACTCGTTAGAAATTGGTTCTTCTGTTTTCATCTCTGTAAAATGTCAGGCAAAACAACCCCTCTGAACCCCTTAATAGGGCCTATGCCTATGGAGTCATTTATGACAATCTTGAATCCGGATCTCGGGAAGTACATTAAAATGATGCATTTTCACATTTTGAAAATCCCCGGAGCAATTTCAAGGAGCTTCTAGGAACAGCATCCATAGCATGAGAGAAGTAGATCAAGAAGCATTATTTATTGTAATCTGGAGATAATTACTGCAATTTTTTTTCTTCTTCACCAAGCAGACATACAAAAGTCTGCATCCAGATTAAAGTCTGAAGTTTCACATTCCTGCACAATATATGCTGCTCTACTAGTCACTGATTTGATAGGTGAAGGGAATTAAAACCTTATAAAACTGCAGATAGGCCTACAGTAAGGACAAAATGTCGTTTCAACAAGTTAAGACAAAACTCAGCACATGAGGTTGACAAACGTTTTTGTTGGCACTGTCTGCACTGACTACCTGCGGACCAGACTGCTTCATTCTTGAAAGGGCAAGGGCACCAAGGCATTTTCTTTTTGATAAAGGGCATCTCTATGAGGAAATTGTAAATTTCTTTAGGAACATTTCAAGGGCACCAAGGCAATGACCAGGGGCAATTGAGTCAATTGCCTCCGTTGCCTCCATCAGGCCTGTACATGTACATGACTGTTGATCTATTTTCAAATAATAAACAATGGACAGTAGTCTTTGAAACTACTTGATGTTATTTTCATTAAAAAATGAAACTTTCATCTACGGAAATGGGGAACTTTATTTAGGAATAGTTAAAATACATGTTAAACACTTACACATAGACGAAGGGGATTATAATTGCTATTGTCAAGGCCAGCTGTGCTGTCAAAATGGCGTACACCTTTTTAATAAATCCTGTGAAATAAAAAAGCATGAAGAAAAAATGGTTTAATAAATTGGTTTGGTTACGGTTTGCACTGTTCCACTTTGCTGCATCCATGTACATACTACAAATATAGACACACAGCAGAACTCTATTATAACACAGACTAGCGTGGGGCCTAAATCCTCCAATATTCTCTTCTCCTATGTCGCAGCACACTAAATTGTTTGGACTTAGAAAAGATTGGAATGTCTGATCCTGTGATAAGCACTGGTTGTTTGGGCAAGCCAGCCACCAGTCCTCCTAAATCCTTCACTTTAGTAATTGGACATAGAAGGATTTGGGACTGTAAAGGCTAACAATACTTGCATAAATCCATGTCAATTAGCAATATCAACACTGTTCATTTTCTCAAAATGTTAACATCAACAAAAAATCCTTTATACGCTTTAACCCTTTTCTTACCATAGGTGACTTTTTTTCGACTGCACTCATACCCCCTCTTCTTTACCAAGCTTACACGAAAAAAGCACTCAAGCCAGCACAAAGGCCATTTGTTATCAAGCTGTAGTTTTGTCGATGCTCACCCTTCATACCCCATACCCAAGCTTACTATAGTTGGAAAGAGAAAGATCAGATCCAGCCAGTGATGATAAAATATAATAAAATAAGGTTGCAGTGCAGTATACGGAACAGCCGAGTGGTGGTTTTAACAAACACATAAATCGGACAAAGGTCCCTGATCTGAGAAGTGAATCCCATCCCATTTTAGCTGAGTATCCTCACCATGCCGGACATCTTGTTCCGCAAACTCAAAGTCATTCCCCAAATCTTCAGTGCCATCGGAGTACATCATGGCGCACCAAACACTTTACCTAGACAATAAAAAGAGAAAATTACTTGGGGTCGGTTCAGTCAACAAAGACCAAGTATATATATATATATCTAAGATACAAGTATTTTCTGTCATAAAACACTACTAGTGAAAAAGTGGTGATCGGATACAGCACATTTCCCATCCATGTTATAATCAGAATGCAAGCAGTTCTTGAATATCATGATCAATATGAAACCAGCACTAGTGTACTGCACTAGTCTTACTCAAGAAGCATTTAAAAATGAGGTCCTTATAACAGCATAGCCCTAGTAACCATGGTAAATATGGCTGTACTTTAGCTCTCTGTTCTTTTAACATTTATTTTTCTTCAAGTTCACACAACTGATTGTTAAGTGTAGTCATCAATTCAAATAGTGCTAAAAACAAATATGAGCAAACACAAAAGGCTAGAGTAGAGATACGTCTGCACATCTGGCCTTGAGCTCCATTGGAGGAGATTGCACCAGAACCAGAACCATACGAAATTACTAGGCACTTGCAAATCTACGCCCCCCCCCCACCCCGTGTTAGTTGTAGTGCAAACAAAAGTACATAAACTGTATTTGTCACAAGGTTTTTTAATTAAAATAAATTACTGAAACTCAAACTGTCAGTTCTACTAACTAGTGAGTGGTACAATTTTATGCGCAATCACACAAATCATAGAATAAGAGTCGTGTCATCATGATTAGCAGACCTACAATCCATGTGGCCATGCACGAAAAGATGAACTCTCACCCTGATCAGTGATACTGAACACACACAGGCGCACGCTTTTGGCCATATCACAATGGGTACTGTCTTTGTCAAACTGTGGTGTGATCACCAGCGAGCACTCGCGCGTAGTACTAAGCCTAACTCTGGGTCATTCCATTGACTGCTAAAAAGTAAAATTTATAATGACAACACGTCCCCTTTAATTAAATAATAGGGCAACTAAAAAAACATAGCTTATTATAACAAATTTATAGTCACTCATGTCATACATACTTTGCAGTACACTATGTTAATGTAACATTGTGCACTGCAAAGTTCAAAGTGAAGTGAATACAAGTTACTGCCAAAGTGCTAGCTAGTGATACGTGCTGTGCTACACATTTATACATCATTACAATAATGCTTGGCACGTTAATTGATGTTGTTTTTAAATATCATTTGATTTTACTGGTACTGGTAGTGGTACCCAACTATAATTACATGTTCCGATTATGTGAGGAAAACCACACCAATTGATGATCAACATATTTACCAGATAAGGATGAAACGCAACCACTCTGTGTGTAACTTGATTTGTTGATTACCCTGATTTTATGCATGCACGTCCGCGCCCACTTGTTAAAACAACCAGCTTAAGCAGCACACCTGCTGCCCGTTCTGGCTCTTGACACAGCGCCCTCTATTGTCTCAGTTTCGTTATGCATGCCTACCACTAGACTAGTTCCCAATCCCTACATCGTTTACGTTTTGACTGAATAATGATAGGGACCGGTAGAAGGTAATGAAAATTAGCATATACCTGGCAGAAATATGCCAGGTATATGCTAATTAGAATAAGCATAGAGGTCTACGTAATCCCATAATGCAATGTGGCCTTTACACAAAACATGATAGGCACAGAGTCTCAGAATCTCCCGTTTTTTGTAGACTAACGTTTTTTAAGATGTTCTTCTAAAATTAGCTTGAATTTGATGTTGAAGGTTGGTTCACTATATGCCAGGGCGAAGGGTTACGATACACTCGTGTGCTGGTGTCAAACAACAACATGCACACGTCACAAACTAAAACTAGAAAATTACTACTGCGTCCGTGCGATTCAGGGTCTATCGAAAGCGCCATATCTGAGCTACCGGTCCCTATTATACAGTCAGAAGAGAACGACGTAGGGACCGGGAACCAGTCTAGCCTCCCACTGTTAAGAAATCTTGTTCGTCTCTTTGTACACTTTTGCAAGAATTTTTAACAGATGAAAAGGCGGTTCAATTTTAAGTGCTTTTTCTCTTTTGAAGTTAGTAAGCCACAGCAAAACAATTTTACGGGCATGCAAACCAACCAGACAAGAACTCCTCAGGCCGGGACAGTTGAAGAAAATAACCGACTGCCCTCCTCAAGTCTCTATCTTTTGGAGAGGGTGGGGGTGGGGGTAGCAAAGTTCTGCAACGGCGGCATTATTATACCCTTGTGAGAAATGTGGGATTGTAGTTGAAATATTTCTTCATTTTAAAAACCACACACAGGAGTCACCACCACAAAAAGATCCATACTACAATACTAAGAACAAACCACCGATCACAAGTTTAGTAATGACCTTAATTAGTATAGTAGCATGTATGAAATGAATTATGGATGGACATTATGATGATGCAGTTGTGTAACAAGTTGCAAGCCACCGGATAAAAGACACGTTGGCACTCCAGTGCTGGCAAGGTAATGCAACAATAATGACGACGGGAAAGCCCCTGTCCATCCCATGCACGTCGTCTTGATCTTAAGCTGATGGTTGGATGGTGGTCCATCATGCAGTATAATGTCGCACGCACACCCGTTGCATGCATTGCATTACTTCAGTAATAATGTGTGCATGCTCTTTTTGTTGCATTATAGTTTGTGTGTTTCTTTTGAATGGAACTAGCAAAATAACATATCCATGGAACACTTGGCACTTTAGCACACGTGATGATCTTCATTGTTATAGATCAGTAATATGGTGTGTGGAATTTGTTTGATGTGAGTCAATAGAGGGCGGTATAGTTGAACGAAGGGGATGAGAACCCCATACATTCTTATGGTTAAAATGATAAGAATGGGCAAACAAACAAAACTGAGACACACCAAAGAAATGTACCCAAAGCACCAAGACAAATAATCATCCTTACACATAAATTCTGCATCATATTGTCCATGATGTACCGGGGGGGGGGGGGGGGTAGGAAATCAGTGTCCATCTTCATTGAAACCTTGGTGTTACGGCACCCGTAAGGCGAAGGTCTTTCAGTATCGGGTTGGTTAATTTCTACGGTATTTTTAACAAAATTTATTGCATAACGACTTTTGTAATTCAATTTTGTGGCAACATGTATCCACCAGGGGTTCTAAAAAATGGAGTTAAAACAATTTCTTAACATCATGTTGTATACGTGGACATACAATAACAATACTTGATTAAGGTAACTAAACTTTCCAAAGTTCGCGGCGCATGCTCGGCAGCTACAAGGATAAGTGTACACATAATTATAGACCGCTGACGTCATGAAATGACTTTGTGGAATCCGCTTAAGAGAGGAAATAACGGTTTATTTGCATAAATCACAATAACGATGCCCGTAAGTGATCGAAACGTACAGAACGTGTTATTGTTTACATTTTAATGTTTTTATTATTTTTAATCATATATAAACCACATGGTGAGTTGTGAAGTTTACATTTATGGCAGTTTTAATTGTAGTATAATGTAAATAGTTGGCGTACAAAATTTAAGCGATAAAAAGATCAATAAATCAACAATATATTGTAACAAAAAATAGCCACCAACTACACGATTGAAATATTTGTAGTGTCTGGTATGTACAAGATCATGTGACCTCAACAGTCTAGACAGTTTACATCATGCAAAATAATTGGCTGGACGGTGATTACTGCATGCACTGTACATACACACACACACGTTGTCTGCTAGTGCTGGCTGCTGAGTTTCATGTGCCGTACGTAAGACATTTTGTACAACAACAATCCAGTTTCAGTTAACAAAATCACAGTGGCACATCAAACTTGCAGGCAGATATTGATGGCATTCCATGTGCGGCCTGGACTCGAGACCTGATCGAGATTTTCCAGCGTTTTCTGGACGGAGGAACACTGGGGTTTTGGGGGGATTGTTGTCGGTGCAGGATGCCATTTGGGTTCAAAAAGCGGAAACCGACCAGCAGTGAAATGACGCAAGGTGAGTACAACTCCATCATGTCCATGGTAGCCAACAAGAGAATAAATTACATACTTCTTAAAATCTTACTTATTTGTTGTCAGTGTTAATGTCAGAAGTCCTTAACAAACACGAGGAAGTGTACCATCCTCATTACTTATCATGACCACGACAGTTAATAAAATGTCATCACAGAAATTAGCCCCATAAATACTGATTTCTGTATTACTTACATTACAATACATCATGTACAACTAGACTAGACACTTGAGTAGGGCCAATCCACTTCATATCTTTGAACCCAGCACCATTGCAATCCAATCTTTGTCCCTGCTGTGGTTTGTGCCCGCTGCAACGTTCCTGATTGTAAAGAAAAAGTGGTGAAGTTAGATCATCGTTATTGTTATTGACACACTGTAGGTAGTACTAGCTTGGGCAGTATCTGCGTCGTGCTGGAAGTTTAGCGATGCGCGTGTGCAGCACTAAGAAAGGCAAGTAATTAACTTGAGGTTTGAAGGACCGGCAAGTTTCCCATCATGATGCATTGCAAAGTTAAGATGTCAGTTTTAGGTAGGCTTCATCACTGGTGCAGGCCTCGATCTTAACTGCAGCCATTGGCCGTGATGCCCTGCCGAGTCCGCCATGATGCTCCTTGACAAAAATGCACATGTATGCCCTTCCGACCAATTGTCCGGCCAGTTACACTTTTCCATTAATTTTATGGTTTTGATAACTTCTAAATATCGATTGGGCCACGAAACACAGAACACATTGCATTGCATTGTCATCTTGATACACAATGCAGTCTCCACACACATCGCAAGACACACACACAGTTATAAGTATAACTCTCACCGTTTCCAATAAACGGGCTGATTGTTATCTTAATACTTTGCATTCTACAATATTAGAATAAGCACATGTGGAGTAAAGTGCAGTCACCAACAGTTGGTACACAGCTGGCACACTTCATTTGCATGTTGTTGATGTAATTATGTACAGAACAGTTAACCAGTTGCCGCCGGGATTATTATTTTTTTCCTGTCCCCCTGGCGGGATCCTTTTGGTGGAAATGCCGGAATCTTTTTGCTTTGAGGGTACCGCTGGCACAAAGAAAGCCTGACTTGACAATGCCAAGAGAACAAAGATTGATTCTCTTTATTGGATCATCCGTTTTGTTTTCTTGACCCCAAAAATGTCAAATTCATGCACCGTAAATAGCAAAACATCGGCCGTTACCTATGGCATAGGAGTGGAGCTAAACATGGTACCATGTCTCAATTGCCGGCCCACTCTGACTTACCTCTATTGAGCCGAAATACAATAAACAAACAATGGTGGAAGCCTCTCGATGTGTAATCCTCTCCTCTGAGCAAAAGGACAAAGGTCTGGAATCGGGATCACGCAAAAACCACCTCACAATAGCCAGAAAACGGCAAAACATTCAAGACCTATTTTGGTCTTTGTGCGTGCGAAAATTTTTTCAATCAAGTGGTAATTCTTTACTTGGCTCTAATCTCTAATCCACTTTTTTGACTTATTTGTCCAAAACACCGAGTAGTAGCTGATTTATATATATAAATATTTTTTTTTTTCACCTTGTCTCAAAAAGTGCTCTCTTTTTAACTAAAAAAAATATAGCAAACTTAAACCTTTTTCCTTTATAATAATTTCACAGCTGGAGTATAATAATTTTAATCTTTCAGCCCATGCCACATTCTGTAATGTAATACACTGCTGAGCATGACAATGAATTGTTTAATCAAACTCTGAACTATATGGGCGTGACACTGTGTCATGACAAAACTGAGTGTTGCAATCCTTTTGCTTCCAACTTTTTGTTGTACTGTGTCCAAACATGATGATGTTAAGGCAAATTCTACTAACTAGATCAACAGATACATGTAAAACTAGTCGGAAATAGGCAATCAGCAGTATTTTTACATTCTTCCACTTTTGAAAAAAATTAAGGTGTGACATAAATGAAAATAACAATGACCTTTGAAGTAATGCATTGTGTACTACATGTGTGTTGATAGAATAATTTATGTAGTATATGTACTTTGTATAGTGTACTACATGTTCTAGGCCATTGAATATGGCACTTGCATATGTCAGGAGTTTAATTTCTGACTTGATATTTGTACTGAGGTTAGGGCACAAGGCATGACCCTTTATTGTCTAGACAGCCAAACACAGTTATGAAATTAGTCATAACATCAATGCAGTCAGGTGTCTGGTGACCCGAACTGTATTTTATCTTCAGTTTGTAGCCTGACCAGAAGGGTGATTTGTAACTCACACTGGAAATATTTTGAAATATTTATCATAGTGCACTTGGGGGTTTGAGTCTGTTGATAAAAGTTTGTAGACGACGAACAAAGACAAGCAGCGTATTGTGTAAAAGCATGCATATTGCACAATTCATTGAGAGAAAGAATGTCTGTGTGATTTTACATTAAGCACTCACGTGCAAAACCACAATCAGGATCTAGATATTTTTGGGGTGTCAATTATGATCAACACATTTTAAGTCACAGATGTAACAGTTTTGTTAAAAATTATTTATAAATACAAATCCGGTGTTTTGTAAATGAAAAGAAGCACAAAACTTTTGGAGGAACAAAGAAAAACTTACCAGAGCGGGATTTGAACTGCAACCTCTGGATTCATGTTAGCCCTATGTTGGGGTTTCCCTATTTTGTCAATACCTTTGGTTTTGCCAGTCAGAAGTCATATAACCATATACTGCCTACAGCAGGGGATCATGCCAAGAAAAAAGTACCTAAAAAGTAACCCCCCCCCAAAAAAAAGTACCCAATTACAAAGTCTGCAATGAGTTTTCTCTGTTACCATTTTAAACCATTCAACTGCGCAGGTTGTTTAGGGAGGAAACTGCATAGTGCGCCGTGTAGATCTGCATTCACCACGATACCATATTGCAGGCTGGCATTTTAAATCTATCATTCAAAACCACAGTAAGGCGATTTTGAATAGTCAGAAAGTTGCAGGGGTTTTAACAAATGAAAATAATGGACGTGGTTGAGAATTATCAACATCCAAAAATCATACACAGCTATAGGATAAGACCAAATTTAAATAAATTTATTACAGCATACATTTTGTGAGTGTCGGTCGTATGGTGCATGATTCAAACAAGACCACCCATAAAGTGTTAAGTTAAGGCAGTGGCAAAGTAGGAGAGAGCCACGTTAATGATTTATTGGTGTGCTATCAGGCCAGGTTAGTGCAAGTAGTCTGGGTGTGTGATTCAAATTTGATGAGCATCTTCCTGAGCGATGAAACATCTACATCTGGCCAGGATGCCCTGCTTTCACATCCAGAGAGAAGACGACGTGATGGAGATGAAGGCAACCTTTTTTTAAAACTGCTCAGTCCTGAATACAACTTGAGTGAAGTGTAGAGTCTGAAAGGCCTCTTCATTTATTGTGTCTGTCTATTCCTCCGATATAGTCTGAGCCCCCTTAAAAGAAGAACAACACTTAGTAATAATATTTAAAAATAGAAATAAAATTCGGAAGAAAACGAAAGTAAAAAATTACAATAACATGTACAGTCTGCATTGAAATGTCAAGATCACTTTCAGTAAAAAATTACAATAACATGTACTGTCTGCACTGTCATGTCAATCACTTGCAAAAAATCAGTGTAAATGTTTCTCGGGATGATCAGGGGTTCCATTTGGACACCACTGCAAGGTTAAAATTGGGCAATTTATTTCTTTATTTTATAATCACATCACAAAAACCGTTATTTATTGGTTACAACATAAAGGCACAACTACGAAATCAAATATATGATAAATGTAACAGCTGAAAAATATGGCGTTGAAAATGCAATAAAAACACTTGCTAAAATTAAATGCTTATTACCTTGTTCACGATCAACCTTGAGCAAGTTCGGCTGGTTGACTAGAGTCGACTAGACTTTGACGATAGTCAATGTCAGCCGAACGCTGCAAGGTTCACTAGCTAGATCAACTGGATTAACCGAGTCCCAAATCACTGTTTCTCTAGTCAAATTCGCAATTTACGTCACAATTAATGAGTAATTGATTGATAACGATAGCTTTTGTTCAATGTGACAATAATTGATCTTTGCAGTGAGATAATTAATTAATAAAAGCACTGAAGTAGAGACAATACTTGTACATATGTAATAGAAAACACAAAAAAATGAAAATGACATGCCAAAAATTTGCTTCGTCATTGTATACATTAATCCTATTGTCTGCTCAACAAAATTCATTAACTGACTGTTTTGACTACATGTAGTTGATCGACTAGATGCGTTCGAGTTAAAAACGTACCACGTACATGTACATGTATGCGCGATTTAAAATCGCAAATTGACAAAAGGTTGGCACCCGAACTTGCACTTTATAATCATATCACCAATGATAAAAAAGTTTACACTTTTTTGTTGTGTTCTTCATACTGTAACAAAATAAACTATTCCTCAAGTTTTTCTGTTGGTTTCCATTATTTCCCGTTCAGAAAACCACTCTCCGAGTCATCCCAACGAGGAGATGGACACTACCGAAGCCAGCATCGACACATCAACTGCACAAAGTGAGGAAATCATCTTATAACATTCTGTCCAATATTCTCATTTTTCTACTTAACGAAACGGCAATTCCACAGTGACTTAAGTTACGTTACAGTGCTAGCAGTTGTCATAGGCCTGGTTGTGAATGAACTTGCTATGGATGAGACCCTTTGGCAGCGTTCTGCCTTAACAGTGGCCCGCAGGCCAATTGCTAGTTAAAACACCTAAGGACCAGTCACATTCACTCCAAGACGTCCGGCTGGCTAGTTCAGTGTTGAAGAGCATCCCTGGTTTATCTAAAATACATGTATGAAGAGCCAAATCCTCAGACCCGTCTCAAAAGTTTGTCGCACATAGCGTCCGGAACGGCTGGGTCCCGCGGCTCGGGAGGGGTACCTGCGTGTCTGGAAAATCCACAGGGTGTCGTCGTCGCCCTTGCGGCTCCGCCGAAGATGTACTTTTTGCATCACAGGCGAATTGCCGTTTTTTCTGATTTATTCACTGTTTTTTTTGTATGTCATGCAGCGGCCGCTGGTTGGGACCATTCAGTTTTCCTCATGCCCTCCCTCTGTGTTCCCTAAGAAAGTGTGTTATTCTTGACCTGTATGCTTAATTGCCACAATGGCCACATGGTGTTTCTCAAACCTTTATGGACCACTTCATGGCCCACACAGGCTTCTGTTGTCTGTGTGGATGCTGTGCGTGTAACTGGATAACATTAACGCAACTTCTGTTTATTGAGGGCACACATGCTAGCGCACAGTGCCGTTTGTGCATTTTCAGGCCATTTATGGTAGCGCACACACAGTTTAGATTTGTTCGATGGAAAGAACAAAATGTTTAGGTGTGGCACCCCTGGTCACGTGCTTAGGGCATTGGCAGTAGAACGCACCATCAAAACTTTTCAAAAATCAATAAAGCATATCAGACGAGCGAACTGATAAGCTAACTGGTTGTGCTGGCTAGTCACTGAAAAAGTTAAGGGTAAACCCTGTTGGGGTAAGGTCCTTTGTGAATCTATCTAATGGCCTTCTAATGACGAACAAAAGTTCATTGTGCAATAAATATATACCACATTTGTGGGCTCTTGCATGTATGTTGTATAGTGAAGTCTATTTTAGTCATGTTATTGGTCAGGACCACTTAACCCTTTCACCTGATCTATTTTGGGATTTCAGCATTGTACTTTTGTACCAGTGATTTAAAGGACAATTTTAAAAGTGTACTTAAAGCTTTTTCATTTTAAAACAGTGTAGCTTTGCATGTCTAATTAACCAGTTGAAACCGGGTGACGTGAATTCACGCAAATGTTTCCCCTGCCTGGAAATGGAGGTTGTCTTGCGACACCTTTATGTAATTTCGGACCACCGGAGCAACGGTCGCCCGGTCATTCAACTGTGGAGCGTGCACAGACCACGCGCACGCCGTGTAATGCTTCGATTCACCCAAACAAGGACGAAAAAAAGGTCGTGCATTTAGTCGTTTTTTGTGGTCATTTTTGTGTAATCCCCAATTATAGACCAATGTCCTTTTGTTCTAAGAAGGGGGTTACGAGGCATCGAGAGCCTCCCACCATTATTCATTCATTGTATTTCAGCTGGATGGAGGTTAGGCAGAGTGAGCCGGTAATCGAGCCATGGTTCCGTGTTTAGTGCCACTCCTATGCCGTAGGTAAAAGCCGATGTTTTGCAATTCATGCTGTGTAGATTTGACATTTTCTCAGTCGAGAAACAAAATGGACGATCCAACAAAGAGAATCTTTGTTCTCTTGGCATTGTCAAGTCATTGTGCCAGCGGTACCCCCAAAGAAATAAAATTCCGCCAAAAGAATCCAGCCAAGGGGACGGAACCAGAAAAAAACAATTCTGGCGGCAACTGGTTGATCTACTTTGGATGAGGCAATTGTTGAAGCATGTTAGTTCATCAAGGTGGTCATAACCACAGCTTAAGCCACTAATTTGGACACATCCTTTATTAAAAACAATTGGGTGTACAAGCTTGTCTAGATTTCAAGGTAATTTGATTCTGTTTTGCCTTCCTGCTCCATGTATTTCTCTATATTAGATGCTGGTCAAAAGCTATCGTACACACAGCCGCCATTTTGGTGCTCTATAGCTTACTATGAGAAGAATCTACGTGTTGGTGAGATGTTCCACGCCTCACAGCCATCACTGACTATAGATGGTTTCACGGACCCCTCAAGCTCGGAGAGATTCTGCCTCGGCCTTCTGTCAAATATCAAGCGTGACCACTCCATAGAAATGACCAGAAGGCACATAGGTAGGAACTTGTGTTCAGTGGCATGATTCTTAAAAGATACATAAAAAGCACTGATAAATCTGTAGAAAAGTCATGCAGAGCGTACCTCATTTCAGGAACCCATCACTTCCTTCAAGAACTTGTACCCTTGTAATAAGTTGTTTCTACTTGACTAAAAATGACTGTCTGATATTATTGTCTACTTTCGGATCTCTTGGGCAATTTCTCAGTAACTGAGTGACTCCAAAACACATTTTGCAAATTTCAATCGTGTTTCCTCACATTTCTCACATGAAACTCTTCCTACTTAAGTCTAATTTGTTTTTGCCCTCGGAAGAATCAGCAAGACTGTTAGTTATTAGATAGTCTGAAAGTCTATAAAATCCTATACCATAGCACAATGTTCGGATAGGTCAGTCTTGTAATCAATGGACATTAAGCATTCGCCACCATCTTTGAGGTCAAACACAGCAACAAACGTGCGTTGTAACTGTGTTTACTTCTGGGCGAGGGTGTCCTTTCCTGTACTAAATGCTCATAGTAACGTCATACGCTTAAGGTCTATTGAACTTTTCCTACTTTTTCCCCAAAGGCCAAATATCATGCCTTCTATTACAAGGTAGTTGTTATTTATTATTGATTCAACATTTATTTCATGCTGGTACATAAAGAAATATGATACATGTAAACACAACTGAGGTAATCAATACATACATGTACATACAATTCAAAATTTATGATACAAAAGTTAAATTTACCAACATGTAGGAAAAAAGGTGAAGCGTGAGGCTTGTACGCCTTTTCCTATGACAGACAAGGACTTGGACAAGACAATGTTTTTCCAATGAACAAGTCTAGTGATTTTTGAAGCCACCTTCTCACCCTTAGGAAAAATAGAAACTGGTTTCTCATCACAGTTTACACGGGGCTTGCGTAAACACCACACCAGGCTCCATGTCTGAACGGAAGAGCTGGAATCATGCATGAATACTCCCCAATAATTTATACACACACGGGCGAAAAAGTGACACTTTGTGAGACGTCTAGTATCATCAATATCGGTGATTAATTGCCATTTTTGACACGCTCTTTCTGAGTGTAATGTGAAAGTCAGGAAATGTAAGTCTACTTCGGCTTCCACTTCATTTGAGCACAAAAGTTTGCAGAACAAAGCTAACAGTGTCCCACATCAGCCAACTGAAGGTCTAGAATCAGGCCACAGGACAGAGCCTGGTCTTGGACTTGGTGCCCTTGTCTTGGACTTGGTGCCCCATCATATAACTTTATGATTTTCCAGTGGAAGTGCCCTTTGCAAATTAAACATGCCCTTGCCCTTCCAAGATGAAATAATTCTAGGTAAATCACTAGAATACTATCCACTGACTTGAATATTTATTTTGGTTTTTACCTTACACTGCTTTCCGATTTCCCCAAGGCTATTCATTATATGCAATTTTTACATCAGTTACATTATACAGTGACTGGATTACTCAAGCGGAGATCCCCTTGGGTTCTGTTGAGGCTGTTAGTTTATCAGAGTTTGCATTCAAGGGAAACAAGTTAGTGTTTGGATCCACCAGCGGACTCATGTCTCAACACCAATGTCATTAGCTAACCACCAAAATTCATGGAAGGGGAACTGATGAGTTTGATGATTAAGTTATTAATGATATAATTAAGTCAAGGTTGCGAGATCAATCATCTGGTTTGGGTATAGATTGTTGGTCACGCAGGTATGTTATTTACCTAAAAGAAAACATGATTGTACTTGTTACAGATAAACATGTGCAAGTAATTCATGATCATTTTTTTATTACAACACTTTACATTTGTTACACTTGTGTTTTGTGTTGTCATTTAGCCTAGTTTGAGAAAGACTGTGCGAGGCTCACCACGTAAGGCCATTTGACCACCTTCTTTATTGTCAATAAGGAACTAAGGGAAATTTTCCTTTCATTGATAGAATTAAAGAATTAGAAATGGAGATGTGTGAACAGGTTTGCACTGTAGAAAATACACATTCCCATGGAGATTTCTTCTGTTCTTTCCTTTGTCCCTGTACTTAACATCCTCCCATAGACTTAAATTCCCTCTCTGGAATTCCCCTGTGGAGACCTTTTGTTCCTCTTGTCTTCGGTCTCCTTAGGGTAACCAATATTAAAACACATTTTTCAAGCAGACGAAGCTACCTGTCTACACTCAAACACCAACATACTCTAAGTGTGATTGAATTCCATTTTAAAGCATTTTCAGTAACCTTCTGATTATTTGAGTAAAGAGCCTTCTTTAATATGCTCTAAAACACATGTCATTTTTCTGACAATAAATTAAAAGAAGGTTATTAAATGCTGGTATCTAGGGCAGTATTGATAAAAGAAGCTTGGACTTCAGACTCATTTAATTGCATGATATCATGAATCTCATTAACCACTAAGTGCCATGTTCTCGAACTTTTTCCATACCACCTGACGGGATTATTTTCAATCATTTTCCTTTGAGAATACCGCTGGCACAAAGAAACTATGTCTAAATAAAGCCAAGAAAACAAAGATTATCATTGAAGCACCAGGATTTGTTGTTTCTCTACAAGAAAATATCAGATTCAGCATGAATTGCAAAACCTTGGCTGTGAGACACGGTTGATAATTGGTCCCAAGGCCGAAACCAACATGACCAAGGCTGGAATCTCAGTACTGGGAGCACAACGGTGGAAGCCTCTTGATGGTCTTGTAGTCCTCTTCTTACATGTATAACAAAATGACAACTGTCTGGAATCAGGGATTACTCAATAAGCCCCACTTAAAGGGAGAATTTCAGCATTATTTGCAGTACCATCTGTCCTCTTTGACATGTTTGAGGGGTGAAACAAAGCACTGTGCACATGGTGCATGCATGCGCTGTGCCTGCTCCAGAGTGGAATGTCCGGGCGACCTTTGTTCCGGTCTTCCAAATTCAAACAAAAATACAAAGTTCACATGGATTTCTGGCAGGGAAAATATTGGAGTGTATCCTTGTCATCCGGATTTAACTGGTCAAAGCCCTAGTCCGTGTTAACAGCTGCGGCATTTGCTATGGCTGGAATGTCAAAAAGTCCCATTCTGCAACATTGTTGTTGTAAAGCTACAACTCATGTTTGTAACCTATTATTAGATGTACATTGTAATAAGGGCTCATATTTTGGCTAACAAAATCCACCAGACCTCAGGGCTTGTAGCTCAAAATATTTACTGAACTTGAAATATTTTTTTATGGACCAGAATCAGATAAAAAAGTCCACAACAATTCAACTTACATGAACTCTTTTTATTTGAACACGCACTAAGAGAAGATTTATCTCATTATTTTTGGGGTTAAGTATACTTTGATACTCATATTTATCAAACTCAAAGTCTACAGTTGAACGTTATTAAAGATATTGCAGCTCTCAAACACACAAGACCGCCGGACAGTCGTAATTTTACTGGCCCCGACGTTAAAACCACTGGCCTGGGGCCTGCAGTCCAGTGTAAAATTCGCGCCCTGCTAATGTGTGTTTGATCCGAGCGTTTCATGATGTATAAAACCACAGCTCCTGATTCATGATTCTCTCAGACTAAACAAAACCAAAATTGGTGAAATCCGAGAAACTTACCAGGTACTCCTACATCTGTTTCATCCAGTCTTTAAAAGAGCTTCAAAAACAGGAAATTCTATCACATTTAATTTGATACAGGGGGAGTCAGCTGAATTTGGTAGTACCAGACAGCTGTACATGTTGACTTCCACCAAATGACTGGCCTTGAGCTGATGGCAAAAAGTACATTTCTTTCTTTCAGATCGACAGGCTTCGGGTCAGAAATTTTGGCTTTTCTTTTCATACTCGCTTCTCACATTAGGTACATGACTGTCTTAGACAGTTAAATGCCTCCTTTTTCTATAAATATGATTCCATCAGATTTTTCCTTGTGAGTGTAAAATGAGAAGAAAAAAAACATAAACAAGAAAGTTATAGTAAAAATTTATGAAATTACATTTAAGTGTACAACAAACAAACTGTAATAGGCCTGTTGGTGGTTTGGGAATTAAAGTCGTCAAAAGAGTAAAGTTTTGGTTTCATATTTGTAGGATTCATACTCTCTCGAAACCTCATGTGTAGATGTCAATTCAATGAATGTATATCTTACATGTAAGTGTACCATACAATCAAGTCTATGCTTATAACTTTCTGATGTTTAAATTGACCACCATTCTTAGCTGTAATTCATTCTAAATCGTAGACATTTTGAATTTGAACCAAAGATCATTAAAAAAGCCCCAGCTCAACATTGGTAAAACTGACTGTAAATACTTTTATTCTTTGCACAAATCAAGATATTTGTAATAAAACCAACCTGTGAAAATTTCAGCTCATTTGGTTGTTTCATTTGCGAGAAAACGGTAAAAATGCATTAAGTATTTTTGTGCGCATTCCTATAGGCAGAGTTTTCGTCTCACCGAGACGAAGACTTAATTTGGATCTTAATTTATTTATTATTTAGAAACGGTAACACTATGAACATTTATGTTTTTCTTCTTACCAATGTTGAGCTGGGGCTTCAAGCTATTCAAAAATCACACGATTTGCTGAATATTTGCTTGGATCATTTGTGGGTTGCCATTAAGTTACCATGTGGGGAACGGACCTGAGAGTGCAGTTTTATTTTTAGTGAAGTGAATGTAGAGATAAATGCCTGCAGTGTACTTGCCTAAGTGACTATTAGACACATAAATCACTGGAAGTAGACTACGGAATGTATGTGTATACTTTTTATGTGTCTTCCTTGGAAACTGTCTGTCTGCCTCTCATTGCCATTCCTTCCCTCATGAGGGAATTTACCCTTAATGTGAAAAGATGATGGGAGGAAAGCTCAATTTTTTTTGCTCTGGGGAAATGTTTTTCATTTCTTGATTGAAACTTTTACAACCTTTGAGTGATAGCTAGCTTTGCTGAAATTTATTCCCGGACTCCAAAGGTGTGAACTCTCCATTATCAAAATTGATAGTGCTTTAGTGACTAAGTGTTTAGTCACGGGCCTGGGGTGGCATTTACAAAACTAGTCCTAACTTATGACTTGTCCTGTAAGTTAGGACTACATGTAGTTACTCGTCCTAACTGGAGGTAAGATTAGTCCCAGGGCTTTGTGAAATCCACACCTGATCTGATAGTAGAGGCAACGGAGGCAATTTGTGCACCTTGAAAAAATGACAGTAGAAATTTAGATTTCTCTCCTGGAGGTTCTCTTTTAATCTGTTTTAAAGAAAGGTTGTCTTTCCCTTCCTATTAGAACAAAGTGTCAGGTCTGCAGTATGTTCATGTACATTAATTGCTCAGGTAATATTAACAATAATAATTAGTTCTTGTAGTGCGTTTCACAATAACGTCTCAATGGGCTTTACATTAGGGCCCCGATCATTAGGCCAATAACATTCCTGTAAATCTTTCTCAGCTCCCTGGGGAGCATACAGCTGCTGTGGTGCTCTGAAGGTTTTTTTTCAAACACAATATCAACCTCTACCCTCACAGGTACCCATTTATACCCCTTGGTGAAGAGAAAATGTTTTAGTAAAGCATCTTGCTCAAGGACACACATGTCATGACCGGGATTTGAACCTATACCCTGATGACTTGACCGCCAGAACTTGAGTTCGGGGAATTCATGGCTCGGCCATGACACGCTATACATGTACATCTTCAGCCAAAGGGTTTGTGGATGACTGATTAAAAAACTTTGTGTTGGGAGGAAAGGGTCAAATCAGGGTAAAATTAAAATCCCATTTTCATGCTGTAGAAAATTAAAATACTGAAATAATCAAAGAATGTACAAAACTGAAATGTAAATTTGAAGAGACTGAACACGGGTGTAGAGGAACTCGTAGGTAGGAATTGGAACTCTTAATGGAGAGAAACAGTCTCAAGACACCAAGTTTTGCGGACAACACCTAATTATCTCGCTTACGAGGGGTGGTTCTGAGAAGAACCGATGGCATCTTAACTCAGCCCTTTGATCAGAACTCTCTGACCATCTTTAAGATAAAACTGAACATATAAATCCAACCTGTTTCTTTGAGCTCAATTGGAATATTTAATAAAACTGACTGAAAACCTTGCATGTAAAATATGTTTTGTTTTGTGCTGCTGCAGGTAAAGGAGTGAGGTTATACTATATTGGAGGAGAGGTTTTTGCCGAGTGCCTAAGTGATAGCAGCATATTTGTACAGAGTCCAATTTGCAACGTGCGGTATGGCTGGCATCCTGCTACCGTCTGTAAAATACCACCAGGTGAGAAACACGGTCTGAGTACCCTCAAACAGTCTTGTATATTAGTCCTCAATCCTCAAGTCTGAGTCTTGATTCCTCAGTGTCAAGTCCATTGTGTTGAGTCTGAGTCACAAGTCATACAACACCATCATCGTGGGATGAGCATTAACATTGTTTAAACCAACAAAAGGCCATTTATGAAATTAACAAAATGTTCATCGACAAAAATGCAAGTCGTCAAATATTTTGCAAGGGTTTTGATGGTTCTCTCCAAAACCTAGAGGTCTGCAGGTGAAGAGATTGGAACTGCACCCACAAACTACACTGAGGGTTTTTTGTTATTGACACCGTGTAAATACTCACATCTTACTTGATGCTTTCCACAATGTTGCTACTACTTTTTTACAATTTGACCTAAATAATTTATACACCATTCAGCTTTTTGCCGAGAAGTGTGATGTTTTCAGTATCGTCGTCTCACTTTTAGAGATGATAGTTGGGATGGTTTCCCCGAAGATCATTACCCCTGAAACAGCTTTTTAGGTTGAAACCAATTAATTCTGATGTAGACGCTTCACGCCACATGTCTACGGCGTCATTAAGCGTATTTTTTTTTCTTCCCAGTGGTTTGATGTTTGATTATTTGCTTGATCCCCTACATGCCCGACCTGACGCCTTTCTAGCCAGCCATAGAATCCTATTCATGTGACTGCTATCAGGATATCCTGCCATTTGATCAGCAGTTCCTCATCTTCAGGATACTGCTCAGAAGTGGGCAGACATTTTCACTTCCCCATTCTGTAACCATGACAGTTGGCTAATGATGTGGTCCAGATAGAGGCTTTAAAAAGTCCAGATTGACAAATTACTTGTCCGTGGTTCGCCATTGTTTGAAGTGCTTTATAAACGGAATGATTAACTTCAGGATATCACAGAACTTGCAATAAGAAGGATCCTTTACCTTATTAGTTTAGAATAGTGCATTCAAGACAAGCATCATTTCAATAAATAAAAAAAAAAAAAAGGTGCCAAGGTGGAATTCAGTTTTTTGATGCACTTTTTTCCCAATGGATAGAGTCCTTATGAAAATGGGAAAACTATGACAAGTTTCTAACCTCAACTTAACATGGTGTAAAATGCAATTGTGTTTGATACCCTTCCAGTGTGAATTTTCTCAAAATCCAAAAACATTCGCTGACACCACAAATTGAAATATATGGGTCTGTGTTTTTTTTTTGTATGGGAAATCTTTTCGTTCATTCCTTATTTTCGGTGGTATTCAATAAAAATGCCATTGAATTTGACTAACCCCAAAAATCTTCTGTGGCATGTACTGACCCATTTGTTGTCGATTTCCATATGAAATAAAATGTGGTGGGAGACTTGTAATTTTTCCCTCTTTCATAAGGACTCCATCCGTTGAACAATTTGTGCATCACAAAACTGAGTTTGACCTTGGAGCCCCTCTTTCAGACTCAGTTAAAAACAAAAACATTACAGTGACAATTTTTGTTCAATTGAATTGCGGATTAGAAAAAAAAAAAAAATACAAAGTTCGTTATTCATCTTCTTAAAATTGGACAAGTCTGTCATCATTTTTTTCGGTGAGATACATTATGAATATTTGATGTATTAGTTTTGTATCCACATGTTGCAATAATGAGATAACTGCCTGTCTGTCTTGACCTACACTGTTTTTAAGTCCTGGCCTGATACTTCATGGGGGGCAATGGAGGCAATCGCCTCCATTGCCCCGGCTCATTACCCTGGTGCCCCTTGAAATGTTCCAGTACAAATTTAAATTGTCCTCATAGAGGTGCCCTTTATTTAAAGGGGCTGTGTCGTCATGATTATAGCAGTAAATGGAACCCAGTTACTATGTGCACGTGCGCGCCAGCGGTCACACCACAGTTTGACGAAGACGGCACCCTTTGCGATTTGACCGCAAGCGCGCGCGTGTGCAGTATCTGGGGGGAGAGTTCATCTTCACAGGCTTGCTATAATCGTGACGACACAGCCACTTTAAGGAAACTGCCTCGCCCTTACAATAGCGGGTTACCAGGCCTGCATCTCCTACATGCACTTGCTTGATTCACATGTGTCTTTTGACTGTCCATCTATCGAAATGGTCTTCATTGAAGAGATTTTACTCACATTGACTCTATTAGGGAGTTTAGTACATCTTCATGCTGATAGTACACAGAACACAGTTGTTTATTGACTAGTCTGGTCATTTCCCTTTTTAATTCGTTCATCCTGCCCTGTTAGGATTTCTGACTCCAATAAAATGAACATAATGATCTTTATAAAAATACAGACATACCCTGTACAATAGTATGAACGTCGTCATCCCTCAAAATATGACACTGGTGTTTGTTTTTTGTGGGACCTTAAATGATTTCAGTGGTACAAGTATATCAATAATACTTTTATCATTTAACATATTATGTACAATAATGCAATAGTTGGAAGAAGATTGCATTTTTTTATGAAATCAAATCTTTTTAAATTTTATTTATACAGGATTCCTCAAAAGAATTCATAGCTTTTTAAAAAAAATTGTAAAAATAAAAATATAATTTTTTTTATTTTTTTTTATATTAGTCAAATACTTTGTTAAAAGTAGCATTGAAGCAAAACAAAATCTTGGGATGAGGGAGCATATTCAACCTCAATGATTGTAGGCTACGTGATATGTGAATTGCCAATCACGCACAAATTTTGCAACCATTGCATAGGTTTAATGATAACGCGAATGTCAGTGGGGCAAAATTCTTAATTGTTTACAAGTAAGTGAGGTCAAGTCTTATTCTCATGTTTTCTTTGATTTTTTACAGTTTATTTTACTTTCATATATTTCATCGCTAAATTTTACTTTCCCAACAATATAATTTTTATAGCCATACACTATGTTGTACTAAATCTCAATAATGGTTGCAACCAACTTGGTTTCCGGAAGTTCAAATATGCACGAGACTTGCACAGCCTATTCGTAGTTGACCGCTCAAATTATTGTAGGAATTGAACGTAGTATTTGAGGCTTCACATGGTGGGGATTTATTTTATTTAATCTCACGGATACACTATGAAATTAATCTCTTTAGAAATGGTGGTGGCTCCGAATAGAGCTCGTTGATTTGTCCTCAACATTTTGGCTCAAAACGTCGCATACAAAAGCTAAAAGATTCTTCTGCCGTTGTCATTAGGATTGATGGTCTTCGAGTTTGAGAAGTCATTCCAGAAATGAAGGAATGATGTCTGGATTGAGGGAAACCCGACCACGAGGATGGCCTTAATTGTTATTTTGGTCATTCTGGTTGTATACCCTTCATCCAGGATATTCCAACAGTTCCCCGGAGGATGTGGTAATTGGTTTCAGATGAAAGCGAGTCACTTCGAACCAAACATTTCACAGGCAGACCTTGTTATACAGTCACAGTGCCAGCCCACAGAACATTTTAACGATTTTCTTGTATAAAAGCAGAGCTTTAAGGCGCGGAGACAATATGAAGGGGCACCAAGACCAGTGCCGATTTCAAAGAGTTTTTGATAAGCACAGTGAAATCTTGCTAAGCAGGAAAAGGTTACCAGGCAAAATGATTCTATTTAACATTAATGTGACCGGTGCCCCGTTCAGGTTTTGCTTAGCTTCGCACAGAAATGTGCCAAGCGGTGTTTACTGTGTCATGAAGTGTGACCCAGATCTTCATGTACACTGTACTTCACCCACGACGTATACTGATCTAGGCATTTTCATCAGTGTACATGGTGTAAATCTCCCTTCATCACAACAGAACCAGAACCAGTATGATGGGTAACAACACATGCCCATCAGCTGTACACACATTATCAGCAAGAGACCATTGGATGTACCAGACAGACTGACAAGTCTTGTAACACATACACTGTTTTCTTATCTCCTTTACGTTCAAGTTTTTTTTTCTTCTCATTCTCTCTCCCTGTTAAGGATGCAACTTAAAGATTTTTGACAACAGAGAATTTGCTGCACAGCTGTCCCAGTCTGTAAGCCAGGGATTTGAGGCTGTCTACCAGCTCACACATGTCTGCACAATTCGTATGAGTTTCGTCAAGGGCTGGGGGGTTGATTACCGCCGACAAACAGTCACAAGTACCCCATGCTGGATTGAAGTACATTTGAACGGTCCTCTGCAGTGGCTGGATAGGGTCCTGCGCCAGATGTCATCACCCAATGAAAAGTGCTCCAGCAGTTCTTGAGAACTGTTTTGTAGAATTTCTTTTGTAAATACAAACTCTCTTCTGTTGAAAAGTTAGTGCGGGCCACACTAAAAGCCGAAACCTATTTGATGTACATTGTAAAGTTTATCATTGTTCATGCTGTATAGTGTACATAGTGCATGCTACTGTACAAAGCTAAATACTTCATCACAAACCTCACACTGGGTTGTGGTGCACTCAAAATATGTAAATATACAACCAAAAAACAAACAAATGTATTTTACTAAAAGTAAATTTTACATTTTTAAAAACTTATGACAGTAGTCAACTTAGTGAGCTACTGTTACACTGCTGGTGAATAATAATTTAATACGTTTTTCAGCTTCAAAGAAGTAATAGGAATGGCTTTTTCAAATTCTTATACCTTTACAGATATTTCTATTCATATTGCAGCTCCAAAATATTATGTTTGCTAAACTGTACCATATTGTTAAAATCTATGAACTTTCTAGAATTATTTGTTTAAGAACTCTACTTTGTCATAGAAATTAAAGTCCTTTGTCTGAAGGGCAAAATAATCAACCCACCTTTTAAATCAAGTATGGACGTTTGTAAATGTTGTAGTGAGGAAAGTGGTTTGTGTCTTGTTAGGAGCTTAAGAACAAAGTTCAATCATCGCATTTCGATTTCATCCTTTTATAATTCTGGTATTGTTAATGAAAACGATCCTCAAAGCGCCTAGCACTGTGACCCCTAGGCCTGAAGATACCTGTGAAGAGAAGATGATGATGAACTGTTTAGGTTTAGATGTGGGAAGAAAACCCTGAATGGGGGACCCATGTAATCTGGTAGAGACTGAAAACCCAATCCACATGTGAGGCTTATTGTCAGAGGCCGGGTTGGAACCAGGGTCCACAGAGGTGAAAGCCAGGGCAAGATACACTAGAGAAAAAAACCCAACATATTATGATGGTATATTTAATATTAAAAAAATACCCCAACTCTCTGAACAAAACTAAAAAAAGTCAAAACTGACAATTTTTTAAAACTTATCTGTTGGGATCTGTAATCAACTTCATGGAACTGATAAGCAAATAAGTTTGCTTAGTTCGGAACAAGTCTACTAAAAATTAAACAGGTTACCAGCTAAAACACCCTGTATAGTGTTTGTTGCTGCTGGTTAAAATCTTTGGAAGCGATCAAAATTTCAAATGATCAAAAATGATTTATGTTTTTGCCCCACAACGATGTTCATGTAACAAATCATTGTGTACACAGAGCACTGCAATTCAAACCAAGCATTACCAAGCTTTAGTGGTCTTGCTCTAGAGTGAGAAAGGGTGGGGTTCAAATCCCACCCAAGTTTTTTTGTCTGGCAGACTCTAGAAGTCCTTAGTATAGTGAGTCATTAGGCACTTATTTTGAAATATCTTGCTTTATTATACACTGGTGTAAGGTAAATCTAACGTCAATTTGTACTTTGTCTTCAGCTGTTGTTATGCAGTATTTGATTTTACCGACGCAATGCCTAGCTGAGATAATGCCAGGTATTTTTTGTGTTGGCCTAATTGTTAATTTTCACTCTGGCAATAATGACAACTTGGCAAAGAACGCATCTTTTTACCTATGCACCCTCAATCAGTGTGTTGTAAATGCTAAATATTGAACTTGTTACTAAAGTATACATTAAAAGAAAGCTTCGCAGGGTATTTCTGCAAACTTGATAATCATTTTTTTAGTCTGTGGGAAAATATTGAGGTACAAGTTTGTGACGTTAAGTTCTTTTTGTAAGTGTGTAATCGGGTTTTTGTCTACTCTAAATCAGGTAAACAAATCTTTGTACACTAAATTGTGAACACCAGGGCAAAATTTCACGAAGCTGCAAGCAGTAAATGACGCTTAGCAAATTTTCCGCTTAGCAAAAAGAAGCAGGGAACCAGTCACAAACAATATACATTACATTGGTTGGTAACCTGTTTCTGCTAAGCAGGATTTTTTTCTGTGCTAAGCAATGTTTTGTGCTTAACAGCTTTGTGAATTTAAGGCCCTGCTGCTCCTTTTTTCTTGCCATCCATCCTGATTATGTTGAGCCCTGTTCCTACTTCACGCGAAAAGCGAATGCGAAGCGAATTTTGGTGACGCATCAATTCAATAGGCGCTGTCGGGCAATCGTGACGCAAGAAAATTCACTTCGCAATTCACGTGAAGTATAAAACGGTTCTTATACTAAAACTTTTTGTTCCAAATGAGCTGGCATGTAAAGCTCTTGTCAAAACCAGACTCTTCTGATAAAACACAAAACTTGGTTTATTTGCTCCTTAAATTGATGGAAATGATTAGCACAGAGTTGATAAATGAAGTATTTCTCAATATACAGAATGTTAAAACATCACATCACATCGATATCAATGTTTCGGTTTTTACTATTTCCGAGAAGAGCCTGATTTTGCCTATGGATGCGTCTTGGGATGTCACATACGGTAATTTATTGGGCTCGTAATATATTCTCAAGAAACAAATTTAAAACTGCTCACAAAGCCTTGCTGTTTCGCCAAATTTCTACATGTATGTATTCTCATGATTTGTATTCACCCAGAAATTCTCAATTGAGTTTTAAGCTGGGATTAAATCTTAAGTTCAAAGTTTAAAGGGTCACTAGTGTTGGTGTTTAACAGATATTTTCTTTCATATGGCTACATTACATGCACCGGTATTTACTAAAGGACGCACATTAGCAACTTATGCCACATCGTCCTGTGCAAGTTTCTTAAACACGTTGGTGTGATACGTGATTAGGAATGGTTGAACAAGTTTCATGATTTATTTTTTACTTTTCGCAGTTTTAAATTTTTTTATCAACTTGATACTAGTGAGAAATAATGCCATGCGAGAAACAGCATTTCTTATTCGGGTTTGCCAAATAAATATTGCACATGAAAACACTCTTAAATCCCTTGTAAAACATAACCTGTTTTTTTCTGTTTTTTTTTTAAATGTTTTTTGAAAGAAATATGACCACCTTAAATCTTGAAATGTTTCACTGGTCGGTCACCAGGATTAGAATGAACTTGCTCTTCCATAAACAATGATGAATTATACCTTTAGGCATAAAATGATAACGTTAATATGTCCATGTGTATGCATTAAGTTCTTCCTCAATGGTAACACAAAGCTTTAAAATAAAATTTGCCCCCTTTTTTTTTACACATACGTTAGAGAGGGTATTTATAAATTTCGAATGACGTCCAATTTATATCGCCCAATTGAAGTGCCAAGAGGCACTGGTACAATTTACTGCCACTGCCAGAAACACCACGGCAAGCCCTTTCTCTTTCAAGATAAGTGTAGGCCTATTGAGTGTTTGTATGCATTACGTTACACAATACATTGGTCTCTAGGTTTTAATGTCCCATCTGATGGACAAAGTAATTGACTGTACTTATGACCACATGAGGGCGCTTTCATCGGCTAATTTCCTTGCATCTCAATTACAGTTTTATACATTTTGACAGCCTGTATGTTGTTTTCTTGTATCCCTAGCCAAATAAATGAAGATAAAAATAACAACGGAAAAACCAGTTTGTTAGACTTGTTTTGCATCAAGTTAATGTGGTTCACACACGCCCTCACGTGGTCAAGAATACTGTGACTAGACCTTTATCATGGTGTGGCCATCTTAATTTTCTCCCATTCAAACCAATGTAACCAAACCGAGGCTGGAAGGGCAAATAGTCTGGATCCTTTTTGTACAATGAATATTAGCATATGTTACTGTTATTGGATACAGGGAACATGACCAAGATGGTTGCAGCATGGTAAAGGTCTATTTGGTTATGTGTCTTGCTCAAAGACAGGAACCCACACTCTGGCATTACTAGGCATGCCAGGGCTTGAGTATCTTTTTACACATCGTTATTTGGTTTACATTGTTACCATGAAAGTTCAAATGACCTGTAGCACTAGTGGGCTGAGGCTGGCCAAAATAAACAAAGAAAAACAAATTAATAAATTGTGAATTTTACATGCAGTAGGTGGCGATACAATTTAATATGAAAAAAAAAAACAGAGACAATATTTTGCTTGATTTTAAAACAGTTTTTAGTTTTATGCCTAACAAAAAAACAAAATATAAATAAATAAATAAATAAATAATTAAATAAATAAATAATTAAATAAATAAATACAAATTCTATTTATTAATTGTGCCAACCAGTTTCAGTTGCTTTAATTGAAAACTTTTAACTGCAGATTTGTAAGTTTTACTTTGGTGCATTCATTGCGCTATTACAGAAAGGTAAAAGCTTTGTAAACATTCTAATGTCGGTGTATTTTGTGTGATATTCTGCAAGGTATGCTGATTCCGATAATCAATTTTGCTTATTTTGCTCAGTTTGCTTAAAATGATTTTAAAAATAAAAATGATACAAACAAACCAGTTTGGTGATGTAATAACACTTGTCAGATCACGACACGTTCATGGAAATGAACTGGTAGACTATTTGAAAAAAAAAAAGGAAAAAATAAAACAAAGATTTAAAGAAAACTGTTTTGTAGCATCGAATGGTCAATTAAAGTTTAACTGAATTGATGAAATATACAGAATATTGTAAAAGACCAGGGCTTGGTTTGGGAGCATGTAGCTCATAGGAAATGGTTACTGGACCAAACATTATTTATGTACAAGACCAGAATCAAAATGAGTGAGAAAAGTAGAACACAGTTTAACATGAATTAAAACTTGTTTTTATTTAAACAAGCACTAAGACATGTAAAGCGAAGATTAATCTTTTTTGTCTCTATGGGTCTTAAGTAAAATTCATTACTCAATAGAATTGAAAGGTGTTTATCAGACTCAAAGTCAACATTTGAACAAAAGTTGTTTCTATATAGGATTTGAGGCATTGCATGGTGAGGTATCAATGTATATTTGGTTTGCGGTAACACCATGTGATTATATCTACTTTGCTATATACAGTAGATTGTTCTTGTGAGAACTTGTCTTGCTATTATTCTACTACGGCGGAGTAGATTTTGGAATTCGGGAGACAACGTAGAACTGTCCTGCTTTGTTTCCTAATTTGTTTCTGTTCAAGAAATTGCAGCGTGAGGTTATGAAAAAACGAGTTTCCTGGCCCACCACTAAAATCACTGGCCTCGGGCTTGCGGTCCAATGTAAAATTCAGTGGACAAAAGTCCAGTGTAAAAAAGCCCTGATGACATGCCCATAGTTTGGTGAATTGGTGAACAAGGGAAAATGCAGGCATGATACTTCATAGAGGCAGAGACGCATTGCCTCCAATGCCCCTGGTCATTGCCTTGGTGCCTTTGAAATGTTCCAATCGAAATTTACAATTTCCTCATAGTGGTGCCCTTCATCAAGAAGAAAATGCCTCGGTATCAAAAGAGGAAACTGTTGAGCCCCCTTCCCCTCTCCCCAAAAGACCAAACCAAAAGCAGAAACAAAAAAACTAAACAAATAAGTGAACGCTCTTGTGAATTTGTCATAGCCGACACTGATAATATCGAGTCAATACATGTTGCTTATCGACAGTCATTCATGGTACGATCAGGTGATATTTGTAACATTGAGGACTCCCGACCCACCGGGGTCAAAGCTCAAGCATGAATGTATACTGAAACGACCATGTTGAAGTATATTACAATAGAGAATCAATAAGCAATGTGTCTGAACATTCTAACAGTCAGGGGGTCACCATCACACAAAACAAACAACATTTTTTTTTTTAAATAAAAAAGAAAATGGTTTGACAAAGAAACAGCTTGAGAGTGTCTGACTTTTGTTTCTTTATTTTGAGATTGTTCTTGTCATGTAGGGACACCCAGGCCTGATTGCTTCAGTCTTGAAAGGGCGAGGTCACCAAGGCATTTTCTTCTTTTGGTAAAGGGCATCTCTATGAGGAAATTGTACATTTCTGTTGGAACATTTCCAGGGGCGCCAAGGCAAAGACCAGGGGCTGGAGGCAATTGACGCCATTACCTCCTTGAAGTATCAGGTCTGGACATCATTTTTACCAAATGAGTACACCTACACACTGAGTGACTGATTACATATTAACATGTTCTCTGTCTTTGCAAAAATGTTTTTCAAACAAAGGAAAACATTTAAACAAATCATTTGGTTATTGTGTGTTTTTTGATCGTGGCCTTAAAGTTTGAAAATCTTGGGGTTAAGGTTTGGGTTAGAGTTAGATTTGGGGTTTGAGTTTAAACAATCTTAGTACTTTTTGTTGCTTTTCAAAGAGAACTATCATACCAATAACAAGAAAGGCTCGTTTGCATTGCTCAAAATTTATAATGATATAAAAATTTAACATTTGGAAAAAAAAATCTCACCAATAACAAAATAAACTTTAAAATAAGCAAGGTGTGATCATTGTTTTTTGTTGTTGAATTTTTGTTGCTAGTCCATTTGTAAGAAAACTTTCTGAAAATGAGTTTCTTTCTTTGGAACATGTTTGACTAAAAGTGACTGCATTTTTTTCTTCTTGTTCTCCTGTAAATTTTCAGTTCAGTTCTTTACAGTTTGTAGGATTTTCATGAAATTGAACTGCTTGGTTGGTTGTGTTTATCGGTGATTGTCGTTCCCAAAGTATTTGTTTGGCAAAGATAAAAGTGAAATTTGTTAGAAATCATTTGCCTGTGGTGATCAAAATTTCTTCTTCTTCTGATTTAGAGCAATTTAACAGTGATTTAGTCGGGATTTTAATTGTTACAAAGGAGAAAATGCAAATAAGGACCTCATAGCACTGAGCCGGTGAAATTACCAATTTACTGAAATGTTCACAAGCTTTTTCTTTAATGGACACCATCATCGGACACCATCTTGAGTCAATCAGCAGCATTACCCCCTCGAAGAAGTTCAAGGAACAAAATCAATAATCTTTATTCTATTTAGTACCCTCTCAGTTAAAATCCAACAGCGTACACACGGCAATAACAGGATGGCCTAGCTTAGGTGCCTTGCTATGTGAACCAGAAACAACCAGGGGGAAAATCACTCGGCTTTTTAAGTAAGTGCCCAGACTGAGAAATGGGATTTGTATGCATTACTTGATTTAGTGCATATGACCTTCAGCTGCAAGAGGACTGACTACAAGACAGATCTATAATCAGGCCTGATGGGTGGAAGCTATTGCCTCTATGCCCCCGGCCATTGCCCTCGTGCCCTTTGAAATGTCCCAGTAGAAATTTAGATTTCCCTCAACGAGGTGCTCTTTTTATCTTAGGAAAAAAACTGTCTTGCCTTTACAAGATCAAAGTAGCCCTGTAGGCCTACAACATGGTAAGATGTATATTATTTGTGTTTTTTAACCCATACACCGATGAGTGTATGCACTGTATGGGCCTACTCAGAACTTTCCCGAGTCCAGTGAAAAAAAAATCCACAGGCATATTCCTCGGGTGGGATTGGAACCCTCGACCCCCGCCATTCTAGAGCAGATGTTTTACCAACTAGACTGCCAAAATTGCCTCTAGGGGCAGTTTGAATCCTATTTTTTAGCAGCGGGTACCGCAACGATTTTAATAAATGTTAATTTTTGCATCGGGGATAAAGAACACAAATAATATTCTTTAGCCCCGATGCAAAAATTTACATGTAGGTGCGGTAGTTTGCCAGGCCATGATTTAATGTAGAGAGGTAGAAATAGAATGCTCTCATGTATGAAACTCGTACGCATCAGAAACTTTCTTAAATAAATAAATAATAATAAGCACTTTTTAAATATTAGCGCTTTGTCACACCCGATGGGTGTCTCAGAGCGCTCAAATTTTTTTTTCCCTGCAAGGTATGCAAAGTAACATTTTTGAAGTATGAGACCTGTTCCTTTACAATGTACATAGCACCATGTAACGGTTTACAAGGTGCTGTGGCACAATCTGCAGCCGATCAAAGTATATTCAGGCCTGATAGGGCCCTACTTCACGGAGGCAACGGAGGCAATTGCCTCCATTACCCCGGGTCATTGCTTTGGTGCATTTAAAATGTTCCAATAGAAATTTACAATTTCCTCATAGAGGTGCCGGTTTACCATAGAGAAAATGCCTTGGCGCTCTTGCCCTTTCAAGAACGAAGCATGCAGGCCGAAAGAATTCTGATGAAGGGCAATTTTCAAAGCTGGGTTTAATACATAAATTAAATAATGAGAATTTTTGTTCAAAACCTCCCCAAATTTATTACAAAGTAAATGCAACAAGTGGACGGAAAAATTGCTGTGCAGAGTGCACTAAAGGAATAAAATAATGTATAATAGCGTAAATCTCATTGTAAAAATGCATTGTACATCAAGTACAAAGCGCGACAGGATGCTGGGAAAAAACACTCGTCATAAAAAGTACATATGCAGAATATCAACTGTTTAAAAGCTCACATATTGTTGACTATGAAGCTGTGGACTAGAATCCTACCTCATTATTCTAAATGGTGCCCAAAAGATCAATTTCGGTTGGAAACCAGGGGCAGGGCTCAATTTCACTAGACATGCTAGAGCTGCTTTAAAGCAGCAATCGGTGCTGAGCAATTTTCTTCTGCTAAGCAAAAATGAGCAGGATACCAGTCACCTGATGCATTACACGTTGGATGGTATTTTGGCTGGTAAACTTATCTGGTAAGCATAATTTTGTTGTGCTCCGCTACTTTTTTGCGGTAAAAGTAGCTCTATGAAAATAGGCCTGTGGAGAAACCAACCAAAATACACAGTAGTTAGGTTTTAAATGTAAGTACATTACATCGGCATTCTAGCCACCCCTCCCCCCCCAAACCCTGCACTCAAACAAATTGGAATACACCTGTTCATTTAAGCAAAGAGCTAAAAAATATAAGCATCTTAATTTAATTCATACTCCTGCGGGAACACTGCATACAGTATTATCTAAAATTAAATCACAGCAAATCCAAAAGATGTAACAGTTTTAATATGCTATCCTGGCATGGAAATCTTTAAACAACACAGTATCAATGTTGCACATTTTATGACCTTTCTTTCGTTTACAAATGTTAACGGCCATTTTTTATGGGAGGCCTCGATGATCACAAAATGTACAAAGTGTCTTGTCAAAAGTTTGCCCTTTTCAATAAAAACAACCCAGGCTTTTTGACGAAGTAGGCCTATAAGTTCAGTTTTTGTTTTGGACAGTAAATTTTATTTATCATTTAACACGGGTCATACTTTGATAGCGTTAGTGGTCAAATAATAAACTGTTGCAGTGAAGGCCGCCCGTACATGTTTGCCAACCATGGTAGGCAAAGCTTGCAGCTGTGACACTGTAAAAGAAAGGCCTATACTGCATAACATTTTGCATGAGGTGTAGACCAAAGTGTGCGATCCACACATTCATGACACTACTCTATAAAACAAGGTTTATATAATCAAACATACATCGTTAAAAAGTTCATGGAAGTTTGTGTGAAAAAATTTATGAGAAGGCACACAATTCCCCCCCCCCTCAAAAAAAAAAAAAAAAAAAAAATGGATTATTAAAAAAATTGCAAAACTCACTTAATATTGTTAAGGCAAGAAAGTACAGATCAAGATAAATTAGTACCACTTCATAGATAAAATTATCTTTTTAGATAAGGACACAATTGGGTAAATAAATATCATTGTGTACCACAGTGGTATTTCAGCATGCCTTTTGAAAGATAAAAGTCACCCCACTGTTGAATCACTCCACTGCACACAACTAAACATTCGGAATGGAACTTAACCTAATTTCAGTTAGGAATCCCACAGTGCAACACTGTCACCAATAGCTCATTACAGTCATCGTACCTGGCGATTCGGGAGAGGCCGTAACCAGACGTGTATCATTCATCCACATGATGTGGAGCAGACTAGGGTTGCGATGAACAACATTTAACAGGTTACCGTTTGTCGCATTCCACACAACGATTTTCTTACGATCCCCGCCCGATACCAGCCTGTTGCCAAGGAGACACAAGCAACGCACGACACCGATGTGTTCATGCATGACTCTTAGTAGAGTACCACTGCGTGTCCACAATCTGACAGTACTGTCTGCTGACCCAGAAGCGATGACATCATCGTTGAAACACAGACAGTACACGTCTCCCTCGTGACCCTCCAGAGTTTTTAGACACGTCCCCGACGCCGTGTCCCAGATCTTGACCATACTGTCTCCGCCGCCGCTCACAATGATTCTCTCGTTGAATTCACAGCAGAATACAACTTCCGTGTGTCCATGTAAGATGTGTAAACAATCCCCCTTTCTACTGATATCCCACACCCGTAGAGTTTTATCCCAAGATGCAGTCACCACTAAACCACCCAAGCACTTCAACGACTCGATATCGTCGGTATGACCCCTGAGAATCTGAGTGCAGATTCCCTCACTTACGGACCACACTCTGACTGACCTGTCGCTGGAAGCACTTACAATGGTCTCTCCTACGATACAGATGCATTCAACGCCAGCTTGATGGCCGCTTAGCGTCATCAGACAACATGCAGCATGAGGGTTAAAGACTCGGATCAGGTTGTCCGAGCAACCCGTTACACAGATGTCATCCTTTAGGTTCAAGCATGATACAGCATCTGTATGTCCATCCAGTCTATGTAAGAATGACCCACTCAGGAGGTCCCATACACACACCGTTCCATCCAAGCTCCCGCTTATAATTATTTTGCCGTTGCAGTCTAAACATGTCACTCTCTCCTTATGCCCACGCAGTACTGGCGCGATGCGATAGCGCCCTCTCTGCCAATTTTGTTCCAAGTGCCATGCTCTCATGTAAATCTGCTTCCAGGTGCATGTTGGGGCAAAGTCCTTGCATTTATGGATGATGCTATCAAAGTGGAATGTTGGAGTGGTCTTAGAAATGTCAGAGAAAGATGGGCTAAAAGGAATTTCTTCAGCTAGGTCAACGACTTCGCCATAACGTTGCCAACCTCTATTTCGACAGAGACGATGCCAGAGTAAGTCATTATTGGACCGCTCTCGCCAGACCTTTGAACACAAGGAAGCAGAGCATAGGTCTTTAGCTGACAGGAAACAAAATATTTTTTCTGTCAACTCATGAGGGAGGACTGAGGGGATGTCTAGGGTTAGAAATGAGCATACCTCATCCAGGGAAACTCCACCAACCATTTCATCTGTCATCTTACTTCTCATCCCTCTCTTCTAGTTTCCTGTTCATTGATCTTAAGCCAATTTTTCATTCCATCTTCTGCCTTTATCACAGTCCTGAAATCAAAACAAAGTTTTGATTGAAATAAGAAAGTCCTAAAAATGCACAGTTATGGGCTACGTACTTGGATTAAAGAACATACCCTGGATTCAACTACCAACATGCTCAAACTGTACTCAACATTTTAAAAAGGCCACTATCAAAATACATTCTCCACTAGTTGTGATGATCGAAATTCAAGATCATCCCAACGGTTGATCTTAGGTCTAAGAGTACATGACTAAGAGCTACAAACATTGGCTTGACTAGACATTTTAAATTTTTTATTTCTATTTTTATTTTTTTATTTTTTTTGGGGCAAGCGGAGTGGGGGAAAAGACATAGTTTTGGAGTGCTATCAAAAATCTCATGTGGGACAAGGGGGGGGGGGGGGGGGCGCAATGGTTCTGCCCCCTGCCCCCCTTCTAATTACTGCCACTAAGCTTGCTACCAGGTTCTGAAAAAGAGGGAAGGCTTTGAAAAACGGGTAAACGGGAATCAAAACTGGTGATCGGAAATAGGTGACGGCATGTGTATAAGGTTTTATGCTATTGTTAGTGAAGACAATAACAAAACAACCGCAAAAAGGCTTTTTTCTCAGGTGTGAGTAAAAAGTCGGAATTGCCTAATCTGTCCATGATCTGCAGGAAGTCCAGAACTTATTGAAATAACTAGTAAATAGTAATAAATAGTAACACAATAACCAGATACCCCCCCCCCCCCCCCAGCCTGCTCACACACACCCCACTGTTGAGTAGGCCTAACTTGACATTTGATTTTGAGGTCGATGTTGTTTACGCTACCTAAGTATCTGGCTATCGGCTCACCTACCACTTCAGTCATAGGTCTAGTAGAAGTAGAAGTAACCCACTACACTACTAGCCAAGCCACCCCGGCCCCTCCTACTCCTAGAACTATCTAGCGGGTAAAACCCCGCCCCATATACACTCATGGTGGCTCAAAACCCAACAGCGACACACAACGCGAACGAACAAGCGGGTAATTCAATTTCTCGAATATTTTAAGGCCTACTCCAGTTAAAATATCGTATCAAATCAAACAGCACTAAATATCACTCCAATGAATTCTCATTTTAAGCATGTATATAAAAATTTAAGCTTTCTTACCTGTCAGAGTATTTTCCCCCAAATGCCTGTCTGTGGTAGAGCAGAAACTGAGAAAATACAGGGATTACATGTTTTAGTTATGAAACTATCGCAAAAGATTAGCCTATAAACTCTATCGCAAGATGGCGCTGTTCATAAAAATTATCCTGCGCTTCATCCATTGGGAACAAGGAGGGTTTGCAATAAAGAAATAACTCACTGATACAATTATAAACGATTTCGCACATTTCGATATGTTCCAGTGTTTCCAATTAATTCCACTAACTATTACTTTATTACATACTGGAGAGAGTTTCGTCACATCAGTTACTGGTTAGCCTACTTGATTTACTGGAGAAAAATCTTATTAATCTGCCGTATGAGGGCGCTATATAAACTTAATGGTCACCGAGACCTCTTCATACACCTAAGGATGGCAATACAATTCATCCAAGATTTACCACTGACTCGCTGTACCCATCCCCAGAGCACTTGCCCATCCGATAGGATTGTAGGTGTAAAAACGAGAAATCGGTAAACACACCATTGCTGACATAAAACCATAGATATGAATACCCAGTCTGCTAGTTGTATTTTCGAAACAATTATTTCTAGTTGATGATTAAAAAAGCGTTGTCTTGTGTTTGAGGAGGCAGATAAATAAATTGGCACAGGACCTTGTGGTGACCCCTCCCCCAACTCCCGAGCACACCGAAATCCAACTCGATCCCATCTTCTTGGTCTTGAATGAACAATTGAAATGAAAGACTTAACGGTGTTTTAATTTTTAGAAGAGTGAATTTGATTCCATCTTGTCACTCCGCTCTATTTTGCCGTCTTCACTCAGTTTACTTACATTCTTTAATTCATCTGTATCCCCCCCCCAAAAATAATAAAACAAATAGAATAATAATAATAATACTTACCTTCTTTTTATACTTAGGCCCTAAGATCTCATTTGATGCTCGGTACTCGTGAGCAGCCAGCCAGTGCATTCAAGTTTTCAATTGTTTTATAAGGTTAAAATAAATCTTGAATAAGTTAAATTGAATCATCGCAAAATGAAGCGTGAATTGTAGTGTAGTTTTTTTAATGTTCCGCCTAAAACACATTTACCCCTTGTTCTAAAGAGTGAACAACGCCGCCTTAGTGAGAATATCGTTAGGGGGCGCTTTTGGTCTCTTTCCAATCCAGCGTTGATTTAATGACTAACTTCAAAGTTAAAGCTGTAAAACTAAAAATAAAGTAAATCAAATCAAATTGTATTATCGAGCTATTCTTTATTTTATTGTTCATTCGTGAATTCAGATCATCTGATCATATTAACTGCAAATCTTTTACACAGAATTTGTAATAAAATCATAGTTGTTTTATGTAGTATTTAGTCTTTTCTTGTAATATTGAAGTTTTTTTTCAAATGTTCTATAAAATATATTTTTTCACTACCTTCACATGCTTAAAAAATATATACAAAGTCCAAAATCCCAATCGTTTGGTGATTTTTGTGAGACCTCCCCCCCCCAAAAAAAAAACAAATAAAAAAAAAATAATAAAAAAAAAAAACAAATAAATAATTAAAATAGCAGAGGAAATTTCAAGGGGATATCTTTTTTGTAATTGCAGCTTGCAGCATCACATCATCAGTTCATAAATAAAGCATTTTTTTTTTGCTCGAATTTGTTTTCGGCCAACACGTCAAAAAGAAAGAAAGCATATGGGAACAAAACCAAAAATGCCAGCCCCCCTTTATTTTTGTTCTTTGTGTTGCCAGGTATAGTACAGACATCTTTAATTCAAGAACCTGGCGCGTCCAAACAAACCGGATTGGGAACACTGCTTCGGTTACACAACCTCCTTGACGACTATTTGGTTTCGAAACGCAACACCAGAAAGACCACAGACACGCACCAAGGTTAGCCTCGTACGCAACCATCAAGTGTTATTCAATTCTCCTTCATAGTTTGGCCAACGGATTTAATGTCATGCATAAATCACGTGGTGAGCAATTTTTTTTTAAAGCACGTGTTGGGTAATATAAGAGAGAATGAATTCTGTCTTTAGTTCGAATGCTGCCTGAGTGCGTTTATGTGAGACCTGGCCGGGTTATTATATTTGAACATAGCTAGGAAATCTAAGTCTGTATTTTTTTAAGGATGAAATAGTGGGATTCACAATTTTGTGTTTTTTCAAACAGAACATAAATTATAAATTTCGTATGATACATGACTGTTAATGATATTGAAGACACTTATGGTAGTTCACATCCTCTAGCTTGCAATAAACTCATCAAAACAAACAAACAAACAAACAAACAAACAAACAAACAAACAAACAAACAAACAAACAAACAAACAAACAAACAAACAAACAAACAAACAAACAAACAAACAAACAAACAAACAAACAAACCCGAAGAAATTTCATGAAATCAGGCGACTTCGTTTCATAACGAGAGTGCTAATTAAGAGGTTTTTGTGGACATGTTCTTTGCGTGCTTGTTTGGATTGCGGTAACTCAAATACGCGGTTGTTATTTTGGAAGCATATAATGCCGTTTTCTCTACCATTACAATAATTCAGACGAATACATTTCTCTGGTATGAAATTCATAATCACATAGCTGTCAGATAGAGAAACTATTATGATCATTTTTTTTCTTCGATAATTGACAATCATGGACTCTGTCTTTTTAAGAGCAAGCGAACACGATGTCAATGAGATGAGAATATTGGGACATAACACGACGAGACGCTAGACTGGAACAGAAATACTCAAGAAAGTGTGCCGAGGCCAACAAGAGGTTGTATTTTCTCAGGAAGTTAATGTCTTTTATGTTCAATCATGTTTTACATTTTATTCTATCAGAGAGTTGATCAGTCTTTCATTCTTTTCTCTTTGTTGTTTGGTGTAATAACTAAAAATCCCTCGATAACGAGAATTTTGGATTATGTGTTATTTGCCGAAATTCAGTTTATCAAGTATTATTATGTTTGGTCCTTATATCCCTCAAACGATGTCCAAAATGGTTGAAAAAGAATACATTTTGAACTACGTATTCAATGGCAATTTTCGACAGGATTTAAGAAAAGCCCCATTTAACGTCTTTTCCTTTCGACAAATTCCGCAAATAAATAAATAAATAAATAAATAATTAAATAAATAAATAAGAACCAAAATAAAAACCAGACAAACAAAGTTAACTTTTCATCGAGACCTTTGTCATATTGGAGGATAACACTATAAAGTATAATAAGCTTCAGCCATTTTGAATCGAATAGTCACTTTCGTCAATGGAGGGCGGGCAAGCGTCAATAAAGAGGTTGCACGTGACGTCACCAGAGACCTTTTTCTAATGTAGCGTGCACAAACAGGAGATGGAAATCATTCAGCAGACGACACGCCACCCATTGAGTTTGTACATGGCAGTACCCAACATGGCTGCAAAACGAACTTTTCCCAGGGTCATGCAACCTCTCTATAGAACAAATCGAATGGAACGAAAATTGCACGGTGAATGACGTAGCGTGCAATGGTGCGTTTATTTGCTATCACGTGACCAACAATCCTCCAATCAAATGACAAGGATCTTGGGCGTTATATAAATACACATTGGGTGCGTTCGATTAGCTTACGTGTAAATAAAACTTACACGAGACCGTTCGATTAGCCATCACGTGACATTCGTGTCTGCCCCCTGTTCAAGCCACCACAACCCGAGCTCGCGAGCGGGTCTCTGGTGCGAATGCCCTGGTGTAATGACGTACATCCATGCAAAAACACGGCAGCGTTCGATTAGCTACCACTCGTGGCTACCACGAGTGTAACTCCCCGGTATTCACACGTGAGCTAATCGAACGCACTCAATTGAGTGGCTCAGAGTGCAATGGGCGGAATATTATCGCAAGGTAAAATTTTGACTGTTCCATTTCACGAGGCGAAGCCGGGTAAATGGAACAGTCCAAATTTTACCCAGCGATAACATTCCTCCCATTTCACGAATTAAAGCTAAATATTGTATGTTTTATAATAACTAACATATAGATCCGTGTCATTTAATTTTACATTCATAAATACCCCAGACAGTTTAGACAATCCTATTGGCTAAGAAGTGGTCACATGACCAATTCTAAGTGACTTTAAACGGCTGATAAAGACACAGCTGGGCTGTTTAAAACCAGTTGGATTGTGATTACCCCCTGAACATGAATAACAAAACTTGAGATTCTGTTATCCTTTAACTTATTATTTTGCATAACTTGATTTTTTTTCAAAAAAGTAAATAAACATTTCTTAAAGATGGTTACTTTCACAAGCATACAACGATGGATGAGGTAAAATCATAATATTTTAAAGAGAAAATGTTAATAAGGAAATAAAATGGAGCTTTAATAAAAAACACTTAAAAAGCAATGTTTTGGACGAGGCTGAAGAACTGTCAAAAGTGTTAAGAAAATATCTTCTACTCATATTTGCTGGTTTGTTTGTGCACAATAAAAGTTGTAGGAAGTTTTTAGACACTTATTTATTGGATTTAAGTTAAAATGTCTGACAAGTTGCAATGTAATTTTGACCTTCAATTTGATATTGACGATATGACTGATGAGGAAGTTATTGTTCAAGAGGCAGAACAATGTCAGAGAGGAGAAAGCAGACCGAGATCAGTCAACATCAAATGGGCATAGGTTCCAGCAGTGCACAGGTGATGAAATTACAGCTTATAGTTATAGAAGCAAGAAAATGAAAAATCACCTACTTATGTGACAGTCTGCCGTGGTACATGACGTTACCATTCCTTAAAATTTTTCTCCATTCTTCAGCAGTTGTCAGTTTTAATAAAGTTCCTCTTATTTTACTGTGAAAACAATGTATTTCTAAAGATTCTTTCTGAGTTTCACCACAGCCTTGCCGCCGCGACGACCAACAGTCACGCACAGCTGTTATTTAGTCTGGTTTCGTGTTTTGAAAATCTAAATCGTACAATCACACATAGGGGGGGGGGCGACAACCAGACGCACAAGCAAAGCAGGGCCCCTGAACATGAACTGCAAACTGACAAATGAACGAAACCATCCAAAACCTCTTTTAAAACCAATTTTCCATATTTTTCAATACTTTTTAACAAAAGGGCATTTATGAATGGGAATAAAAGAGTGGTGACTCGTTCTTAAACGGCCGTTTAAAACCTTGCAGGGTCGTGGCCGTGCGATAAAGGCCCTCGCCTTCGGCTCGGGCCTTTATCGCACGGCCACGACCCTGCCGGTTTTAACCGGCCGTTTAAGAACTCGTCACCACTCATTTATTCCCTTAATAATAGGGAGGTTTAGCTGCACGTTACGTGAGGAAAGACGTTAACGTGAACGCGAAAGTCTGTGCTGTTGCAAAATTACGTCATCACTTTTTGCCCATTCCAGCTCGCGTATGGTCGACTGCACGGACATTTTTGACGTGAAAATATACGTTTGATACGTAAGCGTATTTATTTACGTGACGTCAGCGAAAAAAATAATTGTCACGCTCACGTTGACGTTCAGGTAAATACGTGCAGCTAAACCTCCCTACGTGTAAACACCGCGTCGTCTAAACCTCGCACCACATAACACGCATACCATTGACTTCCAAAATGGAGCAACCATGGAGTATTATTGTGACGATGATATCGGGTGAATTTGGTCAATGTTTCGTTTACATTCGAATTATTATCACCTTCATCAGAAATTAATCAACATAATTCGTAACGGAAAAGTCTCAGAGTTGATTCACTTGTAAGATTATTCTCGTGTTTAATGAAAACCGTGTATGACCGTTGTAATGCCATTCATAAATCTCCGTATGAAAGTTTAATGCGCACGGGAATGGGATGTCGTCGCAGTAATTCTAGCGACAAACATGTAACATTTATTTACCATTTTGGGGTTTTAAGTAGCCATTTTATTGCTTACGACGTCTCTACCAGGACAAAATGTACAACTGCTAGCCCATCCGTATGGTCGTACGGCCCAACGTCCTTCTGTCGAGCCTCTGGCGAGCTGTCAACTTTCGCCTACAATTAATGTAGGTCAGATAGATAGAGGGAACACAGGATGTGCGCATTCCTCAAAAGTGTGGCGCAAAAAAAAAAAAAAAAAAAAAAAAAATGAAACTTAGATATGAATCTGTTCAAAGATAAGCTTATTTATGAACAGGACGTTGAGATCACGCTGCTACAAGAAGTGTTTACAAGCATGGTAATCTTATAACAGTTCGCCAGACAGACAAGATCAATTGCAACACGAGGTCATGAGAAGTTACTGCGTTACAAGTCAATCATATCAAACTATAGTAATTTATGACTTCACACTATTACGAAGTCTGTATGGTGTCGTTCAACTCATATACGCTGACTCCTCGGCGATCAAAATGCAGAAAGGTTCTGCATATACTACC
This sequence comes from Marthasterias glacialis, assembly GCA_911728455.2. Taxonomy (NCBI): domain Eukaryota; kingdom Metazoa; phylum Echinodermata; class Asteroidea; order Forcipulatida; family Asteriidae; genus Marthasterias; species Marthasterias glacialis. The sequence continues at coordinate 16,234,763 of OU452229.1, forward strand.
TTGTGGGAACCTGGTGACTCCAACCTTAATTAGGACAACTCGTCCGTTCAAGAGGCCGGTGAATTCAACGTCAGTCGGGAAAACTCGTCCGTGCAGGAGGCCGGGCGACCCAATCTGTATTGGGACAACTCGTCCATGCAGGGGGTAATCCCGGGAACATCCAACCTCTAATGTGTCAAATCATCTGAGTAGATCGAGATGAGCAAATCCCAGTATTCATATTTATTCTACATAGCTTAGCATCAATCATAACACGTAGATACTTGCATTGAAAAAAACCCCAACAAAACAAACAAAAACAAAAACAACAACAAAAAAGCCTTCGAACATAACCAACTTAAATGAACAATCATGTTGAAAAACAGATTTTTAAAATTTGCCAAAGATATTGATTTACTCTATTATCATTAGCGATCAGAATTTCAATTTACTTGTTTCCTTATTAACAGTTCCTTTAAGCTAATACCGACACAACGTCTTCATCTTTTGACTCATTTTAATTAAAATTTAGGACATACACGATTGTACCGAACAGGTGCAGATTTTAGTCATCCTTGAACAAATTATATTTACTACCATCGGCTACAAAACCTTTGTTAAAGCACGTGTTGGGATGAGTACAGTCTAATTATTGCTGTGTTTTTAATTTGCTATCAACATCAACATTTACACGACTATCCCAAATGATCTTCGCCAGTCATGGGAAAAGTATTTGCTTGTTTTTAACCCATCATTACTTCTCTCTTGAAATCTAAATAAGCTCGTGAAGAATAATCTTCATTCAAAATCAGGAAATATCCGTTATGGAAGAAGTCCAGAAAAAGGTCAGTTAAAATCTAAATTGATATTCATCAAACGTCAGGCTCCGCTCCGAGCCAGGATTCGAACCCGAAACCACAAAGGTGAAAAACTATGTATAGACCAGTACTATACCCGTGTCCAGTATCTCTTTAACATACGATTAGCCATTTGCTCATGTAAATACAAAATATATTTGTTAAATTATTTTATAGATCGATACGTGGTTGTGGTTGAATAAAACCGAAAACAATCATATTTTGTGATTTCCCGGTTGTATTAAAGTATGAATTTAAATCCCTGACTAGTGCAAGTAGTAGTGTCAAGCTTGCTTTGAAGTCCCAGCTCAGCATTGGTAAGAAGAAAAACAACAATGTTCATAGATTTATATGTACCTTTTATGATATAAAGATAATGATGGTAGAAAACTTTGCTTGAAATATTTCTGCCTGAAGTGTTATCGTTTTTGAGTAATAAATGAAATAAGATCCAAAATTAGTTTTCGTCTCAGTGAGACAAAAACTCTGCCTGTAGGAATGCATACAAAAATGCTGAATGCATTTTTACCGTTTTCTCGGAAATGAAACAACGAAATGAGCTGACATTTTCACAAGTTGGTTTTTATCACAAATATCTTAATTTGTGCAAGGCATGGAAGCATTTACAGTCAATTTATCAATGTTGAGCTGGGGCTTTAAAGAGAAAGAGAAAGTGAGATTTTTGTGTTTGAGTAATTTCAACAGCGTACTTCCTGATCAGCCAGGCATTACCGCATTGCTAAAGTGAAAATACACTTTTATTGATGCAAAAAAAAAAAAAAAAAAAAAAAAAAAAAAAAACCTTGCTTCGATCCAATCTACTTCCGAAACGAATACAATTTCTCCCCACTCCTCCAATCGTGAATTCCAAGTCAAGTGTAAATTCCAGTTTAGCATGTATCGTATGTTGTTTCTCATTTTTTGATCATATAAGGTCAGAGTAAGAGGACGGCACGGCGTCTCCGTTTTTTTCCCCACCCACAAGGATCACTTTTAATCTACATGCATGTTACACAATCATTAATGCATACATAAGAGAGTTAAGGCTGCAGATGCTCTTTCACAAAAAACAAAACGAAACAGTAACACATCTTGCCGAAATGTCAGCGAAAAAAGTAACCAATTGACCTTAGCACTAAGCAAATGACGTGTATATACATGGGTGTATCTGTCGGTACTTGGGCATCAATTTACTCTATGTATTCAGGCTAAAGTAGGACATTGGTAAAAAAAAAAGTTTGGAGTATAGATAGTGATGTGGTGGGTTTGTTTAATGTGCCATCAGTATGCAACCAACACAGACAACAGATGTAAAAGCAAACTCTGTATTTTTATTTAACCTAGAAACGCATGCTTACATATGTATGTTAAGGCAACTAAATTGAGATGCTGTAATAACTATTATGTTACAGACAGGATACAGGAATTGTTATTATCGAAAAAAGCAGCAAAAACTGTCCATACTCCCCTACTGATTATCGACTGTATTGTTATGAGAAAAAAAACATTAATGGTCTCGAATCAAGCCTAAACCGTTCATTTTCTTTTACTCAAACACGAGATTAGCAACTGTGGTGATATTTGAATTGAACCTTTTCTGTGAACAATGACATAAACAAAAAGAGAATTGTAACTTACTTAAGTTGTTTTATCGTATATTTCAAAAATATCATGGACTATAATGTAAAACACATGAAGTATAGACAATCATTTTCTTCAACAAAGTAGGCCTAAGCGTTGATTACACGTTGTTGAAGTTGCCTATTCTATAATATTATTTAAGAAATTATATGATGTATTGTGTTTCCACGGCCTCATAAAGTAACGAACAGCCATGATCTTTAAGATCAGGGGATGATTTCACAAAACACCGATCTTGAGATGAGTTGTCAATATTGCCATTATTGATTTGTATTGTGACATCACACTTTGCTTAGCAATTAAGATAAATACATATCTTATAAGATCAATCGTGGCTCTTTGTGAAATCATGCCCTGAATTGAACACAAGTTTCTTAAATTTTGCGAGCAATAATTTGTACATTTTGTTGTTGTAATGTAACCACGATTAATGATCTAGTAGGCGTATTTAACAATTTAATATACTTTATGGAAAATTAAATGGATATCAAAGAACATTATTTTGACCTAGAAACCACATGGATATCTCTAAAACCAACGTCCATAATAATGGCAATAACTTTCTTTTTCAAGTATGTTCTTTATAATTAATATTAATAGTGATCGACAAATCTTCAAGCCACTTTGAAATCTACAGCAGTGTTGATGGACGTCAGACGCTTTTTTTCATTGATAATAATTTTGTGCATTATTCTGTTATTATATTATATTATTTTGTGGCAGTTCCTTAAATGTACGATTCATCATTTGTAATGATTTGAAAAAAAGGAAACAAAAGAAAACAAACATATATTTACAAGTTAATAATCTCAAAGTACATTTTGAGACCACTAGCAATTATCCTAAAATATATTTTCATCTGAAACACCCCAGTGTGTAAGAAAAATATCCCCAGCATTTGATTTCCTTTTCTTGATTCGCTGATTCGAAATAAACCGTGACACAGCGTGTGCACGAAATCCTTGACAACATATCAGTGCTCAAATTCATAGAGCTGCTTAAGCACAAAAAGGGTAGCTATTAAAGATTATGCTTACCAGAATAAGAATACCAGCCAATATACCATGCCACACGTACAATCTGTGACTGGTATCCTGCTTACTTTTTACTTTATTAGACATTCGTTGTAAGCAAAATATTATCTGCTTAAGTAGCCGTATGAAACTGGGTCAAGGTCTTTGCCGGCGTCTTCTCGTAAAACGTGACCTACTTGATGGCATTTCCACTCTTTGGCTTTGTGGTAGATTTACTGAAAAGTGGTTTAGAGTGATTTTTCTCTTCCCTGCCCAAAAGGTGATACCATACCTTTAAGCTATGGATGTCAATATTCGTGTTTTGAATGAAATCTTGTTGCGGATACGGAGGAATAATTCATTTGATATTATACGTACTGATATGCGTACCAATTGGTCTGGCCTTAATACCACTGGGACGCGGGGAAGTTGAACAACCAGAATTCATTGAAATGTTCTTTTTTCAATAACGTGAACTTTGGTGACATTTGGAATTCCTACAAAATATTTTTTATCCCGATTTCAATTTTGTGGTTTGTTCACAGAGCGACTATTGTCCAAAGTCGGTTATAACCGGTCTTTTAAGCAAACTGGGCTCAAGTTTAGAGCACAAGACTACCAACCATCACGTAGATTTCTGGAATCGCGTGTTGACAATAATATTCAGATATAGTTCAAATATTAAAATATTAAATCACATAATATTCTGTTTAACATAAGCAGAACATAGATTAGAAGTTACAATCTAAATTTTATGAGCACAATTTACACATTGACAATATTTGAAACTGTAAAGACACGGAATATAATTTAAATCAAAATGTAGCTTCATAATTTTGAAAATAAATATTGATCGATGGCGACGAAACTATTTAACTGTTAAGAAGATAGGACTAAATCTCATGACGTCATGCCGAGTTGTCGAACTGGCTGTTTCGTTTTCTCCGTTTCCCTAAGGTTTGCTGTGATCGACACATCCATGTCCAGACCTCCATCTCATTGTGGTATTCCATCTGTATCATGTTTTCAAAAGATTCCACAGACCTGGGTGACAATTCTCGCATCGTCTCCAACAGGGTCAGAATTTCTAAATCGGTCACGCTTTCAGAAATGGCGATAGTGCGTCCGATGATGTTGGACGCGATCGAGGACAGGTCGTCTAGGTGCCGCCTCCGTATGCTCATCTTTGTGGGTTCCCCAGACGAACACTGTCCCGTACACCGAACTGCCTGATATGCGATTATGCAGACTACTAGCCATAACAGTAGTGGGTGAGTCGATCGTACGGGACCAACTTGTTGACTCTTCATTGCAGACGTTCTCATCTCCTCGTCTATAGACCGAAAAAAAAAAAACCACGTTTTTATTACAGTTTGTTCTAACGACTAATTCAAACTTTTAAATATTTGTAAATATTTGTTAAATTTTATTTTCTTAATGGTTTCTTTTTTACTATATTTAAATCGAGTAGACACGACCCGGGCTATGCCCTACATGGGGATTTAGCACTAAATGTTAATTTGTTAATACCCTAAGAGTCAATTGCAACAATCCGCCAATGATTGCTTCAGGGCTTGTATCTTGTGTATTACGTTTAGTGATCTAAAGGAGGAAAAAAGAGAGAGAGCGAGAAAGAGTTAAGAGTGTGAAATTCTGAAACGCCTGAACCGTCACTTTTAAGAACTCTGGCCTTTTTGTGACGGATATCAAGGACTACATTTACAACGAACCATTAAGTGACTTTAAACTCATGATTTCAGAGCAAAATGGTGAAGTTGTGAGTAGCAACTGATACATTTTGGGTAGCATTTTGCTATACGCTATACAAGGGAAACGTTCACTGCCCATGATAAATTTTTGTCATCAATTTGATAAGACCCATTAATAATATTTTTACCCTTTCATTGAATATCAAGGTAGCCTATTATTGATTTTCTATTTGCATGTAGGCCTATACCCAATAGTTTAAACTAATATCTGATGTTACATAAAATTATCTACATATTTGATGTTACATATTTCATACATATGGCTTTTGTCACCAATTTTATAAGACCTATTTAACATATTTTTACGGTGTCATTGAATATCAAGGTATTATCAGTTTCCCATTTTCATATACGCAGTATTTTTAACTAATATATGATGTTACGTGTTTTGCATTTTAAAACTAACCAGAGCACAGACAGTGCTTGTCTCGATTTACTGTTTTTGTCACTCTGAGGACATTATAAAATTATGAAACATGTTCCCTTTTTTGGCAATTCCCGCCGTAACCTTAGAATGTGGGCAAACAACCATAAAAACGTTTCCTTGGCTATCGCCCAAAACACAGAATGGAATCCTCTGAAATTAAAGGTCTTGGCCGAATTGGTGGCTACGGCTACGGCTATCGGCTACGGCTGGATCGCCGCGTCATCATGCATTGAAGTATAGGACGTCCATGGCAACAGCTGTAGCCGTAGCCGCAAAATTCGGATTTGGTCTCGAATTAATTTTTCTCTCTTTGCACTCGTTTGATTTTTAAATGCATTTTAAAAACATCCAATCAATTTATAATTGCATTTTTTTTTTTACTTTTGATTTAAGCTGTGGCCGTGTCTAATGTAACGGCTTTGACGGTAGCAAAGACCGGGTTATTCAGAGGGCGTCTTCTTCAACGTTGCCGTAGAAACCAGTGGCCATAGCCGTATCCGAAGTGGCTTGAACCGGGCACCGGCCTGTCATCAACGATATGCTTGCCTTTTTAAACTGAACTTGAACCAAATAGATTTGGTTTAAGTGGAGGGAAGTAATTGCATGCATAACCTCAAGTCACTCTAGCAAATTGCATTTACACACAACGTCTTCAGTAGTATCTCAAAAGGTCTAACATTGATCCAACTTGTGTCTGATCATTATGCGAGAAAAATAGTGAGATAAAGATTGAAGTGTGATTATAGTCGCTACAAATCTTCATGATACAAAATATGGCGATGTTCTGAATTTATATGATCACAAACATCTTGTTGATACGTGTGTTTTATATTTTAAGAGGTGGTTTGACGTGGGAAAATAAAAATCGTAAAATAAGTATTCGAAGGATACTTTTTAAAAAAGTTGATATGCCAGTTAAACATGTTGGCGCAAAATGCTTCCATATTATGAAAAAAGGTACTTTTCTAAAAAGCATCAGAAAGTAAAATTTGATGTCTGCAAAACATGAACCTGTTACTTGATATTTTCTCAAAACGTGAGCTCAGATTGTGATGACGTTTTTGTAAGGTTATCTAAAAGTATAAGTAATTTGTGGAACACGCTCTATTTTTCAACAGACGCACAGTGTAACACATAACTGTGAAAATTGTATCAAATTTGGAGGTCATGCTTTCGAGAAATCGCCGAAAACTGGTTCATGTTTGTTTTTCTGGTGGAAGTACGTGATTGTTCCATATTGAAAAAATGCAAACAAGACCCAATTCTTTGGGACAACTTCTCACAGAATGGTAGAATCTCAGACAAAAATGTTTCTCAGGACATTTGACCTGATTTATTCTATTTAATTTTATTTTTTATTTTATTTTGGAGGGGAGCAAACAAATATCTGATTTCCAATGTATCAAAACGCTTTAAGACTTAGAATAAAATACGCATCAAAGGTAGCGTGTGGAATCGGGTCTATGGCTGAGTTTGCTATAAAATACAAAGAAGATAACGATAAAATAGGCCAACTGCGTGTAGAGAACCAACATTCAATGTCATTGTTAAACTAGGATGTATGAGGATCAACAACAACAACAACAACAACAACAACAACAACAACAACAACAACAACAACAACAACAACAACAACAACAACAACAACAACAACAACAACAACAACGACGACCACGACGACGACAACAACAACAACAACAACAACAACAACAACAACAACAACAACAACAACAACAACAACAACAACAACAGCAACAATAACAGCAACAACAATAACAACACCAACAAACTTTCAAATAAGAAAGAAACAAAACAAAACATTATACCATACCATTGTTCCATACCTTTAACACAAAGTGAATAAAGGAAATAACATGAGTCCAAAAGAGAATCCTTAAATGTTCAGAAATACAACGATGTGAAAGATATCTAACAACGAAAAGGACGTGTTTTTAACTCACCTGAGTTGTTGGTAAATATCTTTCGCTTATAAGTTGAATCCAAATCAAGGTTGTAAAAACTTGACTTAAAGATTTCAGACGCTCCAAAAATATCTGAAAACGTTGTTGTTCGTACGGTTATCGTCTCACACGCTAATCGATAGGAAGGACGATGTTGAAGCGATACAGTGTGCCCGTGGAAGGACACTCAATCCCACATACACCGTCTTGAAGTAGCACAAAGTATGGATTGTGGACTAATCGTGAACACGGAGGATACAGTCTGCTCCGTCAAACTAAAAATGTCAGATTGGCGTGGACTCGCTGCCAGCCAGGCGTTTCATACTCGCAAAGAAAGACCCCGGTCGGCAGCGAGAGTGCGGGGTGTTTGGGCACAATTGCGACACTTGAATTTGCGCCCAACCGACAGAAATTTAAATTAACAGGTTTTTCCTTCTTACGGTGCCCATATCATGTTAAGCTTAGAGTGCCACTGGCATTGATGGAAAGTATCCTCTCCACGTTGACAAATTTCTCAGGGACAAAGATGGATGTACTTGTCTTGGTCGGAATTGACGATTGATGGCTTTTAATTTCTTATGAAAACGTCATCTTCATTATTCTTGGTGGGTTTTCCACGTCGTTCAGTCATCTAGTGTTTATTGACCCTGGGTATTTTGACGCATTACAGTAAGATGAGAAAAAATGGGTCATACACATGACTGTACATAAATTTAGAATGAAAGTAATTGAAACTGTGTACGCGTGTACGAGAGACGGCCGTCAGTCAGGTTGTTTTCTAAAAACAAATTTGACCATCCATGAATCTGACGTAATCAAATTAGACTCTTATATAGTACGAGAGACTTGTTGAATTAATTTCTGGTAGCAATGGCGTCTCGGCTATTACTGCTGTGAAAACGTTGTGCCACGTTGGAAATTGTCTAGAAATGGGCTCTTAAAATATGCATGTTTGCCATCGTCCGGAGGTTTTTAAGTTCATTCTTGAAGATGCTTTTTAAACCCTTCTTTCAATAAAATCTGAAATGGGATAGTCACCATTCTTAATTGATTTACTACGTCTTTGTAAAACCTTACAGACGTCTATAACTCATAAGAAATATAGTATTGTATTTTTCTAAATTGATCGGCTTATGTTTGCGTCATTGGGTTTTGGGAAGATTCTTCTCTGTTGTTTCTAATTAAACCAACCAAACTGGGAAAATTTCATTGACTTAGTTGGTTACGCTTTCTAGAAAACAACAAATAATTGTTTGTGCGATGGCATGGATTTTGTGGAGGGTTTTTAGTCACATTAAACACCACTCCTGATGTTGTACGTGAAATAGGACGACACGGTGTTTCAATTGTCTACTTTTTTGCCAAAATTGACAGGGAAAACCTAATATATGTGTCTTACGGGATTTGGAAAAACGAAGCAAGAATTAAGTCATGGGCGATAATTCTTTCTCGCACGGGTCAAGCCGGCACTGTTAAAGTTTTTTACTTTATATTAACACCGACCCCATAAGTGATATCCAAATTATTTTAGCAACCGTCTTGGAAAATGAATCTTCAGTTAATAATACGATATTACAGTAGATTATTTGATCTTTGTCTTTTATACAAAATAATCAATTTCACAGTAAATATTGAATTATACAGTACAAGGAAACTTCTTTCCTTCTGTTCAGTTTTCTTCTTCTTGAAAACATCACCATACATAATCCTTATACGTTAACTTAATTGTAAATGTTCAATCTGTTATTTTCAACCGACTGTCATTAATGTATGAAGTGGTGGAAATGTGACGTTGTGGAAAATAAACTCAACTGAACTAAGGCTGCGACTCCATTTCTTAAGATGGAAACCAGAATACTAATCTTTACGAATTCGCATTAACAAAACTTATACACCAATGGTTTTGTCCATGGTTGGGTTCGAACCGAGACCGACAGAGGTTGAAAACCCACCCAAGCCTTAAGCCCGTATCAGAGAGGCGCTTCGACATCATCGTGGTCGGCAGAGGGATACCAAAACTGGCTTCTGGAGGCACTCTAAAAAAAAAAAAAAAAAAAAAAACTCCCGAGTCAAAATTGACCCGGATTCCGTGTCCCAGGGGCCCTGACCTATCTGGGTCAGGCTGACCCAGAATGTTGTTAAAAATTGGGAATTGAACTCGGATTCTACGTCAGTTTGACCCATTTCTGGGTCATTTTGATATTCCGGGTCACAGGCCGTTTACGAAACCACGGCTTGGGCTTGGGCTTGGGCTTTAAGGCTCCATCAGTTATTTAGAAAACGTGTGGTTTTCTTACGGGGATTCAAACAGGTGGACGGAGCCCAAGCTGGAGCCCAAGCCCAAGCCGTGGTTTCGTAAACGGTCATCCTGACCCATAAACGGATCAGGCCCCAAGGGAACCGGAATCCGAGTCAATTTTAACTCGGGAGTTTGTAGATTGCACTATAGACTCACCGATCTCACTCATTGTCTAAAATGAATACAATAATGTTGTATTTTGGATAACCACGGATCGTTATTCGTTTCTCATTACACGTTTTGTCTTCTGCTAAACAGCTGTTCATGATAGAGGGTTTAGACGGGCAGAACCGATGTTATCTTCTCCCGACAGCCTCTACTCATTATCGGTGTGTTGTTAAGGGAGCGAGAATGGCGTACCTCGAATAATATTAGTGTAAGGCTTCAAGCCCCTTGGCATTGAGAAGTTGACGCCGCAGTAAGCTGTTCAAAAGACGACCCTTTCAAACCCACTTCAGGTTTAGTTTACATTGTTATGGGATGGATGCATCTTCGTTTACTGTGACAGTTTCTAATTTTAGACTTGGTTTAGACTTTAATTACGTTGTTCACTTTATAAATACAACAACTGATATGTATGTGGTTTCAATCCAACATTTGACGAATTGAACACATCTTTTATGCAGCACCTTTCATTTAGTCATCTACCCTTTGAGTCATTCAAGGAGCCAAAACCATCATGAGTTACCATGAAAAATGTATCTGAGACAGCATCGTCCTTCAGTAATGTAAGGATTCCACCGTTTGCTGAGCGTCATCTCCTATTATCAAGACCCAATTTTATAAAACTGCTACAAGCCTGTCCAGCACAGGAAATATCCTGCTTAGCAGGCAACCAGCTGTAGAACAACATAATTTGAGTTGATATTTACTGGTAAAGAAATTTGGTTAGCGATATTTTCCTGCTTAATAACTTCATGACAATGGGCCCAACATCGCTATCAAATGTCACTGTAAATCGTCTTGGTTATTCGACACAATACGTTGACAATCATTTATTGAATTAAAAGGGCCTTTGTGGGCCTATAAATAGACCTAGTCTATAAGCTGTCGAAGCTATTAAAATGAGAACAATTGTCTAAACTTGAGCTTTAGGCAAGTTACTTTAACCAGCTTTTTTGGTCAACATTTCTAAGATGAGAAGATAGGCGCGGGCGAATGATCAGCGTCGTTCCCATGGGAAGCCAGCCGTATCGTTCCCTCTTGTAACTAAACTTAATCGAGCAAGGCATACTATGAAAAAGGGCACAGCGAGATCGTATACCATTACCCTTGGGAACGAGGTTGCCAACATCATTCGTACCATCCATTCAACATAACACACTGGCCCTATACTAGCCAATGCGTTGCAATGGTTGGTTTTTGAAATTTGATGAAAAAAAAATTGTCAAATCAAGTTTCTGCAAAACGTGCCACCTATAAAAGATTTCTGCCTCACCCGAACAGACGGCAAACAAATTGTATAAGGTCCATCTGCTCAGCGTAAGCGAAATCTTCACGTTCGGCCTTCAATGTGGGCAGCTTGACATTATTGTACGTAACCGAATTTCTTTGACCGTTTTTCGAGAGTGAAATCTAGGAAAGTAGCTGTTGTAATCCGAAATGGATGACCACTTTCTACTCCTGTGCCAAGCGAGCGGACAGCTAACAAGTTGATATGTTCGGCGAGCCATGCCAAACTTTAATATTGACATTTGAATTTCGTATGTCTGTGTTGACTTTCAAATGACTTCTCCTAGTGACATACCCTCATTGATAAAGGCATTGGACTTTCAGCTTCGTATACAACAGCTATTCCAAGAATACGAAAGTTCATTTCCGGGTGGAACTTTATCTAATAGTTAATATCAATTCAAACATTTTTCCAAGAATTAACTAAACTCAATTGTTGAAAATCTTGTTACAATTTATCAAATATTAATGTTTTTAATCATAATATTCATGCCCAAATCAATAACATTCGTAATTAAATAATTACGCAGAAATGTGCGATTTGCGAAGTTCCTTTAGGGCCACCATATTAGTTCCTGATTGTAATAATTATTCCCAGGCAGCACTTTGGTTGATTTTTATTTCACAGTTTTAAGATTGGGGCATATTTTAATAATGGAGTGAAAACTACGTCTTTATGAGTTTTAGTGAGATGTGGTTCTAGTACGACATTGGCTTTTTAAATTCCTATCCATAAAAACTACCCTGTAACAATTGCACTGTAAAAGGTTGTTGTTTCATGAAGGAAAAAGGAGTATATTATTTGGAGCTAGGTATATCTTAGTATCATTGTTGGGTTGTTTATTCAAATAGTGCCTAAGTAGACAATTCGGTCGATTGACATAAAGTGCGCCACCCAGAGTTCGTCACGGAGAGGGAATTTTCACAGTGCATGTTGGGAGACAGATGACGTCCTTCATCAATCAAGGATCGTGCAATACGGATTTTACCGAGTTGTGTATGAAGGATATGTAGTACAAAGGACACACAATGATCCAATAAAACGTATTTAAATATGAGTGTTTGAAAACCTTTTTAGCATTACTTTAATTATTTTTAAACTTACTTTCTCTTTAGACAAATCCTACCACTTTTGTTCGCCATATAATTTCAATTAAACTACAGCGCTGTGTCTTTTTGTAAATTATGCTCCCCAAATATGTTTTTGTCTTCAATGATCGTCTCCTTGTTTGTGTCACGCAATTTGTTTTTGTGTCCTGACCAAAAACCGTGGAAATAAATTAAAATGTAACAATGAACTCGCACCGAAAAGCCAGGAAACATGTTCACATCAATGGGTTTGATTTAGGGTTTTTGTTATCTAGAGTACTGTTGATTGAATGACTTTGTGCACTCTGGTCTGAACGAGGTTGCCTTTCTACATAACATCCTCCTCGCCAGAGGCAAATGTAATTAAACACCTTACAGTCGCTTGTACTTCCTCCCACAGGTCAACCAATCGGGCCACTCCAATAATACACCATATAGACGTCAGTGTAGATTATCATTCAGTCGTCATTGTTCTAACAGTGACTCTACTGCAATTTGATTGGTTGATTGCTGGAAGAACTGTCCAATGGGATGTGATATTGACGCAACAAGCCCATCCGTGGTGTAAAATAGCGAGAGTGTTTACCACACAGCAGGTATTGGCAATGGATAAGTATGACCACTCAAACACGATTGTGGTGGGCAGATTTTGCTCTGCAACTTCATCTTAAAACAGACACGTAAAAAAAAGAAGAAGAAAAAAACCCCTCAATTTCTTTGAAAGACTTGTTTGAACCAAACTAATATACAGAAACATTCCAAGCTCGGTTAATTAAAAATTGTAAGATATAGTTTAATTAAATTAAGCCATCTGAAAGTACACTTCTCTTATAAAGGTTCTTTTCCGAAACAAGTCTTAATCTTCTACAGTGACAATTTTCAAAGTTTCTTATTAAAAAGATACAAACGTCAGAAACGTGAGTCATCAATGTATATTCAAATATTTTACTATTTCGACTACTCGTATGATTTTTTTAGAAAGATGTTTAGGAAGGAAAGTAGACATAAAAAACAGAATTACAAACATGATACACACTTCAAACGTCCATTTGGATTATATTTGCACAGTCAGCAAAAAATTTTCATCGTTGAAAAGAGTGCTGAATTAAAAAAAAATCCTTGTACAACTTCATTGATATAGCTTTGTAGCTTTATAAATGGGGAACTTCGAGTTTTTTGCAATCTGATAAAATCCAAGCACATTCTTTCGATATGAACTCATAATATTATCCTTTACGACTGAACAAATAAATTATATATTTTCACTGCAAACCTGAAACGGTGTTACCGGGAGAAATGTACGGGTTCGTCTGATGATTTAAATTTCAATTAGAGACTCAATGTGAACCTTGTATATTTGACCCGCGTGATCGTCCCTCTGCATTGAGCGAACTGACCATAATTCACGGGCCCAAAATGAAGCCACTATACGATTGTATATAAAGCGATGATTACAAGATATTGATTTATGGATACCCGGTAATAGCTTGGGTGTTAGCAAGAATGCTAATCTCGCCCCTATCAAGCTCGGCCCAACAAAGTCGCCCCGAACAAGCTCACACTGGGTTGTAACAATCTTGCTCTTAGACAAAGTTGCCCTCATAGCAAGCTCACCCCCAGACAATTTGTTTAAAATTTAATATAGTCTGAACTAATTTGAAAAAAAAAAAAAAAAACAGGAATGTGTATTTTTGCTATGAAAACTCAGAAAGATTGTGACACTTATTCTGGGAATGTGGTAATTTTAAATATTTTAGGGAAGAAAATATTGCATCGTTAACAGCAAAACCGGTGTCAAAAACTGTCAGTTTTTCTTCAAACAGTCGGTTTATTTGTTGTATGTTTAGGCCGTTTTCTTAATAACTAAATTTAAGCTTCAAATGTGAGGTAGAGGGGAGTAGTGAAGTGCTGTAGGGCTGTCCAAGTCTTTTTGGCGTACGAAGTAAAACCTGTGTTACTATTTCAAAGGGATAAACATAAGGTGCGACATTCCTGGCAACAGAAGAGTCGCCAGTTAGTCATTTGGGCATTGGTTGTTTTACTTACAGAGAACTAGTGAAATACAAATCGATATAGTTTGAATATAATTCCGAAAAGATACTCTAAAAGAGCAAGTAGGGTAAACATATTGGAATACGTACAACCTTTATTTATCGCGTATAGTGACCCAAATTTGTGTGTAATGTGTTTACACCATCGCCTGTTCACATCAGATGCATGGAGGACGGCATCATCATCATCCGCATGTAACATTTTTTTGCACACGTGCGTGCTTCTTGGAGAGAAAAACAGTCACAAAAATATAAAGATTAACAAAAAAACCAAAACGACAGCGGTGGAAGCAGCAGTAGACGGAAACAAACACCCCAATCATCCAGTAAACACCCCCCTAACAACCCAACCAACAGAAAAATTAATGAATAAATAAATAAATAAATAATAATAACAATTAGGCATGACAGGATAACAAGCACACACAACCTATCCAACACAAAATACAACAATATCCAGCCTTGTTAATATAATCCACAAGCCAAAACACTTCCAAGATTGGAAGATTGCTTTGACCACATCGCTATAAACAACAAAACAAACACTGAACAAAAACTGAACTTAATTGTTCTCAGAGGTTTGTGTTTTAAGGATTGATGAAAAAATACTTTTTTTTGAGAATTTGCATTAAATTTTTCGTCATTAACGTCTTCTAAAAACGATGCTATTCCTGTTATTATTGTATATTTCTGGTAATGAAACCTAGGGCCCTCAAAAGTGACTAACAATGTAACCCGTAGGCCTGAAGATATCGGTGTAGAGAAGATGATGACGATTGTCTGGTTTAGATGTGGGAGGAAAAACCCATGCAATCAAATCAGTTAGGGACCGGAAACCCAATCCACCTGCAAGGCTCCGGCTCGGGATTCGAACCAGGGTCCACAGAGGCGAAATGCAGGGAAGAAACGACTAAATGAACCGGAAAGTCATCTCCCAACTGAACAGCTCAAAACATACTTCTTTTTTCCCCTAAAATCTTCTGACAGACAGTGAAGTCCCTTGTACCACATGTAACGATATGACAAGAAAGCCTGCTTGAGACTCACGTCAACACGCCTCTGATGACGGACACGGTGAGTGGATGGGGAGGGGTGGGGGGGGGGGGAACGATGACAAGTCCATTGTCTACGATCATTCCAAGATAAAAGAACAAGTCACAATACCCTATCAATTAAATCCGTCCAATCAGTATTCATTGTATGTCACAGCATAGGCTATTGGGGGGAAAGGACAGTGCAGGTCTTTGCTATTGATACAACGTGCGAGATCACACAAGGTAAGCAGATCACATTTCTGAGCACACATCAGCGGGTATTTTGAACACCTTTCTGTGGGACTCGAGGGCGGAAGAGAGCCCTTCAGTGTGCCTTAATTGCCTTCAAGAAGTTTGACGCCCTCGTGATTGTGAGGGATGAAACGAGAATTCAGCAAACGTGTGAAGTAAACAGAACTAAAGACCAATAAAACAACTCGCACAAAAACTGTGTCAATGTAACCAAAGATTTATTAGGACAAAAAAAAGTAGTATAGATCGGGATAAGTTTTATGGGTATTTTATAGGGGAAATATTATAATTGTAACATGAAAGAGGATGGGTATAGGGAAGAGGACAATTCCCTGTAAAAAACAGGGGAAACAAGAGATGTGAAGATGGATGCAAGATGAAAATGCCTTGCGATGCATCACTAATTCGATATCTTTGAGGATTTTTCTTTTTCGAACCGAACTTTGAGTACGATAGATAAAAGCTATTACACCAAGGACAAATGAGTTACGCATCAACTCACATGTACCCTGTTTGCCCTACAAATCAGGCTAACTCAGATTCCTTAATGCTTTGTGTTCGTCGCCACGACCCCCTGTCGCAAACATCAGCCATTTAGACCAGTCTCATGTTAATTGCCATTTCCCCCACTAAAATCCTTTCATTTAACTGAACGCAGTCTTGGCTGACTGAATTTATGATATCGGACACTTTAGAGAAGGTGCGATTTCGTACTTAGCCTTTATTGATTTTTTACGGGCAGAACGGACTTTATACCAGTGGGTAAAAAATTATTATAAATGTGTTTAAGGTTTAAGGTACTTTGTAATATCTGTTAGTACGAATGGGATGTTGTTAACATGTATGCCTTGTGGAATTCGCAATATATCAAAAACGTTTTTCGAGTGTCCTTATGGCTGATATAAAAACAAAGACATGAATGGGTATCAGTTTCATTCATTTCTACGGAGCCCTGGAAATGCCAACCGACTCGTTGAGATGCTGAGATAATTATCCCATGGTGACGACATCAAACAGATGAACATGCTGTCATCCCAATATAATTATTAATATAGGGATGTCGACATCCTACTTTCAAGATGTCGTCATCATCAGTTAAATTGTCTGGTCGGCATGCTACCTTCAAGACGCCGTAATTCTAAGATAAATTATCCCAGGATCACAACAAGTCGAATGGCACTTCCGAACCTCCGTACCTGCCAGATTATTTCCCTAATATTGGTAGAGGTCAGTGTGACCAGAGAGCTATAAACTCCACGACAAATTTAATAAGACTTGAAAGTTAAAGAATCCTGCTAATGTTTTTATAATATGGAAAATGCTTCATTTGGTCTGATGCATCTCATTTGTTCATATAATGATTGAAAAAATATCGTTAAAGGGGCTGTGTTGTCATGATTATAGCAGTAACTGAAATAACCCAGTTACTGGTCACATCACGGTTTGACAAAAACGGCGCCCTATGTGATTTGACCGCAAGCGCGCTTCTGTGCAGTATATCTGGGTGAGAGTTCATCATTCCATGGACAGCCACAGGCCTGCTATAATCAGATGACACAGCCCCTTTAAAACCTTTTTGCACGAACATATTTTCTTTCGTTTACTTCGATCCATGCAAGCATCTAAATGGGTCAATATTGTCTCCCGGTCTCTAAATTTCTTATCGTCAGAAAAAAGTCCAAAACCAAATACAACTTAATTTAGTAGGTGCATATTGTTGTTATGACAACGGATTGAAGATGAAAAAAAAAAACACAAAAAAAAAACACCGTTCCCTCACATTAGTTTGCCCATAACCAATGGACCGATCCTTTAAGCCCCGCCTCTTAGGTATTGACCAATCACAGCTTTGGCTACGCCACCGAAAGTCCGACAAAAGTCCGACATGACAAAATTGTATTGGAAAACGCAAACAAGCGTGCGCGTACTAATAGCGCGCGTTCAAGTCGTGCAGTGTGTGGCATTGAAGAGACGCACCTCGTGCTGTCCACGTGTACAGTGATGATGTAGCCAATGTTGTGATTGGTCAATACCTTTAGGGGGTGGGGCTTAATGGATCGGTCTACAGCTAATTACTCTCTGTCTATGTTGAAAAAATAAATAAACAAAAACTGTCCTCAAAGTGTTAATGCTCGCACGATCCAACAATTAAATATACACATTTTACGAACTCCTACGGTTTGTAGCCGGTGTTCTTGAACATTGTCACTGCAAATACGTCATCGCCAAAACAGCCAGAAATAATTGTTATCTGACATGAAAAACGCCGAAAACCTGGACGGTTTCTCTACATTGTTGTCTACAGGACCAAATTTATGATCTGAACCTTGCCCTACATGTTCTAATCTAATTGGAACTTAACGTCCTCTTACCGTTACACACCTCACGGAGGTTTTTTTGTTAATGCAGTAGAAAAATGTAAGTACTTTTCCCCAAGGACAATTTAAGACGTCATTTCATTGACGAGATAATTAATTTAAGACATTTTTAAAGACACCCAAAGGAAGGAGAATTGGACTCTATCTATGGCCTTCTTTAAAATTAAATTGAGAATCAAAACTCCCGGTGAAAGGCTGATCATTTCTGGAAGAACTGAAAACCAGAACAAAACTTCCAGAAACCAGTCAATGTTATGGCAAAAACGGCGGGAGAGGTGAGGGACTGGCAATTGTGTGTGTGAATATTAATCATACGCTCGTCGCCACACGACAGAAAATGTGCGATAGAGATACATATTTTGGTAAATAGTCATCCCCGGTAAACAGTCAGTTTTCAATTACCACCCGGCTGTTTGCTACTGTCAGGATGTCAAGTCGTTGCCGCGCGGACTGACGGAGCAACATTTATTAGTCTTGCCTGGATTGAAAATACACAAGATCCGCATCTCCACAGTTTAGGCATCTTTGTTCATTTAGTAATAACGTATTCACTCGTCGAGGTTGTGGAGACACCATCAAAATAATTCACCTGTCCGGCCGGTCTCTCAGTACAGAAGCTTGCTATGAACGATAATAGTCACATTTCTTACTCTGATCTCAACTTAGTCTCGTATATAGAAACAGGAATTCTGGAAAAATATCTGAGCATCGGGAGTCTCGGCGAATTATCGTCAGAGGGGGCGGGAATTAAGAGGTAGGTATAGTCAACACATTCAAGCGAAAAGACACGGGTCCAATTGTTTGCCACAGCCCACCTATTATTTGATTCTATATTCCGTCCATACATATAGATGGCGTTTTTCAATCAGTTTCTAAAATTAGTTGTGAGTTCCGCCGGCATTTTTTTTTTGTCAGACCACATCGATTTTCGAACATGCAGTAGTCCCGTGTGAACAAAATAAAGGGAAATGTCAAGGTCAAAGTTTTGGTTTGAAGATAACATAAACGTGTCTCTATACATTATCGAGATCTGTACGGATAAAGTTACACACAAGGGTGATTAAATAACCCTACACAAGATCGAGGATCAAGCGCTTGTGTAGCCCGATCCAAAATTTAGCTTGTATCATGAACATAAATGTAGCCATATAGTTATAAATGGATACAGGATTTGGGCAACATTGTGTTAGGCTACACTCAGAGGACACAGTGACGCAGTTTTATTGTTCACCTCACACAGAGAACAAAATTTGTTTTTTGCCAAAGTAGACGTCTGAACAGCGGTGGTTAACATAAAAAAAAGGAAACAAAATCCAAATCAGGTTGAATAAGTACAAGAGGAAGAGCATAATAATAAAAAAAATCTTAGTTTTCTAACTTCACATCCATCATTCTATAAACATAACTCTGGCAACTGTCTCTAACTGGGTCTCACGCTCGTCTGTACAAATAAACCGCATTGTAATTACTAGAAATGGATAGTGACACAAAGAAAGACCTGCAATCAATTGCCACTATTGCAAAAATGTTGAGTGTTAATTAATATACCGCCCGCATTATAATAGTATGCACGAATCTAAAAGCAATAACTAGTGAGGTTAATATTTAATGCTGAGCAATCTCCAGCAATATTTTTTTGTTATAACTGTAGGTGTGCTTTTTACTGGCGATGAATTATGACTGTATTGAATTGACGGTTTTAAACAAACACCGCTCATTCCACGCTACACCTACGAGATGCATGCGTCCAGTCTAAGTGTTATATAATTACAGTTCGTCATAGAAGAGTAGGTGTACAATATGGGTGAAACGTTTAGAAAGCTTAAATTACAATCTACTTTTGATTGTGATCCCGAAGTTCAGTATAAACCATCATTTCAAACGTATGCGATTGTACATTTACATTTACACTAAGCTACATGGCGATGCTCAACAAGAGCGTTGCTGGTAATATTAAACAACGCCCTCTGTCGTCTATACACTGACTACTCTTCTGTGTTCTTGGAGATTTTTGAGTTCGCAAATCAGCCCAAAAGATTTCAACCGATTTCAAGGGCTCTTTCCACAAGGAGCTGGTGTCTGTTGAAAAGGTGTGAGTTGGGGGGAGGGGGTGTTCACTCGAAACTTATGATCGGTATTTGAGATCAAAGATGAAGCGGAACAATGTGTATTAATTATTAAAATTTCCAACCGATTCTGTTGTGGTTTCTTACATCATTAACACAAATAGGCCCTACATATAATTTTTATACAAAAATAACAATTACAATAATAATAAAGATCAAATAAAAGAATAAATAAAAACAAAGAAAATACCCACACGATTATAAAAATAAATAACACAGACCCTGAAAAAGGAAAAGAAAAAGCACTCACCAAAAAACAATACCCCCCCCCAAAAAAAAAAGACAAACAAAAAATACATAAATATTACAATAAATATAACAATTATTATTTGTTTTCTTAGTGCGAATCATTTGAACTAAATACCCGCAATACTTTTCCCACAAAAAAACAAGTGCCACAGAAATGCACTCTGAGTGGTCTAGACACGGGAGTTGCCCTTTCAGAGTTTTGTCCTCCAGACATAAGGTCTCATTATAAATGTCATGTTATTTTTTAAAAGCATTTTGCTTTTGAAGCGCAATTTTACGGGCTTTCTTCACCCACCGATGTTTGCCAGCAAAGACCCCACAGCCGCAGGCAGTGGCGTAATGACTTAACAAACCGGTTGAAAAGTAATACTTATAAATACACGGGATCCATCTTCTGAATTTAATTAGCACCACAGTTTTTTTTTTTTTTTTTTATTGTTTTCGATGAAAAACAATATGCGCTTTTGTGTGATCGTGTACGGTAAAGGAGTTAATTGCTTCTGGAATAGAGCAAAATTAAGAACTGCAATTTGACCCATGGCTGAGGGTAACGTGGAGTAGAGAGGAGAGCGAGCGAGCACCGAAGCATTTCGAGCAATCAAGTTCATTTCGCATTTCCAGACATTTAACATTTTTACCGAGAGAGGCTGGAGAGCAGTTTGCCTTGTTGAACGGCAAGGGTTTTTGCCCAATGTGGAACAATCTTCGAGACAATCTCCCCCTCCCCTTCCATTGTGACGCTGTTAAGTTATCAAATAATAATCAAATTCAGAGTATTGACCTACCTCAACGGTATCTATTTTCATCATAATTTTTCTGTGACAGGCATTTTGGCCTTTCGATTCACGCCTTATTCAACAATAAAAAAGTCACAATTGCCCTAGAAAAAGTAATTGTCAACCTGTATTGGATCGAGATTGGATGTATATAAAGCACGCTGTTCTACAAACATAATCCTGCTAAATAATTGCGCCTTTTTCCCACACACACGATACCATTTTTGTAATACCCAAAGTTTGATTATATTTTTGCTTTGTTTTGGAAAGAGATTTACGTGTCCAACTGAGAGGATATTTCGAACTTCCGGAGGCCACTTTTCGGTTTTGTCATCTTTCTCTGGAGATAAAGATTTACAATGAACGAACCGCGTCTTGCTGCTGGTAAACAATGATGTCAAAAACACAGACTCATGTCGTAAATGTGTTTGCTTTTTACTGTAAATAAATAATGGTCAAGTGGCTGTAATTGTGATGGTTACATGACATTTTGTTTCATCCCGTTACCACCTGTGGTCCTTTGGGATCCGTAAGACCGAAATGACATTTTAATATCAACAGGCCAACTCGGCTAACAATCAAACCCAATCATTTCATATAAAAGACGCTTTTCGGTTACTGGACCCTTTAAATGCTAACAAATATCAATGCTTGGAGTTTACGCAAATACCATTTCGAACACGTGTCTTGCCATTTTTAGTGTGTTTAAATGAAGAGAATGCCTTTAGATTTTAAACCCATCCTTCTGAGTGATTCAGGGAGGGACAATGGGGTGAAAGAACATGGTCCAACAAACTGGTAAACATTACTCCTAAAATCAATAGTTTTAGAAACTGTTATGCTTCAGAAAGAAAATGAAGTCATCAGTAAATATGTGTATTATGTTCCAACTAGTGCGTTACGCCCTCGTCCTTGTAATCTACCCGTCTCCCAGGGTCCTGAGACAAAGAAGAAGAAGAAGAAGAAGAAGAGATGTACGTACTTGCACATGTCACCACGACCTGTTTGCGACTTCTTTTATCGAGTTGTTGATGGTTAACCTAAGCCAGATTGCAAACATGTATACGCAACAAAACCAATGACCCAGTATATGCATGGAACTCTTCAATCACTGCGAGCATGCAAACATTGTAACGGCCGCTTTGTCAACCATTATTTTTTTGTAAAGTAATTGATTTATTTGATTCGGAATCTTCCTCTGACACACCCACTTGGAGTAAAAATAATGTGGGCTACAATAATCTAAAAAAGACAGCTTTTCTCAGAAGTAAAGATTCGTTTTGCTAGAGGAAGCACAATCTGAGACGTCAATATGAACTATTTTAGGATAGGACTTATCAGTAAGCGATACTGCGGCTGGAAAATCATATCTCATTAGTTCTGTATTTGATTCCCATAGCATTATTATCCCTTTGTTATGATTTGTAATGCGACACCACCTACTGCGGGGGAATGCAGACTCACAGACAAATATAAATGCTTCACTACCATGCTCACGATACATACCCGTTAGATACCCACCCACAGGCCAACCACAATCCCACCAATGCAAGCTCTTCGTTGCCATCAGGGTAGTGTTACTATGCACCAAAGGTTTGACCAATATGTATTATGTGACCACAATGAACGCATTGAGCTGTATGGTGCTGTCGTAGGTAGATAGCATTAACTATGTACGCTCTGCCAGCTCAGTAGTAGCAGGAGGAGATCCAAACGTATTATTTGAGGGTAAAGAGAGAGAGAGAGAGAAAACAATTTTGGGATAAACTGGTTTTGGAATTGCTGTCTGATCACCACACCCAAGGTTAGACTGCTGTGATTGTAAATATATGAATATATAAATATATATAGATATGAAACATATATGATGAACTTTATTTAATATTAAATATCTGTAATAATGCTGGAATGGCAATGTTTCTAATAGAGATCAAACAAACAAACAAACAAACAAACAAACAAACAAAAAAACAAAAAACAAACAAACAAACAAACAAACAAACAAACAAACAAACAAAAAAACAAAAAAACAAACAAACAAACAAACAATCCAACAAACAAACAAACAACCCAACAACCCAACAAACAAACAAACAAACAAACAAACAAACAAACAAACAAACAAACAAACAAACAAACAAACAAACAAACAAACAAACAAACAATTCAACAAGCAAACAAGCAAACAAACAATCCCCTTTCGAAGTCTCATTATAAGACAAATACACACAATTAAAACACATTTCTTAGAATGTAAGTGAGAGCAACAACAACAAATAATCTAAATTCCAAAGGTATACCATCAGCTTTGTTGGGTTTATCTTGATGTTAAAAGACAGCAAGCCTTTCAGACAGCAAGCTACATTGACCTTTGTGCATTTTTTTCTAAATGTTCCCAGTGAATACTGGCGTTTTATTGTGAAATTAATGGTGAAGGGGTTGTCAAATCTTTCTCTCATCAGTGGATTCATTTCAGCTAAGATTTTAATCTCACGTTTAAAATGAAACTGCATCCATGCCGTAGGCAAACTGAAGCAATATTTGTATGAAACCTACTTCTTAATAATTTCTATAACCAGCTTGGTGTCGATGTCTGTTTCTTGAGGTTTCCAAGGAAAGATTCTGGATTTATTTGAACACGGCTGATTTATCTTATTAATATTCTTTAGCTGGAATTTGTCGGTACGTAATTTGGGGAGAGAAGCTACCTTTGTGTTGAATTTGCTGAGGACTAGAAGGTGAGTACTTTCGTGTTGAGTACGAGTGTAAGTTTTATAAAACTTGAAACAAAAAATTAAGGGGGGTTAGTGTTAAATGAAGACATCATCCAACCAATATTTAGGGTCATCAAATAAAGAGATCACATTCTAATTAATTAAGAAAACGGTTTGTATATTATCAGGGATTTTGCGCACAATCATTGATTGCTTATGTTAATTAGTGTAATCGAAAAATCAGCAATGTTTTTGTTGTCTGTTGCCCACGAAGGTCTTCAATCGCAAGGTTTTTTTCGTTTTCAACAAAGTTCAAGACAAAAATATATCTCTTAAAGATTAGTACTGGTATGAACTTGTGAACTTTCAGATCAAGACTAACTTTTATGTCCCCTATAAACACCAAAAATATAAATAGGTATATAACACTCAATGTAAATAGTTAGTTTGAAAAACAAGCAGAACGCTGTACGGGTCTGTTCTTAAAAACACCGCTGTTTGTAGAACCTGCCGTATGGAGGAGAGATTCACCCCGGTGAAAATAAAGATGTCATCGGGGGCTTTCAGGAATCATCTTAATACCAAAATGGAAAAACAACTGACGACTCCTATTGTGAAACTGGATTAAAGTTGAGGTGGACAGCAAGGTAAGTTGCACGCGAAGGATCATCGTCATCCTGCGATGAAAGGGTTTTTCTTTTTTCTGTTATCAAAGCCGACTTGCAGATCAACTTCTGCAATAAAGATAGTATTAAATCAACACCTGCCTTGCACCGAATTCTCATTGAGTTTCCTTCGGACCAAAATGTATAGACATTCTACAACCCTGTTTTTTTTAACAGACAAGGGCCTGGCTTGTATCAGGCTAAATTATCAACGTTCAGCGGAAGGACTTTTGTCAAAACTAGACCTTTACATATCAACAAAGCTATCTCTTTTGATATTGAAAAAGGTAATATTTCCTAAGTTTGATTTCTCTTAAGGCATTTTGTTTATTTTATTGATTTATTTGTTCATTTATCCACTTATTTATTTATTTATTTATTATTGATTATTTCTTGGATTTACCCAGGGTGAGCCAAATCAGTAGAAAGACTGATTTCCATTTGGGCCCTGTGTGACAATAAAATACACACACATTGTCTAAAAATTAGTATAAATAATATAAACAAAAATCAAGATAAAGGAATATTACAGACTAAAAAAAGACCATATATAAATATGCATATACAAAAATATAAAGGATAAAAGGAACAAAGACAAGACAATACTAATAGTAAAGAAATATGTAGAAATAATAAAACGAAGGGGTTTTCCCATTTTTGCTCTGTTGTTCATTTTCTTAAGAGTTTGTTGTGGAGTGCAATCATCAAACAAAGACATAACTGCGAAGCGCCATTGTCTCTGTATGGAACTCCATAAAAAATGGCGCATAAGTGCAAAGGTTTTGGTCATGTCGTAAAAAAAATTAATATACAAAAATTTAAAGCAAGGAATCATCAAAGTTTTGGAATTTCTGTATCTTCAGTATCATTCGAGCTTATTCACTTCACTGTCAACAGCGTTTAAATCGAGACATTTGAATGGCATTTTGAAATATTGTATATCTAGGAATTCTGAGTATGTAAAGTATTTTCGTAACCTTAGTCCACCTGGCTTTTGTGAAATGTTGTATAGTTTACCATCTATAGATTTTTTTTTTCTGGAACCGTTGTGTCATCTGCTAGTCTAAAAGATTCGATTGCACAACCCATTTCACGGCTGTCGATGGCGCTTTTGGAGTACCTCGCCGAGCTATCGTGGGTGAAGTATTCAAGATAAACGGTTTATACAGAATGTGGACTCGAACCTCAGCCGGGTCGATTGCAAGACTTGCGTGCCCTCTTGCGTCACTTTACCATAATTGCTTTATGCTTAGGTGGGAAATTACGCTGTAATTCTTACTTACATGCCGCGTAAGTGAAATACTTAGAACAAATAGGCTAATTGTGGAAGAATATAAAGGGTTATCCAGGCGTCCATATCGACGAGCTTCCTTTTAGCGTAACGTGGACTCAAAAACTGATTCTGAAATTAAGTTTATCAATCAATAATGGCTAGCACCATAATCATAAACATAACCCCCCCCCCAAAAAAAAAAAAAAAAAAAAAAAAAATTGCTGTTGCCTCCAACAACAAAAGCCCCTGTGAAAACAACATGTCATTTAGATACAGTCTGCAACAGGTATTTTCTTTTATTTTCAGGTTAAATCTATGGTAAGAGTGCAGTTACTAAAAAAAACTTCAAACAGCTGTTTCACCTGCTTGATAGTTATTATCAATCTAACTTACCACCGCACAAGTAACTTATCGCAACTTAAATTAACTGAGAGACATTATTGCACTGTTTCAGAAAGTCAAAGCGTCAAAATATACTGTGAAATGTTAAAGGTCCTCGCGGAACAAACCCCAGTGACGCCAGATTTTAATTTTTGTTTTGATATACTATCTAGGCATCTAATACACACCCGTAAATAATACTAATTTGCTATTTTTGTCACGTTTTCTTTATAAATCAAAAAGACTGTTCTGAATATGCAATAATCTCAGCATTTATCTGGTTTGGACATGCAGCCCCCAAGTCTGAACTTGAATTAATGAATTACAAAACTAAAACTGAAGAAAAACGAGTTGGAAACTATAGGGAAGAACTATCTCGAATCATTTTTAAAATGATTTGCAAAGAAATTCATTTCAATACAGAAAGATTTAAATTTACTAAATTTGTAATTTTAAGAATGTCCTTTATTTTATTACTTTTAACGGGAGACTTTTGAGGACACTAGGTGGCAGCAGACTTACCAGGTAAATCCATTGTTCTCCGAATTATGAGCATGCTCAGAACCACGTAAACAATGGAAATTTACCTGGTATGCTGTCACCTATCACTTCAAAGTTTCCCTACGGGTTGGCCATTAAGCTAAATGTGTTAATGAAAAACAATCAGTTGAAGGAGATAAATAAAAGAGATGATTTACTTTGTGAACAAATCTTAGACGGCCAACCATGCAAGTTTGGACACAACCCATGCTTGACGACATTTTCACCGCAATCTTCATGATTGGGTATTTTGCACAAAACCTCCTGTTTGTAAAAGCACCCCGCTCATGTTTTGTATCTAAAGCACTGAAGAGAGAGAAAGAGAGAAAACAAACCACTTAAAATTGCAAAACTTATCTATTTATGGTGAGATGGGAGAAAAACAAAATAAGCGCCCGAGATCTTAAAAAAAAAAAAAATAAATAAAAGAAGAAGACAAAAAACAACACTTTTTTTAAAACATCTTACTGATTTACTGTGCCCACCTTGCCCTCTATTTCACAAGCTTGCCTTTTTGTTGTTCAAACCAGCAGGGGGCATTGGTGGGTTGTTTGGCAGAAAATGTCAACGACTAAATTGAGGTAAGTGTGGGTGCGATCCGAGTTTATCGGTAACTATACAATGAAATCTCGTAACACATGAGCCATAGTCTTACCCTTCGTCAACTTCAAAGGAGATAAATTTCATCTAAAGGTTTTCTCTTGTCATAATTATAAGACTTTGGAGAATGCCTAAGAAGCCCTTAGAGGAAGAGGTCGTCCTGCAAATCAGCGTCCAAGGCAGTGTAAGATTTTTACTTTACCAGGTCAGCGCACGCCCACACCAAGATCCCCCGCATGTTTGTTGACAGCACACCGTGTATCGTGCAGATACATACCAACACAAAGCCGTGCAATAATAAACGTCACTATATCCACCAACTATTGGGTTAAAGACGATTCTTAAAACCCACAAAACATTCTGTCTTTTGTTTCCACCAAAGAAAATGACCTTTTGCCAGTGGTGTTGGAATTTAAGGGGTTGTATTAAGGTAGTGTTTGGTGGTCAGTTCGAATTGATCATACAATTCGAGTTCATTCAATTTCGCGCTCCATCCATGAAATTAGAAATGTTAAGCGTTGCATGCATATGACTTGTGCAGCTCTACAAATGCTTTCAATCAGTAATGCCACAGGGTTAGCGGTTTTTATTTATAACAATTGTGAAGGTCACCTATATTAGGCCTACACGATTATAAGCTATAAACCTCACGAAAACTCGCAATTCATCCCTGAAGACAAAGTATTGGATTAGTACCGAAATCATTGGGGGAAATGAGTTTCAATTTGAGAGCGCACTGGTTGTAAAGTGTTGACACAGTGCCATTCCTCAAGAGAGAATTAAGTCTAAAATACTGTCAAAGTTGATCCACAATCACCGTCGCTTATTTCGGTTGCGACGTTCAAAATAAGCACGCATTGTGAACAATGACCGACTCTTTCGAATATACCAGTGGACACAATGACCAGACAGCTGTGCAGGACTGCAGGCTGAGGAGGTTCCTATTAAAAAAAGAAGCCCAAAGGAATGCATAAATAATAATAATAATAATACAGAATTTATATAGCGCCGAAATCATGAAAAAACATGCTCATAGGGCGCTTAATTAAACAGATCGAGAATCGAAATTTAACAAATTCATGAAGTCACTGACGAAGCTGTCAAGTGGTCCCCGGAACTGGACTACTATTTACGGCTGGGTTATATTTATAAAAAATAGTGTGTCAAACGGACGAGAAGAAATGAAGAGTGACAACATCCCCGAGAAAAACTAAACCGTTTTGTTTTCGTTTTTTTTTTTTTTTACTAAGACAAGTCCATGTCAGTTTGATGATTGCTTGATACTAGACTTTTGTCGTGGTGCAGCCATCTTGTCCCCCCATTCAAACCAATGTAGCCATACTGAGGCTGGAAGTGAAAATAGTCTGGCCCCTTGTTATACATGGAGAATTAAAACTATCAGTGTCATTGTGTATACAGGGAATCTGACAAAGATGGCTGCAGTGTGAAAATGGTCTAGTGCAACATGGGTGGCAAACAGTTATCTTAGAATTTACAGATACTGTTAATAATAATATCTAAAACTACATAAACGGTATTAGATAATGTAATATATTGTCTACAAGAACTGCTTACTATTATATTGCAGGTTTTTGCAGCAGTGTAATTAATAAAACGGTTTTACGTAAACTGTACGGTAACTGTTTGGCACCAATGCTGCCGGGTAAAAATATCCGTAAAAATTCAGACGTATTTTGAATTACAGTCTTAAGTCTAGTGTATCACTATAACATGATCAAACATCGTACTTTGACAAATTTATGCAGATCTGGTGTCACTCTGATGAGGTATTTAAAAGAACCATACTTTGTGACAAGTATGTATCTTTGGTGTCACTATGACATAAAATAAAGAACCTTATCTTGTGACAAAATATGCAGGTCTGGAGTCATTATGACACGGCATTAGGGAACCAACTTTTTTTGACAAATCTACGCAAATCTACAGGGTGTCACTATGACAGGGTGTTAAAAATGTCTTCTCATATCTCTCCCATCCTATACAGTCTACATTGGCTACCAATTATTTTTTAGAATTCAATACAAGATCTCCCTCCTGACATTCAAGGCACCGGAGTGTCAGGCCAGGTCTGAGGTCATCTGGCAGCATGCTGTTTGTTCCCTGGACTCGCCTATAGTCACTTATGGTGACAGGACCTTTTCTACCATTGCCCCCGTCTCGGGAACTCTTTACCTGAATTTCTTAGAGACACACGACATTTCCCACTTAAAAAAACCCTCTTAAAAAACAGATTGGCAGATTGGCAGATTGGCCTTTGAACGCATGTGAGATTTTCCTTTCAGTGACCTCGACCGGTGCCTTTGAATGTTTTACAGATAAAGTGCGCACTACTAATGCTGTATTATTACTATATTATTATTGAGTTGAGCAGGTTAGGAGTCATTATGACATAAAGGAACTAACTTTGTGACAAGTCTATGCTGGTCTGCATGGTGTCACTTTGACAAGGTTGAAAAAGAACCATACTTTGTGACAAGTTTATGCGGGTCTGGTGTCACTAGACATTGTATTAAACGAACCATACTTTGTGACAAATGTAAGCAGGTCTGGTGTCACTAGACATGGTATTAAAGGAACCATACTTTGTGACAAATTTATGCAGGTCTGGTGTCATTAGATATGGTATTAAAGGAACCATACTTTGTGACAAATTTATGCAGGTCTGGTGTCACTAGACATGGTATTAAAGGAACCATACTTTGTGACAAATTTATGCAGGTCTGGTGTCACTAGCGATGGATTAAAAGATCCATACTTTGTGAAAAATTTAAGCAGGTCTGGTGTCACTTATGACTGGTGTTAAAAGAACCATTTTTGTGACAAATTTATGCAGGTTTGGAGTTATTATGTCTTGGTAAACCTTACCGAACGCGCACACGTAACATATTTTTTAAACATACTTCTCAACCAGGTTAGGTTTTTTTTTTGATTGTTTGCTTGCAGTACGCTGCTCAGAATGATAGGTCGTCATTGCTAGGTTCATTGTCAACGTCCTTCAGCAACGCCACAATCAGTAAACGAAACCGAGCAGTTTGCACTACAGGGCAAAAGTCTCTTTTCCGTCGCACACCAGACTTGGTTAATCAAAGAATCAAATTTCTTCCCTTCCAATGTTTTCCGTTTTGTCATGCAAGGCTTTAGATTCTAAGGAAACAATTCCCATTTGGGGAGCTTGGGTTTTATTTTACCCCCTTTTCCCTTTTCATGCGAAAGTACCTTGTTGAACCACAAAAAAAAGACAAAACCGCGGGCACTGCAGCTCAGTCGGTCCCCGCACTACAGGCTTGACATTTGACACACCACGCACAACTGTTTAGATTAAATACATCTCCGTGAAGATGACACTGGTTTGTGTATCCTTAACTGACAACAACAAAACAAAGCAGTCTTCTGAGTACTCGAGCTTCTGTTATTAAATTAATAAGAACTTGGCTGCCACGAAACTTTTTTGTTATATACATAGGTGTTATCTTTACGTTGAACTGTTCGTACAATTTACACAATGTTTGGTTAGCGTTTGTCCTCTGGTTAACAAAACGTTATTTAATCTGCTGGGGTTTAGCTTTGGCGTCTTTATCTGTAAAGGTTGCATTTTGAAAGGAAAACAGTACGATATATACTCCACACAAAGTATAATATCGGATGGTAAAGCAAACATTCGTGTTGATTCAATACATAATAGGTAATCATACACAGAATATTACACTTTGTGTTTTACACAAAACAAATCTACAAAAACGGTAACTCTTTTAACAAGAAGTGACAAACCTCACATTCAGTTCATAACATCCACGCCGTCGCCGCCAGGCGGCAGCGTCGCGACGTGGGTAAAATTGGACTGAAATATATGACTATCAATTTGTATGCGCAGTCTCGTATTTATAAATGTAGTGATTTATACTTGAACAGCATACCACATAAATGCGTAGCTCCCCGTCTCTTCTAGTTTTTTTTTTTGTTTCGCACATATATTTATTGTGATTCATATAATCAAAAGAAAGGTTTGCTGTAATAGCATGGGGAAAAAATCTCTCGATGTGATTCATAAACAAATACCAAAATTAATGAAAGACTTGCAATGTTCACGTATTAAAGAGAAAGTGATATCCCGTTTATTGTTTCGGAGTTTACCTGTTAATCTGTAATTGTAACTCGCCCTTCCGTCTGTAACCACGGGCTCTGAGTGCCAAAGAATTCATACGAGGCCTAATATTCTCCCTAGAGGTATCAATCATATTAGTTTAAACCCCAAGTGGTTCTTCCTCCCCTCCCCCCCCCCCCGTGGCTTGTTCAACCTTTTCATACACATCGGGGCAGCTTGAGATGAGTGAACGAAAAAATTGCTTCTTCAGAGGGGTGAATTGGGGATTCCATAATGGGAATTATTCTACGAGTTCCCAATTAAAATTGTAGTACCACACAGATACAATAAACTGTAAATGGGGTACGACGACTGGTTTCTATCTTATCATCAAATCATATTTTATTCATCCAATGAATATTGCATTGATCGCTCATGCTGAGTTTTGTTGCCATGTTCGTCTAACAAGAAGAATGCCACATGATAGTCCTATTCCGTAATTGAAGCTGGAGATAGTATAACTCGCACTGGAAACCGAATGACGGTATCGCATTGTTAAGTTGCTCATGTCATGTACTTCATGCTCATTTACGAATATTCCAAAGGCCGGGATTGCTTTTTTTTGGCCAAACAATTCCGTTTACCTATTCATGCTCAAGCCACAGTACTTGGTTTGATGGTTTTAAGCATTCAATCAGTAAGTCAATTGTATAGTTATTTCATTACTTATCCACAAACCTCAGCCACTGATTTCAAACCCATACATTTGCAAAACTGTTAATTATCTCACTCAAAAGCATAGATTGCATGTTTTGTCTAACATTCCATGATACAGTTCTCTAATAGCCACAAACTGGGTTTGCTTTTCATCGCTAGATCGTTCAGTCTTTACAGCCACGATGATGGGTTTCTTGATTCTAAACCTTCGTATTTACAAGATGTATTGACCTACCGACAAAACGGGATTGCAGCATTTAAAACTAATCCCCCTGCTTCGTTCATACGTGGACCTAAAAATGAAATATGAATAAAATTGCGTTCCATTAAAATGTCCCCCGCATCCCACTATCTAGCAATTT
Organism: Marthasterias glacialis; assembly: GCA_911728455.2. Taxonomy (NCBI): domain Eukaryota; kingdom Metazoa; phylum Echinodermata; class Asteroidea; order Forcipulatida; family Asteriidae; genus Marthasterias; species Marthasterias glacialis. The sequence goes on from OU452229.1 coordinate 16,267,470, forward strand.
GTTTTTTACGCAATTCCTTTGAATTGTCTAACCATTGAAAACGGGTGCGATGATTGTTAGAGCACCATGTTTTCCTACCAAGAGTTGAGCCCACACAGTTTTTTTGAAATGCAACCGTAATGTAATCAGGTACCGAATCATCGCAAGTTGTGAGTGATAAAGGAGCTGGCCTCTCGCATGTTACACGGCCCTCAAGGGCACGAAGCCCTGGGCCAATCGCAATCCATCAATGCTGCCTCTGCAATTATTGGAATTTCATTAAATACTTGTTGTTTTTCCTTGATGGAAAATGATTTAACATGAGGAGAAACGAAGGGTCCATAATTTAGAAACAAAATGACGTCTTTTAAATTTCACAATTATGGCCAAAACATGAACCTATCGAAAACGTGGGCGAAACGGAAATCACCAGAACTTGATAATCAATACAAATAAATTCATGTGAACAATAACTACATTCAAATTGTCTTTTTTGTTAAAACTTGTTAGAACTATTGCGTTTTGAGTTAATTCTATGAAGAATTTTCCTCTGGCTGGCTCGTGTTATTCACTTGGTTCTAAAATCATTTCATGTTGACTCATTCCTCAAACAACTGTATCCATTCACATCAACAGTGGATTTACATAGGACAACATTGTAATATTTAAAAGAGTAAAGTAAGACGATCAGGTGTGGATCGATAGTCCACTGCCAAACGGATCAATCAATTAACTTGAGGAGCAACCACTCTATCGATTGATAGATAAATCAAATAACGATTAAAGTAATTGATTGACAATCAGCTAATCAATACAACAGTAAATCCCAAACATCTGATAAATTACTCAACCCACTGAAAATGAAGATGGAAAAAAACAAAAAACAAAAACAAAACCCACCAATACACAAAAAACACCAATTAACCGATTATTCATCAACCATTCAACGAGTTATTCAATTTAACCAGTTTACCGACCAACCAACCGACAAATCAATCAAACAAACAATCATTTAACCAACCATTCAACAAATCTTTCAACTACTAATCAATCAACCAGTCGACCAATCTTTCAACCAATCAATTATTCCAAGAAACCAGGCGAGCCGGCAACGAGTAGAACATCAAAAACTGGAGTGTGGGTAAAGAGGAGGCAATTGTTTAGCAGCTGCCGTACTTAACACTCTTGGCGGTTTATTGTCTCTAGTCCTCGTGGTAACAAGATTAACCAAGCTACTCCAGACGTTTATTACGGTGCTTTCTTCAGTATTATAACTGTCGTATTGAGAGGAAATTTTGTAGAACAATTGAACTGGCAAACGACGCTGTCTCACCCAGGTCGAACTGACGCTAATGCTTTTTTTATTTTTTTTATTTTTTAATGTGAACATTATTAAATTGCACATCAATTTACATCAGCAGTCACATTATAGGTTTGGCAACAACATGCTGTACATAATTGTCCGGAAACTCTCCCGTGTTTATTACGGGAATGTTTTCAGTCAGAGACGACTGCTGGTTTCGTTTTTGTCCCCCCCCCCCGTTGCTGATTGTTTGGATGCAAAATAAATAATAAGGACGAATGAGTGACGTCAGTTTGATGACTGATAGGACACGCCCCCTTTTTCTCTTATTTTCATTTATTTTCTCGTGGTATCCAACCTAATCGAAATTCCTTTCCTGCATTTCTTAATTGAACTACCGGGCGTCCTTGACATAATGAACGGCCACGGAAATAGTTCACCTGTGTAGGAGTGTACCTGAATATGGAACGGTAATTATAGGCTACTAAGTATAACATGGATTTTAAGCCCAAAACATATAAAAAGAAGAAGTAAAGTCTACAGCTTTCAGGTGTCTTTTAAAATTATTTTATACATCTTTTGGATTTTAAAACTTGAAGCTTCGTCATGACGGTAACTTGATACTAGTCGTTCTTTGATATGTTTGTTGACTGAATTTATGTTTCCCCCTTTAAAGAAAAAACCTAACTCGTTGAAGTTTTGAATGTTCCCGGTAAGTAAACAATAATCACAAACCATCCCGTTTTGGCATGATTGTTACTTATTAATGTACCCTGCTATTGCAACACGGCAAAACAGGTAACTCTTTTTTCATCTGATAGGTTGATCACGTGATGCGCCTGACCATCGTCAGAAGAGCTAGTCGATGTGTGAGCGATCGGAAGCTGATATATAATCCTTCATCAGTACTTTTAGACACAATCGCACACTTGAAGCAAAGAGAAAGGAGGCCGATTGGATTTCAGCATCTAGAGTCTGGGGGTAAAGGAGCGTGGTGACTAGCAGACACGGGCTGTTAACAACTCGAGCCAGAGCCATCCCACGAGATACCATTCTCACAAAAGGACAAGCGGGGGGAGCCTGTTGCATTATATTCCATCACAAAATATCACATTTTTTCCCCTCGATAAAGTATCTCGACCACCTGATCCTCGTCAATGGATGATTTTAATTGTTTGAGGATGATTGTATTTACATCGCTCACGAGTGCGTATAAAAGGTGCACGGTTGGAGCACAGATCTAACAGACGAAATTGATGATTTGACCGATAGGCACGCTTTGGTTATTGATTGTGTATATTCTTTATGCGACATTCTCAACCATCACATCCACAGCTATACACTGAGACTACTCTACTGAGGCAGCTATATTGTGAATTAACTTGGTGTACATTTCGACCACTCCAGTCGTAATTCAAAAGGTAAGGTTGTTGTCTTTCAGTTATTTAACAGTTCAAGAAGTTTGTGTTTTACCAAACCGGGATTCTATAGTTTGAAGGGAAAACTTTGTCCCGTGTATAATTTTATTTATTTTATTTTATTTTATTTTGTTAATGCAATTCGCCCATCACAAGGCCCAGAGACAACCATAACTGCCCGCTCTTCCCCTATATTTGAAGCAATTATAGTTAAGTGTCTTGCTCAAGGACACAAGTGTCATGATCGGGATTCGAACCCACATCCTGATGACTTAGCCACCAGCGATGCACTAAACCGCTCGGCCACGACACGCTACAATTTAACAAGAAGTTTGTGTTTACCAAACGGTAATCTATAGTTTGAAGAAAAAAACCCCAACACTTTGCCCTGTGTATAAAATTATTGTCGTAGAAATGTTTGGACAGTTTCCAAAACGGATCGCAAACTGTTGTTCTGTTAAAAAAAATTGTTTTGCCACAAACGACACATTTTTTCATTTCATTGAGCGACGACTTCATTAAGTTGTAATGTTAGATTCAAAAGACAGAGTACGTTTGTAGTAACGTCAAAGTAAAGTTACCGCCCGTTCAGTTAAATTTGCAAAATTGAGAAAGTTAATGATTGGAATCTACTGAAACATTTTCAGATAGTGATTTTTAAAGCAAGATAATTTGCTTAAAACAATCCATTGGTGGGAACGTTTTCAACTGGAATTTAAGCGATATCGCATCAGTTTTCTCTTTGTGGAACTAACATGCTGTACCGAATACTTGTTTAATAGGACGCAAAATGTTCCCACATTTGATTATTGCTCTCACAGAGTTGTCATTTTATTAGGGTACCGTAACAATTTAGCAGGATAACGTGCTCTGAAGGGACATTTAAAAAAAATGTTTTTAAGTATCTCCATCTTGTTGGCCAAGATTTGGCATACAACAAATGATTTTATTGCAAATGACTGACAGCAAAAAGGACCATTTCGCGATGGCATGTTTGAAAACCTTTCGCCGTGTCATTTTACGAATATCAGTTTACGCAAATCGATTTCTAGAAGCGTTGGTATATAATCGACAGTTTCGATTAACAAAAAAACACTCCCCCTAAATTTGACAGATGATAAAGGTACATGTACCTATAATCCACGTTTGCAACTCGAGGTTAAATCATTTCGAATTTAGAAGTGAGGTGGTTGAGTGATTTTAGGACCGAGACCTGCTGGTCTGAGAGGGAACGGGAGATGGAGATGATATCAAGACTCAGAGCATTCGCCTTCAGCGATCGATTTATCCTTGCAAGAGCCTACTTTTCAAGCTTGTTAACTGACAACTTGTCAAACGGCGGGAAAATTAGGGGATTATTGTAACCTTTTCAAACACAAATTCCAATGCAGGACAAAACCTATCAACGAACTTAACTCCAACATTCGATCCTCTTCAAAAGAGATGGTACATATTAGCTTTCGTAAACGCGCATTATTATTCAAAAATTCGAAGTCCCCCCCCCCCTTGTTACTGGAAACACAAAATTTTGCCTGCGTATAAGCCTGCGTCGTTTTCGAGAATAGCCTTGAGACGATTATCGATTATTGAGTGTCCTTTAAGATCGGATTTATACAGGGAGGTTCTCGAAATGCAGAGTGAACATTTTCAGAGAATTTTAAACTTACTTGAGGGGAGTCACACCTCGTACCCTTTTTTGGTCTGCAATTAACTGAACGTATGAACGTATTTGAAGGGAAACTGCATCATTGGTTTTTGGAAACGTATAATTTCCCCATTCACTTAGATTTCAATAAATACGGTACATCATACAAGTAACGCGTGAAAATTTCGTCAAAGTCAGTTACAATTTTCGTCAAATTTTGGTGAACACGTTTGAGTGAAATCAACGGGTTTTTGTAAACATTCACATCGGGCTTATTGTATCGATTGGGGCAATCGGAATAAAGTAATGGTGATTCTAAAGGTCTTCGAATGATTCTCCCCCAACTTTGGCATTATTTCGAATATTTCTCCGGAGGATTTGTACTGAGGCGAATTTTTTTTACAACTATTGAGCTCACAGATTGAATATAATCATTCTCTTCGTCGATATTTTCCAATTTTGTGTTTACAAAATGGTACCCAGGGTGTACTAGACGTAAAACGTACGTAGGACGTCAGATGCTTTCTGATGACAAATGATGATTTTAGGAAAACTAGTCGTCTATTAGAATTACAAAGATAACTAGGTAGAATATTTGTATTGTCTTTTATTGACGAATAAAAATTAAAAAACTCAACAACGACATAAAATAAGTAAATATAAAATAATTAAATTAAAAGAAAAAAAAAAGAAAAAACAATAATAATAAAATCAAATCAATAATATTAATAATAAATAAATACGAATAAATGGGGCTCCCCGAAACGTTTTCGGTTTTTAAAATAACAGTTCTTTGAATCAAGTTCGGTTTCACAAGGCAAACATGCATTTGGTATTTTTACAGACGTGTCAAAAACGAAACAATGTGTCGGCGTTATGTGTTGGGTTTTCTCCAAAGAATTTGGGCAGAAGGAAATAATGTCATTTTCTGAATACAAATTAAAAAAGAGATTATCCAAATGATTATCAACATTTTTTTAAATTCATGTAAAACAGTGAAAAGTAGACAAACTTAGTTCTCTCGCTGGTGATAGAGTCAGAATGGAAGAGGGTCTTAGTGAAAAAACTAACAACTAGTTAAAACTAGTTAAAACTAACAACATTTGACAGCTATAGGTTTAGGAAGGCTATCAAGTTTGCTGAATGACCATTATTTATGGTTTTTATCCATTTCTTAATATTTTTACGATTCTTTTTTTTTTAGTCTTAAAAATAGCAAGAGATTTAAATGAAGAACGGTTTGAAGCTTTTTCTTGGTTTCTGATAAGTAGGCATACAAAAGAAAACCTAAAAAAAAACTCTTTGGTTCCAATCAGAAAGAACTATCAGCCTTTGCACTCACAGAAGAATTGGTCAGGATCCAGGATTTTCCAAACGGGGGGGGGGGGGGAGGGGACGTGAAATGTACCGATCAAGCAGCAGATGATGATTGAAGGCAAGTTGTGGCGACTGCAAGCGCGTAGCAAGAAGCCCTAACAGCGTGGGGTCCGTGGCCCTCAAATGCCCCTCAACAAGCACCCTCAAATGTCCTGAAAAGCATGAACAATTTTACATGTTTACAGAAGTACACTTTTCAATCAAATCAATCAACCAAAAAGGGTTATTGTTTGACATTACAGTGAACATTGTAGAATAATGTTGAAAGTTTATTTCTCATTGCAAGTGGGCGGGATGATATCTTGATTTTCTTTTTCGGAAGGAAAAATAGGGGGTGTGCCCCTCACGCCCCCCCCCATTGGTGCCAGTCTCTGACACACAGATTTCATGTTTACCCCCACCCCGATAAATTACCATACAAAATTACAAAACTCAATTCCCTAATTATCATCATCATTATTAGTATCATCATCATCAATTCGAGCGAACTCCGGCATTGCTGACAATAGCTCTCCACTGGTCTCTTCGTTGCTTAATAAAACCAGTCCAAAGGAACGCACTCAACGATGTACGGAATTATTTCAAACAGTTTGCACTAGGATGGGACTTTTTAAAAATTATTTCCCCAAAATAGTGTCTTTCCAACGATTCACCTGGTGTATAGGACTGAGAAGGTTATAAAGTCCTACAACCTCAAAACAACACCGCCATATCCTGCCCTTAATGAAGTCTACCAGTCGAAAATAATACAAATGGTCAATAATCACTATTTCAATGATTCCATGATTGAGTAACTTGATTTAAATGGTGGGAAAAGTCCCAAGCCATTAACAATAATTGACCTGAGTCTGGACCGGAGAGATCTTTTTAATAGCTCTCCAGATCCCAAAGGGTGTGAGTGAAGTGATGAAATTGCAGGCAAATAGGTTTTGGTTGCACGGCATGTATTTCACGGACAAGGCTACGGGGTCCAATTTGAGTCTTTCTCATACACACCACACTGTCAAATTAATTTCTTTGGTAATTTGAGAGCAAATCTTCTTGTAAACAGCACCCATTCTAATAAACGCTGATAACGTGTTCGGAATAAAACGGGCTGATGTAACACCTCACTCGTTCGTGACAACAGAACCAACCAGCACTGCAGAGCGGTGGCAATTCCGTCAACGGAAAAGCAGCAGCACGACATTTCCGTAACAGTAGCCTGCGGATATTCACCTTCTTCCGCTGTGTTGTGGTTGATGTTTTACTGAACGGTTGTGATTTTGAGTGCTGCTGCGACGTTGGTCTATGCATTCGACAAATGCAATGTGCTGTCGCTCGTTTTGATCACGTTTTAAAGGTAAATACAGGAATGGTATTCATTCAATTTTGTTTTATTAGTATCAATCTGAAAGCTTACTGATTATGAAGTTCATACCCCAGTACCAATCTTTCATAGACATATTTCTGTCTGAAATACCGTCAAAGTCGAGAAAATTGAATTCGCAGATCCCGATTTAGTTTCGGTTGTAACAGTCGAAATCAAGGACAATGTGTTTACATGCTGAAAAGTGTGCACGGTTTTTCTTTTTTTTCCCTCCGTGATTTGGAAGACGGATTGAGCCTAAATTTTCACAGTTTTTTTCCCCCACTTATATATATTGAATCACACAAAGTAAGAACACTGCACTATCAGCTTTACCAATCCTATATTTTACCTTTACAAATTATCGAACACATTTATTATCTTCAATATGAAAGCTTACATAAACTACAAGAAACAATCCTCTAAACTATACTGATTCTGGCTGAAATTCTGTCAAAAAAATAGAGAGAAAATTCTTAACGACCTCTAAAATTACAATTAGCACGTGAATGAACAGGCACTAAATCCCAGAGAAAACGTAAACCGATCTTCTGTGTTTCGCACGGAAACGTCGTGCTGCTGATTTTCCGTTGACAGAATGATCATTACTCGGCTGTCAAGGTTGGTTGGTTCGTTGTTCACCAAAATGGAATCAGGTAATTTGAGGACATTTTCACGGGATGGTTTTTATTGTATACTTGAAAATTATAGATTAATTGGAAATGAATTAACTCCTCAAACAACCAACGATGTATACATTAATATTTAAGATGCACGCGTCGGGCATCGATGCACATGTAAATTCATTCTTTCATTCTTTCTAATCGGTTTGTCTCAATTAATAATACAATTTCTTTCAGCGAAGCCAAAACGTCGAGTCATGGTGAACATTATTTCTATAATAACAAAATGTGGGAACATTGAAGTAAAACTTGACTTCAGGATCCGTTCAACACTTGAAATAAATTGGGGGCGGGGCGGGGGGGGGGTGGAGAGGTGTTCCATGTAGATGTTTAAAGAATGTGCGCTGAACAGGATCAATACTGTTGAAACCTTGTATATATTTTAGTGTGTGACAGAAAATGTCAGCCCAACCATCTTCAGTCAAAATGATTACGTTTTAATTTTTTTTTTAAAGAAGAAGAAGAAAAAAGATTTAGGATAATACTATACAATTATCTTTCTAATAAGTGTAGTGGCTTTGAAAAGAACTGGCCATCTTTACCGAGTCGACGTTTTGAGCAGTGTGGTTTCAAGAAAGCTAAACTTTACTTAATTGTAATTTCTAAGAGTTACAGTGTTAGATCGAACTCTCAGAATCAGAACAGTGCTCTCAGAAGAAACAAAAATCGGATTCTAGAAGCTTGATTTTTTTTCTGGAGTAGTATCTTATTTTATGTTTTACCCAACACCGATGAGTGATGAGCACTGTCAAACAATCCGCACTACTCGAGTTGGATTCGAACCACCTCAACTGCCGACCGTGCCCGCTGATGAGAGGCCAGTATCCCCAATGCAACTACAACATCAATCAACGAGGAAAAATTGTAGACACTGATTCACGGGGGGTGGGAGGGGGGGGGACTATCGTTAAAAATCACAACGGTAACAAACTAATTGGAAAAATACTCAAAGTTAAAACTGTTTCCACTAAAGTAAGTTTACATTTTTTTTATTCAAATGATATTGATCAAGCCATGTAGCTCTGGTTCAATTTGAAACTAGAAAAAAAAATCCCAACCTTATCAATCCTGTAACCGATTCATAATTGAAAACGATTGACAGTGCTGAGGTGGAAGGATAAAGTTTGGTAATTTAATTCTGTGTTCTAAAAAGAAGTACAGTATTATTAATTATCAAAAGATTTATCTTGTCGGTTACATTTGCGATTCATATATTACAAGGCATTCATACAAAGGCGCTCCTCCAGAAACACTGGGCCTCTCGACAGCACATCAGACTAATAAACTTAATCGAAAGATAAACAGTAAAATCAAACACGAGGAAACATGAAAGTTTTGAGTGAGGAACTCCGCAGTAGAGACCATTTTCTCAATTTAAAGCATTTTTGTTATCTATTTTTGTTGTATGTTATATAAGAATATGAACAACATAAATAATATAATTCAACTCTTGATTGCCTTTTGATGTATTTGTTGATTGTTAGTCTTCAATTATCCCTTTTTTTATTGTCAATGTAACTTCATTTTTAGCATGATTTTTTTTATCGTTTTCTATTTATTGTGAAACAGACAGTTTTTGTCCATGGACTCTTTTAAATATTATACTTTTTATACTTCAATTCTATTGAAGTATACAAGTATAATATTTGGAAAGGGAAATGACAGACATGCAAAATGAAATGCAGCCTCAATCGAGACAAGATAAACGAATGACTAAAATAAAGCGATCAGTTATAAATAAATTCGTACGCACGATGGCACAAAATAATCGTCCATATTACGCGTGCGCAACACAAACCAATGTAAAGGGGAAAAGAAAAGAGATAAGATTGAGGGAAAAAAAATCAAATATCTGATGATGAAATACTATTATGGCCATTATTATTCCGTTGATTTGTAGCCTGGCTAAAAATATAACATTAACCATGAGTTTGAATGCATTACTTAACAACATGACCGCATGATGGATGAATCACTTTCAGCAACTTGACATGACCTTGCTTCAAGAATCTATTATTAAGAACTCATAAATACCTCGGAGAGTTTAAGCATTCTGATAAATCGAAACGTGATCACGTGGTGGAGACAGATAAAAACAGCTGGAGCTGTTTAAGACCGGTTGGCTAAACGCGCGTTCGACGCATAGCCAGAACGCGTGTTGACGCGCAAGCTCTCGCGGGTACTAAACGGAGTCTGAGGAGTCTGACAGGAACTATGAATGGGAATAAAAGAGTAGTGGTTTGGTCTTAAACGGTCGTTTATGACCTTGTATGGTCGGTGCCTTCGGCTCGGTCCTTTTATAACATAACAGTTACAACTTACAAGGCAGTATACCATAAACGTTTAAGCGCACAAGATATAAATTAACATGGGCAGAGGTGAGTCTGAAGAGCTTTATGAAATAGAGATAAATTAACAGATTCCCTAATGACAGGAGGAAGATTGTTCCAAACCATTGGTTCAGCTACACTGATAGCTTTTTCACCCAAAACTTTATTTGCACGGGGGAACATTCAAGTGAGTGATGTCAAGTGTGGACCGAAGAAAACGTTGAGCATTTATTAACAACAAGAGCAAGTTTAAAACGAATCCGTTCTCTAATCGGTAGCCAATGAAGTCCCCTGAGTGATGGGGGGGGGGGGGGGGGGCGGGTAATATGTTCTCTCAGGGGTGTGGAACATACCAAACAAGCTGCACTAATTTGTAATCTTTGAACTCTATTCATAATATTGACGTAGCACCAAATGAAAGAAGAATAACGAACGAGATAGGACTAATGTAAGCTCTGACAGGCCTTAATCGCACGGCCACGACACTGCCGGTCTTAAACTGCAGTTTGAGACCTCGTCACCACTCCTTTGCCCCCTTAATTATGTTTTCCCACACCTCTGAATGACAAGTTCACCTCGCTCGTTCGTTTTAGTGTCACAGAATCAGAAGGTTACGCCCCGAAGCAAGGCTATAGCAAATCTGCCTTTTAAAAAATAAAAGGTCTACAAAAACAGAGATGTTTTAATATCCACTACTTCCTTCATGGTTTTCTGCAGTCGCTAAAATTGTAAACGGCTTTTAGACGTGTATGCTTAGAAGTTACTTGAAGTAGATATTGTTGTGAAAACCTTGCCCATGATCTTCACATTACCTAAGGGACTGTTATTACCATGTGCTCGATTCACTTTCCACCACTCTCGTTAAAAATTGACAAATGACTTACTTTCAGAAAGATCTGTTTTCCATCTTTTGATTTAAGAGCCGAAATAACAACCATTAAATATACATGTGCCATACGAGCTCCCGGCAGATTTTGCCTTTAAAAATTTATTTTTGAGTTTGACAAAAAGCGGCTTGAATAAAAAATGCTATGGAATTCACACTGGTAAAATTATTCATCCATAATTCCCCACATTACCCTGAATTAATTCGTTTCAGACGTCAAATTTTGAATTTGTTTCTTTATTTTTTATTTATTGATTGCTTTCTATAAATATCTTTAATTCATTAAATAAAATCATCGGTTGTGAATTTTGTAGACACAATAAATAAATAAAAAAAGGGAAGAAGAAGAAAAAAATTATTTACCTTGTAAAATTAATCCGAGTTGTGTACATCGATTGCACGCACACTTTGGCTATTTATAGACAATTTCAAACATGCAAGAAATTTGCCTGAAGGTTTTGTGCTCTGATGTAAATGACGTAGCGAAATGACGTAAATTTGGCTTGTCCTTAACTGATGCACGATATGAACTGTTCATTCCCAGGAAACGCATGACTCCATTGGCACCTCACGATGGGATTTGATGGGCGGGTCCAGAGTATGTTTTAGGGGGGGGGGGCTGAGAATCAAGAACGATTTTTTTTCAGTACTACAAATACAATGAAATAATAATCGAAGGGAGAGAAAAACAAAACACGGGGGGGGGGGGGGGTTGGGGAGGATGAGGGGAAACATGTCCTGCTCTCTTTTTTCCAATATGGCCGGGGGGGGGGGTGCTACAGCTACAAATTCAAACACAAACTTGCTCATCATACATTCAATCATACGTCTTGATGATTCGCAAAACAACTCCTTCACGCCATTTTGTGCATTATTATACTTTCCCTGTGTATACGCAAACACATACTCCATGGTTGATTCTAAGAGACAAAAGGGACCGGATTGTTCTTTTCATTTCAACCTCGCTTTGGTTGGATGAACAAGTGAGTGACGGACATGATCAGAAATGGTTTTCATCAAGAAATTGTTTATCCTTACCAACAGAAGACACACAATGCACCTTTTTATTTTCATCAGCATGCGTGATATTTATACCATATAGTGTGGGCGGTCAGAGCCATTGTCATCTGAACGGAAACAATAAAAAATGGTATGAATGTCAAGGTTCTCAATCGTGCTCAGTAGATTTGTTTCACTTCATCGAATACACCTTTTATAATAGAGACGGATAGGCCCACCTCTTTGGATTAATTAAGGATGAATTAGATACCATCAAATATTCTGAGAGGACGTAAAAGAAGAGAGCTCTCTTTCAGTCCTGTAGTTTTTAAGAATAATTTCTGTCTTTAAAAATGTTAAATGAGGAACTATTTGTGGAAATAAAACTATTTTGTTACTCGGACAACGAGGTTCTCTTTGGTCATACCGTATACCTCAAACTCAGTGTCACATGTTAACCTAATACGAAACTAAGAGGAATGACTTTCGGATAACGTCAGTTTGAGAATCATTTTGAGCAGCGAGTCGTAAGATTGATGGAGTGCGTGAAATATGAAGTAAGAAGAAAAAGAATGCTCTGGCAAGCTTCTCACCAAATGAACCGAAATGAACTGTGGTACGTGCGTGTTGTGTTGTCATTTCGAGAAAAGACTCTGCTGGGGGTCGAAACGTCAGGCCATTATAAATTCTTGAATTATAAAAGGAAAAAAAATGAATAAACTGTTCTTAAGCTCCAGAGGCGTAATATAAATAAACAAAACGTAGATTTGATTTTAAAATTTTGTTATTTTATATCGGTTCCTCTTCGGATCAACCTGTTTATGACCGAAAACTAAGAATTTGTTATTTTGCTGATTCTGTACTCTTCCTTAACCCTATCAGGACCGGGCTTTTTTTTGGTTGTACGGGGACCGGGGAGGGGCACATAGTGCCCCCCCCCTCCGTATTTTCCAAAGTGTTCAACCGATTTTGATGAAATTTGCCACAAATGTTCATTTCACCGAGTTCTACATGATGACGTCACAAAATTTCAAAAACTCGTCACTAGAGGGCGTTTTTGACTGCCCATTTTTGGTCAAAAATCGTGTTTTTGCCATAACTTCTGTATTTTTTGTCCGAATGTTTTGAAACTTGGCAAACTTGTACATTTTAACAAGATAAATATAATTTGAACCTAATTTAGTCACTAGAGTTATCTTTAGGTGGCATAATAATTCATTAATTTATCTCATTTTCGGGAAAAAAATGTTTTTTTTTTGCGTTTTTTTTCACTTAACAATCAAAATGGCCGCCGCCAAGGGCCCAGGGAGAAATAATAAGGTTTGATTGACAAATCTGAACGATTTTGGGTCTGAAAAGTAATAAATTAGCAGGTTGAAAAATGTTCCATTGTTAAAAAACTTGATATAATTTGCTGAATATAACAGGCTGAAAACACAAAATCCAAGATGGCCGCCAAAAATGGCGGCCTTTTTGAATTCCCAAAACCATTTCAGACTATCACGTGACTCACCACTATCACTTTTCTGGCAAAGAAACCTAAAATAAGTGGAAATTATGTCCAAAAAGTCTTAAAAATCACTAAAAAACAATAAAATCGTGTGACCCAAGGTCAAACAAATGGTTGTCATGGCAACAGCTAACCCCCGGTATCAATTATTTTTTGCCAATATCATCCTAGATATATTTTAGGAAAAGTCAGAAAATTTCGCGGTGATCGGACTAAGCGTTAAAAAGTTACGGGGAAAAAATTGTAGGGGGGCACATTGTGCCCCCCGGTCCTGATAGGGTTAAAGGAACGTTTTCAAGAAGAAGAACACTATAACGCGCCGTTATCTGTCAAGACATTGACGCTCATGGCGCGGTACAAAAAAATATAATTCCAAAACAACAATAGTATTACATCGTATATACAAATAATCAATATCTTAAACTACGTATTTTAATCAGCATCAAACCATAAAAAAAACCAAAACCCCCAATAAAACATAAACGTCTCAAAGAAAAGTTCAAAACAACCTTAAAAAAAACCCCAAACCCCAATAAAACATAAACATCTCAAACAAAAAGTCCAAAATGAGGTTCAAAGAAATGAACACATTGCTGAAAACTTTGTGTTAAAGCCCCAGCTCAACATTGGTAAGAAAGAAAAAAACATAGATGGTCACAGATTTACATATACCTGACATGGTAAAAAGATATTGATGGTAGAATACTTTCCGTGAAATATTTCTGCCTGAAGTGTTGTCGTTTTTGAATAATAAATGAAATAAGATCCAAAATTAGTTTTCGTCTCATGCGAGACCAATTCCCTGCCTAAGAATGCGTACAAAAATTGCTGAAAGCATTTTTACGGTTTTTCTCGCAAATAAAACTACGAAATGAGCTGAAATTTTCTCAGGTTGGTTTTATTACATACATCTTGATTTGTGCAAAGAATGGAAGCATTTACAGTCAGTTTACCAATGTTGAGAATGGGCTTTAAGGCACATGGACAACATTGGTAAATGTCAAAGACCAGTTTCCTCACTTTATGTAACCCAACATATACATGAAATAGCAAACCTTTGCAAAATTAGGTTCAATTAGTCATTGGAGTCAGGAGAAAATAGTAAAAGAAAGGGGGAAAGAACCAAAAAACAAAAAAAAAACAAACAAACCCAAAAACCAAAACAAACAAACAAACAAACAAACAAACAAACAAACAAACAAACAAACAAACAAACAAACAAACAAACAAACAAACAAACAAACAAACAAACAAACAAACAAACAAACAAACAAACAAACAAACAAACAAACAAACAAACAAACAAACAAACAAACAAACAAACAAACAAACAAACAAACAAACAAACAAACAAACAAACAAACAAACAAACAAACAAACAAACAAACAAACAAACAAACAAACAAACAAACAAACAAACAAACAAACAAACAAACAAACAAACAAACAAACAAACACACAAACAAACACACAAACAAACAAACAAACAAACAAACAAACAAACAAACAAACAAACAAACAAACAAACAAACAAACAAACAAACAAACAAACAAACAAACAAACAAACAAACAAACAAACAAACAAACAAACAAACAAACAAACAAACAAACAAACAAACAAACAAACAAACAACCCAACAAACCAACAACCCAACAAACCAACAACCCAACAAACAAACAAACAAACAAACAAACAAACAAACAAACAAACAAACAAACAAACAAACAAACAAACAAACAACCCAACAAACAAACAAACAAACAAACAAGCAAGCAAGCAAGCAAGCAAGCAAGCAAGCAAGCAAGCAAGCAAGCAAGCAAGCAAGCAAGCAAGCAAGCAAGCAAGCAAACAAACAAACAAACAAACAAACAAATAAAACAAAACAGTGTTTTTACTGTTTTGGACTTTTGAAAAGTAATTGTTTTACTCGTTTCTCAAAAACTATATCATTTCAGAGAACAAATATTTCAAGGGAAGTTTTCCACCATGACCATCGTTATACCATGTAAGTTGTGTCGTGCAAATCTGTAAACAATTTTCTTTAAATCTTAACGATGTGCACACCTTTTTTTAAGCAAGAAATAAAAAGAATCAAAATTGCCTCTCAAAAAATGTGCTGACTTTGTTTGACTTTTAAAACATGCTCTTTCTAATGTTCCAATGAGACTGAACTGAACAAATAAACGCCAAATATTAACATAATGAACATTCTTGCTCCCCTTCAGTGAGAAAAACAAAAATGATAATTAAATAAAGAAAATTAATGAAATGAATTGCGTTCTGTTGAAATTGCACTTCTGCTATGAGTACCTTTCAATGAAAAAAGAAGAAAGAAAAAAGAAAAGGAAAAAAGAGCACTCTGATCGAAATATGACCGCCTCACCACACCTGATTTTCGCCAACAAAAGCTTGAAAAAAAAAACCCGTCTATGACAAATTCGGAGTAGAAAAAAACTGGTCACCTGAGCTATGCGTTATAATGAGTCCGTAATGTCTGAGTGTGGTGAATGATTAAGCTCGTAACTATACCCTTCTCCGTGTATTGAAGAGTGAATAGGCCCTTACACGACGCACCACGTACTTCCGGCCCGTGAAATCAATCCGCCTGTTCTGACGTCACATTAGTGTTACCCAATCGTATAGCCACCTTTACACAATTTCACTGATTATCAGTTGGACTTCAACTCATAATTGTAGTCGGGTGTAAATTATCCTCAATGTTTTTTTGCAAAGAAGTTTAAACAAAAATTCTAAGCTATATAGGTCTCGCTATCGGTTAGAAAAATAAAACAGAATGACATTATTGAAACGGCTAGCAGTGAAAGTAAAGTATCATGATCTGAATTGTTCACGTAACTGAAGGTTTTTTTTATATAATGATAAAGGATACACTCTACTGTGGTGAAAACAATGTTAGAAAAAGATGTTGAATTCCGCCGTTTGCAACGCTCGTCTTTGACACCCAATGATGACCTAAAAATATAAATTTAACAATAGACCAGAGTAAAATGATTGAGAAATGTCACAATTAGCCTAGGTCTATGGTAAAGTAGTATATTATGCTCTCTGTGATAGTGAACAAATAATAAAAATAAACTAAATAAATAAATAGGGTGAAAAAACGGAATTAGGTAGAACTAGCACCGCCCCCTCTATATTTTCCGAACGTCTAAATCGATTTTCATAAAACCTGCCACAAATTGTTATAAAAAAAAGAGAGAAAAAGAAAAGAATTGCTATTAGATATTTGTGGTATTTTTTTACAAAATAATTTGGGGTACAAAATTGCATTTTCCCCATAGTTTGTTGTCCAAATGCTAACGCTTTGCAAAATTGTTTATTTTGACATACTCAATAACATTGGAAATATACGGGGTCACCGTTGGGTGTCACGATCGTGTCTTTATCCCATTTTTGGAAAATAATTATATTTCATTTTTAGTTTAAGCGCTTAATACTCAATATTGCCACCAGCTTTTGGCGTCAAGTCTGCAATGACGAGACATAGCATTATACAGATGAGTTCATCTGATTTATAATGCAGTTCAGTTTTTTTTCAATAATGTTACCTGCAGTGGTTAAGTTTCATTTTCATCATATTGAACTTTGGTAAATTTATTATTGAGTTATAAAATACACTCTAGAAAAGAGAGTGGGTCTTTTTTCCCACTGAAGTTGACATCTTCCACAATGTGTTGATCATTATGACTGACATCAATCACATTTTCGAAGAGAAACAAGTCAAACTTAAAAACCACTGATACCAAGCGGTTGCCATGGAAACAAGAAAATACTAAGATATAATCGTTTAACCCCCGAAATTAGGCTAAAGTTGGCAAGTATCACGGTGATCAGCTGTAGGTTTGAGAAATTACGGGAAAATACTGCGGGGGATGGAGGTTGCAAATATTGTTTTTCTACCAGTCCCCCCTCCCACGCCTTGTTCGGGTTACGCCCCAGCTCAGGCAACCTCCAATGGTTTATTGTGACTGAACATTACGGCTGATCTAATTTGATATAAAGGCGATTTTCTTATCAATATTGATTATGAAGGGTTTAAGTTTGTGAAGGGTTTAAGTTTCGTTTTCACATCTGCATAAGACTTCAGATTAGCCTTGAAAAAATGTGTCCAGCAACACTGCGAAGAATAAAGCACAGTCAAGCCCATAGGAAACTCATAATCATTAGTCAAGCCACACTCATTGGTACCCTCCCTTAGTAAATGCATCTAAATCTCCCTACACAGTTACACAAGCCAAAACTTTACTGTGAGTAAGATGTGTTCAAACATATTGTTCTCTATAGTTTGTTGTTAAACAAACATATATGTTGTTTGCCTTTGGACATTCAATGTCCTCGAACCTTCCAAACAGAAGGTTGGTGCTGAGGGTCTGCGGTTTGGGGTTTTAGTTATGCGAGCGCAAAGCGAGTAGCCCTTACGGCGTGGGGTCCGGGGCCTGCTTAATTAAGGGCCGAAAATTTGATTCTAGATGCTGTTTGGTACTACAATCTTAGACGATTTCCGGCCACTTTCTCCTCGATTTGGTAGCAGAAAATGTGCAGGAGTAAAATGAGAATTCTGTTTGAACAGTTTACTCTTGCAGTCTCATAAAGTTCCTTGTGCACCCACATTTCCATCTCGCAAGGTATTAGGGGACATTTTCTGCAGGACATAATTGTTTGCTAGGGGCAAAAACATCCAATAAAGACCACTTCATTCATTTTGAACTTTTGTGGAATGTGTGTGCTTAAGCAAAATTCAGAGATGCAACTTGTTAAAAAGCATGAAACAAACACACAAACTTTGGTACAGCGATGGCCGTGCCGCTTCCTATAAGGGCCTGACAGTGATGAGTGGGAAATGAGGGGAATGCCTCCCCGTTTGCATTCTGTTCCCCCTCCTCTCTCTCTCTCTCTCTCTCTCTCTCTCTCTCTTTTTCACTTTTTATTATTTACTAAAACGATTTTAAGGGGAGGGGGATACAGCTCCCCTTAGCCCCGCCTCTCCGGATCCGCCAATAGATACAGCAATTGGTTCTATGAAGAATGATCTTATGTCAATCCCCCAGTTTCAATCTTCTTCGTGAGCTCTTGACCGAGGTCAACATTGCATTTGAATCGGTAATTTGGCAACTATTCAAGCCATTTGATGGCGTCCCCTCGTCGAGGTCTATGAGTCCCCGCTCGTCTTTTGGTGGTATGATGTCAGGGCAGTCATGAATGATGGGGCTGATAGTTTGTGTTTCAATAAACACACACTACAACCAACCTGTACAAGTTTCCTCCGAAGATTTTGGGGCCTCGTCTTAGAGAAAAATAACTAAAATTCGTGTTCAGGGTTTGCGCATGTGGGGTATCGAGTTCATTTCGTTTGCAGCAGTTGAAACATGTAACGGTTATTGCGAGGTCTTGAAACACTATTTTACTAGACTTTGGCAGTATTTTCAGAGCTATTTCTCTGAAGGTTTGGTTTTAATCGAGATTTTTAATCATCGACCTTTTTTTTGTTACTGAAAGCTATTGTATATACGTCTTTAACTTTTGAATGTGAACTGTCTTGACTCTCTTTTATTGCAGGATAATGGAGAGACGGTTCTTCGTTTGGTCAACTACCCTGGTTCTTCTTGTGCCTTTGTTGTTGGAGCTCCCCCACCATGCACACGGTACGCCCTTTAACTACCAGGCACATTGTCGCGACATGGACGCCGGCACGAACGCCCTCTTTCTCCACACCGTTCATCAGTTCGGCGATCGAGTTGCCAACGTCTTTAACCAGCATTTCGATAAAGATGTAGCGTCCCCGCACGGCATCAACAGGCTGGTCCGTATGTACTACCGTCTGCGCGCTGAGCGAAGTGCGTCCAACGACATCAATGATTTGGTGACGGAAGTTGAAGATGTTTTTCTTTTGAAGCTGGAGAGGTTAGAACGGGACTGTACGAAGAGACAAATTCTCGGCTAAGCGTTCGATGGAATTATAAAAAAACGACACGAAGACTACTCGAGGACAGAAATTTAGACAGTTATCTGTGCTGTATCATTGTTTTTCCCCCATGTTTAACCACGGCAGAGGAGTAAACTTTGCTGGCATTTACAACTCATCCTGATAAACTTTGATTCTCAGATTCTCAACAGAAATGGCAGTATTGATTTATCCCAACCCGTTCCATTAGCTCTCGTCAGCAGAGTAAATATTTTACGAACTATGGGCGTTCAAATATTGAGAATAAACACCAGTTATCACATCCATCATACCATGCCCGATATGTGGCAGAGCGAGTCCCCCTAAATGTTCCCATGCTCTAGCACACTCTTCCCCTCTTTCCCTCTTGTACAGAGGTACCCCCTAAAAACCTCAGAAGAATTCCAGAGATTTCCAGAACACGATGAAGAAACAATGGGGGATTACACCTTGCCACATATCGAGCACCAAATGACATCTGTCGTCCATACGCCTCACGAATGTTTGTAAGATATAAACAGGAATAGCATACACCTGCTGCTATCGTTGTTATAATTTACGTCTTTCTAGAATAATCATATTAAAAAAAAAATCTGCTTCTCTCATGCTATTAAAAAGGTTGTTGTCGTAGCCCCAGATGTAATTTCAAAATCATTCGAAGAAATAATTTTCGTTGCAGTCCCAGTGTTGGGAAGGTGTTGTTGAGTCAGGAAAATCGGTGTTATGGACAGCCCCCCCACCCCACCCCACACACAAACTGAACGAAAAACGAACCAAAACTAAAACAAAAAAGTACATATATTATTACTGTACATGTAAAATATTGAGGCTTTGCATGGTAGACTAAATTATTTTACTAGAATGTAGTTATTCTTAGGAAAGGAATTTTACCCTTCGCAGTTCCCCTAAAGTACACACTCATTTGAAGGGTTTAAACAAATAAAACCCTATCAGAACTGTGGGGGGGGGGGGGGGGGGCACAATGTACCCCTGTCACCATATTTTGGCCCGTAACTTGTTAAAGCTGCGTCTCATCACCACCAAACTTTCTTACTTTTCTCAAAATGTATCTAGGATCATTATTGTGAAAAAAAACACCACACAGTTTCCATGGCAACTGTTTGTTTGCCATTGGGTCTCACGTTATTCACGTTTTTAGTTAATGTTTTTGGCTTTTTCAACACAATTTGCACCTGTTTTTTTTATTTTCCCCCAAAACAGTGGTTGCGATGTGTCATGTGATAGTATCAGGCAAAGAAATACTATTAAATAGTCAACCAGGCATCACCAATGCACCATTGGCCTCCAAAGCTGACGGTATTTGTCAATTTTGAAGTGGACAAACTTATAAAAATATTTTCGTCCTCAAAATAAAATGAACTAAAACTTTTACCGCCCCCAACGGTGACCCCAAGTATTATAAAGCACATTTTATTGATTATGTCAAAATAAACAAGTTTTCAAAATTGTGTAGCATTTGGACAATCCGTTTGTTATTGGACAAACAAAAATTACCTTCAATTTCAACAAATTGGCAATGCAACTTGTGTGTATTTGAAAGCAAAGCTCTGGTCATTACTAACTGCGCATACTAGGGCACAAAACCCGAACAAAGTTTCTCTCAAGTGATTGTCACCGTCATCAGGGATGGCTTAAAGCCAAGACAATAACGCATGTGTAACGATATCGATTGTGCTTGGTCTTAACACGTACAATGGGTGACTGTTTGAACATGGACTCCAAAACGCTGACGTCAAATTCCATGACAAGAAATGTGCTATAATACACCCCTAATAATTAGACGTTGATAGTTCATCGTTTAAATAACGTTGGAAGCTGAAGTGAAGGAAAGAAGGATGCTATTCATAGGTTTCCGATGGCAACCTGGGGACACCGTTACATTGTACAAAATCAATATCAGCCTGAAGCTGAAAATGAGAACACAAAATATGATCCTCCACAACGTTTACCGTACCCCGTGATTATCAATCTTTCCAAACCTACGCTTTAATGAGGTTGCCAATCTCTTTACACTCCGTATAGCAAACCCAAATAAACAAAAGCAAGGTTGGGAGATAAACTATTGCCTCTAAAGTTAATTGTGTTATATGTGAACTTCCACTTATGTTTTTAATTATGTACTCAGATCACGCACCTTGTAATAATTATATCGAATAAGAGAATCGCCTCTATAATTTCTATGAAGAAAAATAATTAATAAAAAAAGCCTATTACCTTAACTTTCTTTGTCAAAATTAAGTTTTCGAAAGCGCAACTCAGGCTAAAAGGACAGTAAAGATCACTTACCCTGAGTGTCGCTTAAGTCACATTTAAAATGTTTCAAGTGTCACATTTCTGACAATGATGACATTTAAAAGACGTTTCTCAGTTCAAAATGTTATTTATGTGATTGTGAAAATTCTACCCCCGAAAAAGCATTGCTGCATGGTATCTCCATATTGTATTGATGTTGGAACACTGTGTTTGTACACTGTGCATTATTTGTGTTTATTACCAGCATGTTATTCTAGACCATGCACGTCATTCCACGTCTTAACGCGTGCGTCCCCCATATAACTTCCTAAAATAAATCTGCGAAGTTATCCATGTGCATAAGGTCTACTGTGATAATGATATGCCATTGTAACATGGTGGGTAAAGATCTTAGGTTCTCTCATTACATGGGGCCTTTTCCAAACCTTGGATTGGGCTCTGGCTCCATCTTAAAGCAGTGTACATTTTGGACGATGTTTCCAACATCAAACGGAGCCCGGAGCTGGATCTGAAGTCTTAGCCGAGGTTTGGAAAAAAAATCTTGTGGCTGAGCGGGGAGTGAGAGCGCCCTCTTGGGCTGTATGTCTGCTAGAAGCAATGCACATTGTGCGGTCGTACAATGCACTAAAAGATGGTTTGTTGCTATGAAATAATGACACTATATTATTTAATTATATATATATATACAGTTTGTGTCTTCTGGACATTGTCTTGAAGTTCTTAATGTAACATTTATAATAACTTCCTTGTATAGGTATAACATAATGATGTCATTGCAGCCAAATCAATGTTTGAACCAAAATATGACAGAAGCGTACTATGTTTACTAAGAACTGACTACGATTTTAATTTCTTGACAATTTGTGGTTCATTTTATCAACATAGTTAATTAACCACTATAAATGTGTTGTTTCACAGTGTTTTGGCATTAAACTATCAAATGCTTGCAATATATTACATTGACTTTAATGACTGATGTTTGATTGCAAACAATGTACGTTTGAATGTGGAATGAATCAGTCGCTATTATTTATTTTTTTACTTATTTATTGTTGTTATTATGTTATTTCTGTCCACATGTTTAATTATTTACACACTAAACTGCACAAGTATAAGAAAGCAACCTCTAAGAAGATATAAAAATATGTAAAACTGAAATGTTAATGTTGATGTGGAGAAAGCTAGACTGAGGGTGAGAAAAAAACATACCAAAATAAATCCTATAACCAAAAGGTTAATTCTACCAATAAAAAAAAAAAAAATATATATATATATATATATACATAAACTATAAACTGTATCCAGGAGAAGTGTTGACTGGTACTTTGGACAGGCTTGAGTTTCACAAGGCAGGCACACTATGAAAACGGGAACAAGCTCTACTAGTACATCTTGAAAAAGGAACTTTGAATGTCGGAAAATCTCTACGTTGGTTGAATTGAAACAAAGAGCTATCATTGCCGATGTGGTTAAAATTATGTTTGATAGCAAAAGCATACAAACAGTTTTCTCATTGATTCAGACAATGTAAGATTTTGTAGTGTCAACCACAACAACAGTGTCAACAACAACAACAACAACAACAACAACAACAACAACAACAACAACAACAACAACAACAACAACAACAACAACAACAACAACAACAACAACAACAACAACAACAACAACAACAACAACAACAACAACAACAACAACAACAACAACAACAACAACAACAACAACAACAACAACAACAACAACAACAACAACAACAACAACAACAACAACAACAACAACAACAACAACAACAAACATGCACAAATTATGTTTACTTAATGCAAATTTCTAGTGCGGGGTGTATGACATTTAAATACGAGCATCTACTTATCAGAAGCCCTTACTTTTCTCTTGATATTGTTTCTGTTTTCGAAAAAGTACCCTCCCTCAAATACACGGTAAATAAAGAAAGCTAAGTTACAACATTCAATAATCAGAAGGTCGAGGAACTAGTTGCCGTTTATTTAATTTTTTTTAATGGGATTCTTTTTACGTTCACCAAATCTGCTTATATCGACAGAAACATGGACCGAATACTCGGGACAATAAACTGTGGTATTTCAGGCAGTAATTCATTGGCGAAACAATTGGTGCTGATATCAAGTCTACCAACATTAATCTTTCAGATTACAAAACAGAAATTGTATTTTCCAGGTCATTACCAATCGATTATGTTTCATACCTTAGAAATAATCAATATTTTCTACTTAACTTCAGTAAAATGTCAGTTCCATTTTCTTTGCGCATTGTACAAGCACTCCCATAATAAACAATATTGACATCAGTAACATTACACAGTATCGCCCACTCGGTCGTGATGACTGAATACACCGTATAACAAATAATTACTCATTATTTCACAAATTTAAGAACTGACTCTTGATCTTATCGCGTGATATAATGGATTAGGGGAACAAAATGTTCTTTTACTTGACAGCCGCGACGGGGAGGGAGTGGATTTAGTGTTAATTGACATGGAACGGTAATTTCAGGAAAAAGCAAATTGGACATTTCCTTCTGAATGTCAGAAATAATGGGTTAACTGAAGAGTGGTGCCCTATTTACACGCTGTTCATCTCGCTGTTTACTCGAATAATTTAACATTCAATTATTGAATTTCTTTTGACATTGTCCCCATTGTTCCCTTCATTTCTTTTACAAAAAAGACCTTATCCATTTCTGGGTATTTTCTTGCAAAAATACTACAATTTTTTCTTTTTTTCTTTTATTGTGTTGTGTACAAATTGTGCCTGCAGGAAGTCCAGCAGGCTCTGTAACCATTTGCAAATGACATGAGTTAACCCTATCACGACCGGGGGGCACAATGTGCGGGGTACCATTTCCCCCCCCCCCCCGTAACTTTTGAATGCTCAGTCTGATCACCGCGAAATGTTCTGACTTTTCCCAAAATATATCTAGGATCATATTGGCCAAAAAAAAAAGAAAAAAAAAACAAAAAAAAACCCCACAACAACAACAAATTGATACTGGGGTTAGCTGTTTTCATGGCAACCATTTGTTTGACCATGGGTCACACGATTTTACTGTTTTTTAGTGATTTTTTAAAAACTTTTCCCCCCAAACTGGGATAAATTAATTGCTTATAACGCTCCCAAAGGTGACTCCAGTAACTTAACTAGGTTCGAATGATACTGATCTTCTCAAAATGCCAAGTTTCAAAATATTCGGACGACAAATACAGAAGTTGTGAGGAAAACACAATTTTTGACCAAAAATTGTCAAAAAACAGTCAAAAACGCCATCTAGTGACGATTTTTGGATTTTTTTTGACGTCATCAGGTGAAACTCGGTAAAATGAACATATGTGGCAAGTTTCATCAAAATCGGTCGAACACTTTGAAAAATACGGGGGGGGCACTATGAAAAACGCATGGCGCATAAATTGTACAGCAGAGGCCTACATGTACAGCAAGATATCTCAATCTCTGTTTTTAAAATCCACTTTTTGTCCGTGTCCTTGTTTGCCAACCTTTTTTGTTTTTACTGCATCGTGATGACATAGTCTTCTGAACATTGCAGTTCAAATTTTCATTGGATTTTGCCGCTTTCTGTTGCCGTTTTACGCTGTTGTAAATTCTCGATCTATACACTGCTATATCACTACGTGTACATTATGTACATTTGCCCACGATGGACATCCACTCCTAAATCCTATGGATAGGAAAAATCTGCATAACATAAACTGCAACGAGTAATCTAGTGCTTAACCATAAGTACAACTGAGTGCCGACTATCCTGAGGAACACTCTCCTTCGATTTTCCTTCAATTCCTGAGAGGTAAAACATCTACTTTGGAATGAAGGAGGCTGTCGATTCTAAATCCAAGATGGCGTCTCTGGCTATTTTATTTGTAATATAATATGTCCTTTTGACTCAGCCATTTCTGCAAAACTCCTTTAAGTCTCCAGTACCTCATATGTCATTTGTCATATCAACAATACCTCCAACGTGTATCTGGATCCTGTAATGGGGTTGACAACGGCTGCATGAACAACATATCTCCATCGAACATATTATTCCCATGTCCATGTACTACAACAACTACAAGATTGAGGATATACATCGTCTCTACCTCCAACACGCTATTATAACAACCATACAACTACATTTCTTGTGGACCTTGGTACATGTAGTTTGATTTCTGGGGACATTCATTAATCCTGGCCCGGTGCAGAATCCATGCACTGTGTGTGTGAGAGAAACCAGTTGCTCATAATCACCGAGCGTTAGAGTGTAACATACGCCGCAAAGATTGCCATTTTAAATGCTGCAGAATCCCACCAAGTGAGTACAGAGCACTTGACTCCATTTAATTGACTCCATTTAATTGACTCCATTTAATTGGGTATGTCCATACTGCTTATTTCTACAATTACCGATCTATTCTTCAGCTTCGCATGATAGTGTTACTGCAGACCTTGAGTCATCGTTTACATCAAGCAGCGACAGCTCAGCATCGTCTTCCGACTCAAGAATTTCCAACGAAATAAAATGTCTTCTATAGACAACGCACGAAGTGTGGTAAATAAACTACCCCATCTGAAACAGTTAGTAGATAATGAAAAAGCAGACATCATTCTCATCACATAAACTTGGCTAGACGACACAGTTCATTCATCAGAGTTGTTTGACTCATCCTTTCACATTTCCCGCAAAGACAGTATTCGCAATGGAGGTGGTATTCTTTTTGCATGCAAGTAGGAACTCAAACCACTGTGCCGACACGCTTTGGAGGCAGGCATAGACATTTTATGGACTGAAACCAAAACCAAAGAAGGGAAAGTTCTTAACGGTTGCCGTTACCGCCCCCCCCCCCCCTTCAGCTGACTCGCACTTTATGGATAAACTTGGGGAATCTCTGGCTAGAGTTATGAACATTCTACCACAATACTAAGCAGTTAACCTACTTGGCGACTTCAACGTTCCAATTAAAACAGACCCATCTTCAACACGGACTCAACTGTTTAACATTACCGACACTCTCAACTTTTCCCACAGCTGGTAGACTTTGTTACAAGACCTTCATCAGATAATGACTGTGTGGTAACATCTCAGCTCTTCTATTTACAAACAGACCTGACATTATCTCTAACATGACTGCATTACCTAGTCTTGCTAATAGTGATCATAATATAATCAGCTTTGTGTAAAAGTGTTGTAAGCCTCGTTCAGTGATTTCTCGATACATTTATCAGTTCACTAAGCTTGACATGAATGATTTTGACCAATGCTGTTGATTGTCCCATGGGATACGTGTATTGTTGACGGTAAAATTCATGAATCCTGCGATAGATTTTAAAGATCTCTTCCTAAACGGCTATTAACAGTATTATTCCCAAAGCAAAAGTCAAAGGCAAACGTAGAGCTCCTTGGATCACTTCTGATTTGTTCAGACTCGTTAAATCAAAAAATAGACTGGATATACAAGCTGCCTCACGAAACAAGCAAAATAGCCGTGAATGGAATAAATACAAAACTTGCAGAAACCCTTGGTTAGAAAACGAACTAGACAACTATGTCTCAGAATTATCTGTTAACTGTCACCAAAACCCAAACAAGTTTTGGTCTTTTGCTAAATTGAAAAGATCCAGTAGTCCCTGTGATAATTTCACAATTAACAAGAGGGATACTGATAATGTGCAAACTATTTGTAATGCTTTTAACTCAAGTGTTGCAGTAATTTTTCCTCTTGTTCGGACAATATAATTATTTCAAACTCACATTCCTGAAGCGGTGCACCATTCCACTTTTCCAATCACTCTACAAAACAGTATCACTTCTCCCTTAAAAGGACAAAAATATTTATCTAGTCTCCAACTATAGACAAATCTTCTGGCTCAAACTTCTCCTAGAAT
Source organism: Marthasterias glacialis (assembly GCA_911728455.2). Classification (NCBI taxonomy): domain Eukaryota; kingdom Metazoa; phylum Echinodermata; class Asteroidea; order Forcipulatida; family Asteriidae; genus Marthasterias; species Marthasterias glacialis. The sequence continues at coordinate 16,295,101 of OU452229.1, forward strand.
GCTCAAACTCCCCGCCCCGTACATCTCTTGTGTCTTGTGTAAAATCTTCAACATTTCCCTATGTGTCGGACAAATCCCCATTGATTGGAAGGGGGCAAATGTTGTACCGCTGCACAAATCAGGCAATGTTAAGGATATCCTAAACTACCGACCTATTTCTTTATGTTCCATCACCTGTAAAGTCCTTGAGAAAATAGTTAAATTATGTGATTTTATATGTTAATGGACTTCAGTCCCCTACACAACATGGTTTCAGGGGAAAAGAGATCCTGGGTTACTCAAGTCTCGACTCTTTTCCAGCATTGGTCAGAGACTCTTTATAAGCGGACCTCTCCTATGATCGATGCGGTCTTCTTGGATTGGTCCCGGGCCTTCGACAAGGTTGATCATAAGATCTTGTGACAGAAGCTACACACATTTGGTAGCTGTGGTAACACTCCACAGTGGATGTTTGGTTATTTGACTAACCGACGTCAACGGGTGACATTCAGGGGATCGAGTTCGTCTTGGGAGAGGGTTCGCTCTGGAGTTCCGCAGGGCTCTGTTTATGATCTTCCATTTTGCATTGAATCTCATTTACCGCAATATGCTGATGATACAGTACTGTATCGGATCATAAATTCTCCTACTGATGAAGATAGTCTGCAAGATGACTTGAATATGATTAACACATGGTGTGTCGAAAATGAGATGAAACTAAACAACACCAAATGTAAAGTCACGCAAGGTCAAGATCGCCTGTACTTAAATCGTATCATATTAATTATCATGCTCTAGATGTTGTCAGCTTTTGTCGGTTTGGGGCTTTGTTGTCTCATCTAATCTCTCTCGGTCTAAACACATCAGTATGGCTGTGGCTAAGGCTAGAGTGCTGGGCTTAATTGTCAGAATTGCTGGGGGTTCGCAGTTATTGTCCACTCGCAAAGAGGTTCTTTTACGTTTGTACAAGGGTTTATGCCTACCTATTGTTGAATATGGTGCTCCTGTTTAGCAGCCTTATCAAAAAAAGGTACATCTGCTCAATCGAGCGAATTCAGAACAAACTCACCGTTTAACTCAGTTGGGAATTACATCACTCCATCAAGATTATGGTTTCTTTCTGTAATTTTCGTTTGTAAGGGCTTGTATGGTTTTTATGATATTCCAGTTTTTAATTACTTGTCCATTAACAGCCGTAGAAATGAAAGCATAATTTTCAATCATCCTTTTGCCAGAACCGATGCCTTTAAACATTCCTTGTTTAACAGATTTTGTCGTACGTGGAATTCTCTCCCAGAAACTGTTAGAGATGAATTTCTTTTAATTTTTTTTACAGTTTTAAAGCTAAACTCAGGGTTGAGTTAGTCAGCTCCGTTGAAGTGTTATGATTTAATTCTTTTTGGATGTTGATGTCTGGCCCTATTGCGTTGTCTTGCCTTTCTGTCCGCCATTTCGTGATTGTGTTTGTTTGTTTGTTTGTTGTTTGTTTGTTTGTTTATTTGTTGATTGTTTGTTTGCTTGTTTGTTGTTGTGTGTGTGTTTTTCACTCCAGTCATGCTAAATGTTTTTTTTCTACTAAATGTTTGTTTGTTTGTTTTGTTTTGTTCTTTTTCTTCTGTGTGTTTGCTTGCTTGTTTGTTTACTTGCTTGTTGTTGTTGTTGTTGTTGTTTTTACTTTTAATGTTTTTCTTGCTTTTTGATGTATTTTTAAATATTTTAATGTCTCAAATTTTTAGAAGGAAATGTATTTTGATATTGCCTGAGATATTTTCTAATAAAAACAAAATAATAAAAACATATGTGCCACCCCCCGGTCCCCGTACATAAAAAAGCCCGGTCCTGATAGGGTTGAATGGATTCCAGGTCCATTATTACCAAACTTTACGATGGCTGCAGTGGCAGCAGCAACAACAACAACAGCGTGCTTGTAGTGTCTGATGATGCTATCCTTTAAATTATTCAAATGAAATTCAGTTGGAGTCGGTGCCTTCATAAATAATGTTCATGATTAAAAAGAAAATAAATATATAAATTCAATTTACTCAATTCGAGCACTCCATTCAATGCTTCGTTAATTGTATTAAAATGATTGAGTTTTGACCTTATCGAATAATTTCAAAATTCAAAATTTTCACTCTGGGAAACTTAGACGTCGCAATATGAAGGGAGGAATATCATTTGGTTGGGCACGATAGTTAAAGCTCAAAACACTCTAATTTTGGCATTTTCAAATTGTTACAGTACTGATGCATCTGAATTATATTGTTAAAAGCCAAACTTATAGTCCTATGATATAAATTTACCGCAGAAATTATTCATGTTCATCACAAAAAAATCTCTGACAGTAACACGACCAACAGCTGAAAAACAGTGAAAATGAAAAGACCCCAGGCAGAGGGAAAATGCTGTTAAATATGCTGGCGAGGAAGACGCTTTGCAGTTTGTAATCTGCGTTAACGCAACATTTTCCTTATCCCTGGTAATGTTGAGTGTATGTTATCAACGCCAGCTTTACCCCCTATCCCCCCCTCTCCCGTGTTTCACAGCTGATAGAAGAAAAGGTCATCAAACTCTCACTCGGGATAAAACTGTAGTGTTCTTTTAATTGAAGACTCCACTTGGGTTTGAAGTGTGGAGAGGAAAGATTTACCCATCCGCTTATTCAAACCTTGATTATTTGCCGTTGTTCCGGCCGCAGGCTTATTTTAGCTTTTAGTATTTGGGGGATATGTTGTTCAATAGCAGTCCCTTTTTGCGGGGGAATTACTGAAATGACATCAAAAGTACATTGCTCTCAAGCGGTTGGTTTGCCCGAAGGAATCAAGTTGGTCGGACATGCATCAATATTGTCGAAGGTTTGGACATGCTTCACTACAATATTGACAGCCGAGGTTTCTACCTCTATTTTAGATTGCACACAAACGGAACTTTGCTCTTAAAACCCCAACTCAACATTGGTTAGAAGAAAAACAGATTTACATATACCTTACGTAGTATAAAGATAATAATGGTAAAAAAACCTTCCTTGAAATATTGCTGCCTGAAGTGTTTTCGTTTGTTAATAATTAAGATTTCGTTCATCCAAGTTCGCGCGATAATAATAGCCGGACGCTGTGATTGCTGTACGCTGAGCCTTTTCACTGCAGTCAATGGTTACTGAGGCGTCAGCGTCGACTATACACATTCGTCGTGCGTCAAAGTTACCGTCGTGTGACCATCGCGTGACCGACTATAAACCAGCCTTAAGCGCGAAACCTTAAGTTTAGACTGGTTCCCAGTCCCTACGTAGTCTCCCGACGTTTATCGTCGATCGAATATATTTGGTGGTAGGGACCGGGAACCAGTGTACCTTAAGTTAAGGTTACCCTTACCCTTTTTCCGTGCATACAATCAGCAATAATAAAAGTTGATACATAAAGAACATTTTAGTGATTGTATGCATTTCAATATTAACAGTTAACAGCATTGTCTAAACTTCGGCTTGGTCCTTTTTCACACGGCTGCGACCCTGATTGTACGGCAGTGATTGACTCGCGAAGTTTTTAAAAGCTGGTTTATAGTCAGGGTCACGCGATAGTCGCACGGCAGTAAGTGACGCGCGACGTTTAGAGTCGACGCTGACGCCACAGTGACAATAGACTGAATGGAAAGGCTCATCGTCGACCAGCGTTCACAGCGTCCTGCGCTTATCATCGCACCACCAACCTCGCCACCATGGGCAGCGCGCCGTATCGATACCACCCGTTTTTAAAATGTTGTTGTTTGACATTTTTCCTTGATCTTTTTTAAGAGTTGTTTACGGGAAAAACACCTACAGTGTGTTGTTATTAGTGAGTAGTGATAAAAAACCAAAATACATTTGTCCCTGGAAATACAACCAGCGGAACCACAGTCTACGTAGAAAGTCATACGGTCTGCCATTTTGTGGAGTAAAAAAATTTCTATACAAAATGGCGGACCGTGTTCTGTCATGAAATGAAAAAAAACAACAAAAAAAACACCACATTTCAAGGGATATTAATGTGAACCATTATATTCTATTTTTCGAAATAATTTGAGAACTCACTTTTGATAAAAATAATGATAACAGACAGTGCAATGCCCGTGGTACTCGAATTTCCATGAAATTTTTAGGAATCTTGTCAATGTGGATAAAAGTCACGCACTTTAACGTGTCTAAATGGTCCAAACCACGCGAGACTTAACGCAGTCTAATGCATGAGCACTCGCAGCCTGGGTTCATCTTTTGTACAACTTGTTCACAATGGTTTATTAGCATATATTTTCTAATAGTTACTAAAATAGGTTACCCTTACACGAAGATGGAATGCTAAAGTGACGACTGTAGTTGAGACCCAACCTCGTTTCCAGGGGTAATATTATTGATCTCGCCGCGCCATGTTTTTTTTAAGGCAAGGTCGCTCAAAAGTTTGTGACAAACGTGCGCGAAAAGCACTCAGCGTTGTTTTTCGGTGCTTCCCTTCCCAAGGGCTAAGACATTTGAAGGCAATGCATCTTCTTAAGGCTGCTAAAATTGGACTCGCGATGATAATCGCCGGACTTTATGATCGCTGGACGCTCAGCCTTTCATTTCAGTTTATGTCACCGAGGCGTCAGCGTTGACTGCAAAGTGCGTCGCGCGTCAAATTTACTGCCGTGCAACCATTACGCGACCGACTATAATATTCAGCATTGGGAAGTACTTCCAGTTGAAATTCGTGAATTTTTTTAAAAATTCGAATCAGTACTTATTGGGGAAAAAGAAACAAAACAAAACAAAAAACTGCCAGGCAGTGAGAGTATGTAAATGCTGTTTACCCCAAAAATCATATCCGGACATTAACGATGTTTGAATGAAATGCACCTTTCCACACACAATGCAATTTGTAAGTTCCATTTACAAGAATTCATTAAGTTTGAGGATTAATCATCGAATTTTTATAATCTTGTTATTGAAGTAAATACACACGGAGCAGTATGGGAGATTCCCTCTATATAAGCACTGCCGGGACATTAACGAATATGCCATTTAGTAATTTAGTAATCTCTTCCGGGCAAACATTTTGAAACGTTCCCCCGTGTCAATAAAAATACAACACAATGACCATCTAGGCACTTTACTTTGAAAGCAAACACTTATTTTTGTTTCGAGAAATACAAAAAGACGATTGAGCACAATTCAGTATCGAGCTTCAGTAAAACTCAGATGATCACGCTGTCATGTTTGTAAGTGTGACGTAATTATACTGTCAAAAAAAAAAAAAAAAAAAAAAAAAAATGGCTCCATCGATTGCCAAAAGCCCGAAGGAAAGGCATTTAACTTTTTGTCTTTGATGATTTATGTAAGAACTTGCAAAGACTCAAGGTCTTGGCAGAAATATCAGTTTCTGTCGTAAGAGATGTCTTTGAAAGAAAGTATGAGTGTTTTACGGTAAAATAACACAGTGACGTATGATAGCTTTGGAGCCGGAAGTAGCTAAAACTTTGGGCGTGCAGCAGATGCGCACGCGTGTGACGTAATGACTTACCAACAGGATTGGGCTATCCTGTTGTAAGTCTAACGTCATTACAGCATAAACCACGCCCACTCCCCAGGTGCCGGCTCCGAACGTCATCAGAAGCCTTATTGCGAATGGAGACCATTACACCAGCGCTCGGTAAACTTCGCGAAACCTAATTTGCATAATTGCGCGCATGGCCGTGAGCTGGGCGCCCGTAGAAAACTGTAGAAAACTGTAGAATGATGGCGGCCGACCATTTTCACTTTCAAAAAGGGTAGAATCAAGATTTCAAAGTAATTAGACTGAATACTACCTGTATGGGTGACTTCAAACTTCAAGTGGTGTTTTATCTCTGTAATCATTAATATACGGGAGTATATTTTACAGTTTTGTGGATTTTGTAGCCCAAAATTTTGAAACGTGTCGTTACGATAGCTGCCTGCAGTTTCGTACGCGCAGAGGAGGCGTCTGATTGGTTTAGGGTTTAAGCATTTCGAGTACTTTCGTGATGACTCGTTCGCGTTCGGGAAAATTCGGTCCTGTAATGGTCTATGGCCAACATTTTCGGCAACGATTAACGCAAAAAATGACTAAGCTAGGTGGTGTATTTAACAGTGTGTTAAGCAGACATAAATCTTCATAATACTGTCCTCCTCTGTTTCAAGAAATTTGTTTAACGGTATACAAACTAAGGTTTTAGGCTAAAATTACACACAAACGAATGCCAGCTTTGGAACTGGAAGTAAGCAAAACGTATGCGCGTACTACCAATGCGCGCGCGTATGACGAAGTGGACTAACCAACAGGATAGACAACCATTTTATTCCGTACACCCTAGTGCTGCGCCCGCCCCGCTATAGGCCGATCCATTAAGCCCCGCCTACCTAAGCAACTGCCTAGCAACAGCACATGGTGTGACTTTCTTGCCACGGTCGCAGCGGTGGTTCGGTTGCGGCCACACACATATCGAACACACACACGTGTGATTTTTGTAAACGGTATGGATTTAGTTTCGTGTCCTTTTGAGCAGTGTCTTGAGTCCAAAGAACAATGCAGACTACTGCTGAGGGATTTGCACCACCAGAAGTTAGTACAGCTGCGTGTCAGAACAATAGAGGCGATTTGTCTACTTTTCTAATAGGAATTTAACGTGTCGGACGTTTGTCGGACTTTCAGTGGAGTTGTCATCAAGGCTGTGATTGGTCAATATGTTAGTAGGCAGGGCTTAATGGACACTGAGAGTGCAAGGTTTTGTACACAAAGACATGGACAAACTGTTGTCTTTTTAAACCTTTTTTTGTGTGATTTGGGTGTCTTTCTCAACGATTTATACAATTTCCCTTTAAGACAGCATAACATAACGATGTAGAACACTGACCATAATAGTTGCAACTGAACAGAAACTGAATCCTAAAAACGGCGCAGACAAATAGGTTTAGTTTTAACGTCTGACGATAGCCACGGAAATTGCCCATCGGGGGTTTAGTACGTAACATCAGCAAGTTTTATTATTTTTAGTATCCACTTTTTGTTTAGTTGCAAATATTTAGTATGTTGTACATCATTATGTCATCCTGTCCTGTCGGGGAAATATCGTTGAGGAAGACACTTAATTCGCATAGAAAGTAAAACGGACGACGGTTTTTGTCCGCGTGTACAAAACCTTGCACTGCTATAGCGTCCTTGCAATGATGGCACGGCGGTCTGTGAGCCAGACATGCATTGCATGATGTAAGTCTATTTCATAATGTCATTACGGATAACTAATTCATCAAGAAACTCATGAGTGTGACATTGAGGGACCCAGAATTTGTTGAATGGGGGCAAGGGGGGGGGGGGGGGGCTGGGGCACAGATATTTGTAGAGGGAGAGCAATTTCAGTAAAAAGGTAAATTTCACGGTGCCCAGAGGCTGAGGGAAGCAGGGGAGGCAAGATGTTCTACAGCCCCCCCACTCTTGCCCCCCCCGACACTGCAATGTGATAACTTTTCAAATGCTGATGATACGGACTTGCTATTTTCGTGCCCGAAAAGTAAAGTATTATAAGCGCAGAGTTCTAGCCCTAGTGGTTTTATTAAATTGTCCAATATTATATGCATAAGTAACTCACAGACAACATTTCTTCAGAAAATAAAGAGAATGGAGTGAGTTAGACGCTGAACACAATAATGACCAAAGTATGAGTCAAATAACAATTAAGTCGAATGGATATCAGAAGCACACGTCCAACCACGATTAGTTTACATAAAACGAGTAATGTGTATTGTATGCATTGTGTATAAATAGGTGCGAGTGTTACATGACTGTACATTATGATTGATTTAAACGTGACCTGAAGATGAACACCTTTATACAATTTGACATTTTCAACAGCTTGTGAGCTCAGCATGACTTTTTCCTTATACATGTCGAAATCAATGAAATAGGCTAAACTAATACAATTTACTCTGACTGTAATGTGCATAGGGGGAAATGCTTGAGTTCGAGGTAAACATTACAATCCTCAAATTAAAAAAAAACTTATTACAAAGATGCCGGTAGATTGCTAAGTTACTGATATTTTCAATTTGCTTCACACTGTTTTACCTATTATGAGTGACCCACTTTTTACTAGATTATACATAGACTAGTAACAGCAATCATGATTGTATTCCTTTTTAGTTTCAATACCATTATCAATTTTTCATGACAACGTTTTAGCTGGCAGTATTTGGCGGTCGGGTGGGCGTAGTGGTTTCCTTTCTGGCCTTCCACCTACAGGACCCCAGTTCGATTCCCACCGAGGGAACTGTGTGGGTTAGGTTTGCAGTTCCCTCCTGGTTTATTTCCCAGGTTTATTTCTCTGTGGTTTTTCTTCCAATCCTAAAACTTCCTTCCTTGTCTTCTCTCCACGGGGTTCTTGGCCAGTTTCGTAATTAAATTCGCTTTTCTGAGAATCCCCGTGGCCTCACAACCAGAATTAATAAATAAATAAAGTAAAAGGAAACCTTTCTGTAAATACACTCTAAAAAGTGTTAAATCAACACTTAAAGTGTTCGGTCAGTGACAACACTTTTTTAAAAAGTAAGATTCAATTAATACAAATGTCAAACTAGAGTTTCAGAAGCTGAGATTAAATTTTTAACAGTGTAAATTTAACTCTTCAATTATTTGGTTACGTTTAACTCTTTCAAAGTGTTGTCACTGACCGAAATCTTTAAGTGTTGGTTTAACACTTTGATTTTTAGAGTGTACCCGATTCCTACATCAGTCTTTTAAAAAACTCTGTCATAACAATTTTTTATATCGACGTTACTTCGCCAGAAGTGAGCAACATTTGAAATGTGCAATTTATAGCTACGAAGCTGCTTTCACTGACAAGAGTTAAACCAATGTCTTGTATGTGATAGCGGGATTAGACGTTGGCCTTTAAATCCTTTTCGATTCCCAGTGGACCATTACGTTAAATTTACAAAGACTAATTATAGCGTACTGGCAATCCGAGATTACGTGAGCCCAAGCTTCCGGGGGCCTTAAGCAGCCCCACACTGCTATTAGCGCTACTGATCAGGGCCCAATACCATATATCTGCTTGTGCAGAAAATAGTGCTTACAAGTTTTCTGCTAAGCTCAAATAAACAGGACACCGGTTACAGATTGTACGTGTAACATGCTATTTTGGCTGGTAACCTTATTCTGGTAAGCATAATTTTGTTTGGGCTCAGCTGCTTTTTTTTGTGCTTAAGCAACTCTGAGATTTGCCTTAACGCGTACCAAACCTATAATAGGCCCTATGATCTTAAACAAATATACATTTTATTAAATAAATGCAAATATTTCATCCTCCTGACTACCTGACTCCCTGTATTTTGGTAACTTTTTGAAATTTTGTAATAAGCCTGTCCTTCTTAGATCTACCCCTTTCTTTCAAGATGAAGTAGACAATAAGTGAAACAATGGGATAAGAATATCTGACACCTGATTGGCGTTCAAGCTTACTGTGGGGGCTGAGAACTTTGTTGCAGAATGTCTCTAGATACTGACCGAACTGACTGATCTGCTACTTGATTGGATCCACGACCCTTGTTCACGAGAAAACTCAACTGGCGCCGAAAGTGTCTGTAGTTCAAGCAGTAAATGATCGGGTTGATAAACATGTTGCAAGCCAACAGTCCAGTCAGGGCGATGTACACGGTCTCGTCCCACAGTTCGGGAAAGAAGAGTTCCTTCATGTAGTCGTACTCAGTCGGCGTCCAGCAGATCACGAACATGATTCCAGAGAGCAGGACTGTCATCAGGACGTTCTTCTTTGCTTTGGTCAGGGTGTGCTGTCGGGCGTTTACCGGGTTGACGAGTTTCTTGCTCAGCATCATCAAGATCTTAGTGTAGGAGACGACGAGGATGACAATAGGAACGAAGTACTCGATTCCTACAACTGTTGCGCCCACCAGTACCTTCAATCCAAGCTGCATGTTTACGGTATGGCAACGTCCGCTGTGAGCCTCATATACTAAAATCATATGGGAGCCATAGATGAATCCTATTCCCCAGGAAGTCCCAACAGCGTACCTCAGCTTACCGCTGGACCAGGTATTGCGATACTTCACCGGGTAGCACGTTGCCACGAGTCGCTCTAGCGATATGATGACCAGGTTGTATGTCGAGACCACGTTGACGGACCAAAGAAGATAGTCCGAGACAATAAGCCGACACACCAGCTCATCGTAGACGGTGCCCTGCAAAGACACCGTGATGCCGACTGGTTTGATGACCTTGTGGAAGAAGAAAACAACGCCAGCGATGGTATCTATGACAGACTGATGGAGAATGAGGCGGTTAGTGAAGGAATTGAAGGACCGATGTCTAATCACCATCACTGTGATCACCATGCCATTACCAAGCGCCGCAAGACAAGCGATGATTGTATTAACAACATCCAGTAAAATCTTATGCTGTGCCCCCTCCCTAACACTGGTCACATTTGCATCCAGATCCCAACTTGTATTTGCATCCATTACATAAGGTGTACAAGTAACGCACCTCCGACTGTAGCGTGTCTCTTCACTGGTAACTTTTATTGCCGAGTGATCTAGCCCAAGCATTGGTGAAACCACTGCTCAGTTTCAGATCATTCATCGTGTACGGCTTCGCAGACGCAGAGTGATTGAACATGATGTCACTACATTGCTTAATATGCTGTTAAGGTGAACATACCTATATCCCATCCGTTTAAAACACATCTTGGAATCTGTTGAAAGCCTGTGCTGTTGAGAGTCACTAGATGGATTTTCCCATTTCTTGACTGATCATGGTATTACAAGTTTTTGGTTTGATCACGTGAGATGTTTAACCAATCTTAAATTGTAATTTAACACAGTGAACAACTTTCCGTTGAATAGGATTTACAGCTCGACCAAAAATTACAGGTATAACACAAACGAGCGTGACACTAGATACAGCTACAGCTAATTTCACACAAATTTATTCTGGCATGACGTCACACCAACTCCACCCGACGTAACGGAAGTATTAAATATTAACATTGTCTGAATTCATGTCGATTTTGAGTGCATTTGGTTAAAAGCTACGGTATAATCATATAATGTTATGTCTCCACCTAGCAAAAGAGAAAAATAGCAGATCATCAGGGGACAGGGGATCAGACATGAAAACCAGATTAAAATGCTCATTGTTTGGACCTGGCTCCCGTCTTTGCTGACCGAATCTGCTACACGTCTGCGGCAATACGGCAGGTTTTAAATTTATATAAATTTAATAGGATGTTTCTAAATGAAATAGGTTTACCATAGTATTTTCTTCGATCGTGCTTTTAGTATATTTGATTTATCAGTTTACGCAACCGATTGCAAAAAAGATAAAAAGAAAAAGCATGATTGATTTATTGGTTTTCTTTCCACTGCAAGAAAGATGTTATACATATATTGGATGCATATAAGAGTGCATTGTCGCAGAATGTAATCTGGTGGAAATGGCCGAGTGAATTGAACAAGCCATAATCACCGAGTCATTACATTCAGCAACAATGCACGAACGAAATGCATTCAATATTTTGATATCTATAACTCACATATAATTCACATTTGATTTTCCCCCTAAACAACACAAAATAGACACGATTCCTCGCCCACACTCTGGAAATTCTAAAAACACCTTTTAAACAACATGGACGACTCCATGTAGACGTCAACCTTGTCTGTCCGTGACAAGTCATTGCCTTGCTTGGACCAACGGGTGGGAATGGTTATTTTAGAAACGACGCCGCGAATCAAGCACTGAAAATCCATATTTGTCGTCCCACAAATATGTATACGACGGTCCAACGTAGCGGCAGTATGACTAAAAAAAAAAAAAAAAAAAAAAAAAAAAAAAAATGACACGTGACGCGTCTTCCACCAATCAAATGACAAGGATCTGTGTGAGTAGTATATAAAGATAATTGGATAAAAGCTCGTATGTGGTCGATGCACTGGTACTTTTCATTTCCTGTATGAACTATTTAAGATGAGTTTAATAAATCCTCAATAAACTAAAACAATTTTTTTCTCACTCTTTGAATGTCTTTTTCGGTATTATTACATTCTACATATAAGCTTTGTGTCAGTATTCGTAAAGCCAGATGTGTAGAATTACTATAAATTAATGAAATACAAATTGGTACTTATCGAAAAGAGTCGATTAGTCATTGTTAAAAAAAAAAAATAATAAAAAAAAACTTATTATAAATTCCATATCTTAACTTAACCTCCCGCGAACTGTGTGGCGATCTCTCCCTCCCTGAGGTAAGGAGGTGGTGTTCGGCCCTTTGCTATAACGGATAAGGAGACTCCACCTTCAAATTGTTTACTCCTGGTGATTTCTTTAATTATAAATTCTTGATCCTCATAACAGGTGAAGTAATAAGTACAGCGGGTAATTCTAGGGGAGAAATATACTCTTGGCACATCAGGGAACCGACACAGGTAATGTTGTGACTGCATGGAGGTGTGACGAATTACACAACCGAGCAAAACTCTTCAGACAGATGCTCGATAATCACTTGAGGTGGATTTTGTATTATTGCTGAGATGCAATTATGTAAATTTAAACAGCGTTTTTCCGCAACAACGGGAGTGGAAAGAAAGGATTTCTACTCCTGAAAAGTACGGATACCAACCCGTCACACACACTTCCGCCCTAGCCTGGCTTGAACCTTATCACTCTTGCTCGTACATGGCATACATACGCCAATCAACAAGATAGAGCGAAAGACGCGAGAACAATGGATAAAAATACAAGCTACGAAATTATTCTTTGAACAAATCTACTTCAGGGTCCTTCTCGCTCCTTCTGTCTTGTGTTGCTGGAGGGGTTTCTTTAGAAACAAATAAGCTGGCCTGAAAATTCTGACCACACGGTGACCGTATCTGTGACAGTATGAGCACTTGGGTTGGTAGTTGTTATTAGGGTGTTTAGTAGCACTCAAGAGCTCCGGACATGAGCTGCATTTCGCTCTGTATTCCATTCTGATGCTCAATCAAAACCTGAATTGATGTAACTAACTGCCTGTGCGACTCGATTAAGTTTGCCAATTTGGCATCAATGGCCTTGACACACAGCTGCTTTTTAGTCGAATCTACAGGCTGCTGCTGGCACGCTGTGTCTAATGACTGTGAGCGCACTCACTCAAATTCGCTGTCATCAGGTCTAGTACTCTCAACGTCTGGGAAGAGGCCTATGTGCTAACTCGCGCAGCTCAGAAAGTGATAACTCGGCATGATAAAAAAATCAGCTTACGAAGTTTTCTTCGTAGAGAAGTATCGTTAACACCCTTCACGAACTGTTCTTTTTAGATTGGCTTCCTTAAGTTGTGCTAAGGCTTATCTATTTTGTGCGTTATCTGAGGCCGCTTCCATTCGATAACATACAACCTCATCAACGCGTAGCTGAAATCGGCTAAACTTTCTAACACGGAGCTGATAGCGATTATATAGGGCACTCGTTAGAGACTGAATCGTTTCTGGTGAAACCAAATCTACGTTGTAGCAACGCCAAAAGCCTAGGCATGGTGTCTCTCTCGTTATCCGGACTACAAAAGGACTTCCTCCTTAGCAATGCCACCCAAAATAATCAAGTACAGTGTTAACTTGCTCCCTATCTGACTACCCAGGTTGTCTAGCATAAGAATCAATATCGCTTATCCACTCCTTTAGGGTCTGATCACCGGTCTTTTTAGGATGCCCCATAAACTTTGAAAGCTTGAGTGTTGAAGCTCTCTGGTATCTGAGATTTTGAAACGGCCTGGCCAATGTACCTGCCAATGCTCGACTGGATTGGAGAATAGCCTCTGCCACATTTTCGAGAAGAGCCATATAGCGACAGCCTAAGAGTGCTACTATCCCAGTTGTAAATAATATACGAAGTGTTTAATTTGTCATACGTGCACCTTAAAACCTAATGTTTAGCAGAAATTGTTACCAAATGTAACAAACAAACTATATTTATGCAGAGAGAAACAGATGCTGAAAAGTATTGGGGTCAAATCTAAACAGATTTTTTTGTATAGATCTGTCAACCACAGGGTAGTAAATTACCATCACAGCATCACAAAAGAATATACCATGACCCTTCTCTGTTGTATCATGAATGAAAGTGTAGTACACTCTGAATTAATCACCTTAGCTAAGTTATGTACACATTTTGTATAATTCTTAAGATTAAGCATTAAGGCCTACACTTTTAAGAATGTGAAACAATCGCAGTAAGCAAATATAATCTAGCCTCCGAATAACTTATAACAAATCAAACAATGTCACATAGTTTTAGTTGTCTATCAACTTTGAGAATGGTTAGTGTTAAAAATGTGTCTCAATCCTGTCTACGACGCAAAATTTTCTGTGATGATCTCTCCCGGGGCCTCCCTGAGGTAAGGAGGTGGTGTTCGGCCCTTCGCTATAAAGGATAAGGAGACTCCATATTCAAATTGTTTACTCCTGGTGGTTTCTTTAATTATAATTTCTTGATCCTCATAACAGGTGAAGTAATAAGTACAGCGGGTAATTCTAGGGGAGAAATATACTCTTGGCACATCAGGGAACCGACACAGGTAATGTTATGACTGCATGGGGGTGTGACGAATTACACAATCAAACAAAACTCTTCAGACAGACACTCGATAATCACTTGAGGTGGATTCCGTATTATTGCTGAGATGCAATTATGTAAATTTAAACAGCGTTTTTCCGCAACAACGGGAGTGAAAAAAAAGGATTTCTACTCATAAAAACTACAGCTACTGACCCGTCACACACACTTCCGCCCTAGCCTGGCTTGAACCTGATCATTCTTGCTCGTACATGGTATATATACGCCAAACAACAAGATAGAGCGAAGACGCGAGAACACTGGAAAACAATACAAGCTACGAAATTATTCTTTGAACAAAACTGCTTCAGTGCATTGATGTACACCTTAATTTAATGAAACTTAAACACTGATTTTATCTAGATTGACGATGGACTATTTAGGCTCGGCATATGAATTAAAGGTACAAAATGTGTTACAGGTGATGGTGACAATAATATAAACACAAAACCCTACTCTCTACATTAGCATATACCATACCGTCAAAGTCAAATGATTTTCTTTTTTAATGCTCCACAAATTTACCGTGCTAATCGAAATAAGTCACAATATGAACGTTTCCCAAATCCACGAAAAAACAGACTGGTTTTTCGTTGTTTTCATTAAAGAGAAAACGGTTTTTATTACGTGCCCCCTCCCCCCCCCCCGTAGTTACGCCACTGCATATTGTTATACAATCACCCATCTCTGTATGAGTGCAGTACCGAATCCATCAAAGCTATATGGAAAGGTTTTGTGTGTGGTCATTGGATTTTAAGAGGGGCGTGGCTTTACCTGGATTTGTAAAAACAACTGAACCTTAGATATACATCGTTTTGATATATCATGCGTGTAGGCGGTGTGTTTATTCAATCAATAACATACATTAATGTTAACTTGTTTAATTAAAGTAACTTTGTTTAACGATAAAAATTGTCAAAAACATCCAAAGCCTGCTGACTAGACACCTCATTTACGTGAATCATGATTTTTCTTGGTACGAGCAAGGAACACGTGTCTGCTGCGTCCTTTACTCGACAACCTGTGAGACACGCGGCGGCGGTAGGGTGCTGGTCGCCAGAGCTGCAGTAACGGTCTCATCAACAGTTACAATATTCACTTGATTTGGGCGAAAGTTCCCAGTCAACAGCTGACGCAACTGCACGCGAAAATGTCGATACTTGAAGCAGTATATGACCGGATTGACGCACATGTTGAACGTTAGGATACCAGAGAATACTATGTTTACTTGGGTGGACATCGGGAGGTTCGTGGCGAGATGTTTTAAGTACAAGCCCTCTGCCGGTGTCCAGCAAATGACGAACATGACCACAGCAAGAAACATGGTCTCGGTGACGTTGCGCTTTGCCCTACCCGTACCACCTCGAAGATGTTGGCGGGGGCCGGCCAGCTGGCGTCGAAGAGTTATCAAGATACGTACGTAGGAAAGTGACATCAGAAACACCGGGATCAGATACTCTGTGGATAGTGCCAATATAAAGATCCCAATCTGTTCAGCGGGCTCTAGGTAGCTCTTCTCACACACCTGTTGATTGGAACGAGTCAAAAATATATTGTGAAATCCGTAGGTGAAGCCGATGAGCCAAGCCGAGCACATTGATATTTTGACCCGGAGGAGAGAGCAGTGATTACGGTGCTTGATCGGGTGGCAAACAGCCATGAAGCGTTCCAGAGATATCATGACTAAGTTATACGTGGACGTCACGTTGATGCCCCATACAAGACAATCAGAGTGTATCAGTCGGCAATAGAGCCGACTGAGAAGATTGTCATCCAAATGCAGTGTTGGGGACATGGGCTTGATGACCTTAAGCAACGTAAACAACACACCGGCTACGAGATCAATCACAGACTGGTGACGGATGAGACGGTTTGTAAAAGAACTAAACTTTCTTCGTCTAACCGTCATAACAACTATCACCATACCATTACCTAAAATGGCCGAAATGGCGATGGCTACATTAATAGTTGTAAGCAAACCGCTGTAAATCATATTTTCAGAGTGTCTGTCTTCTCCCGTAAGAAAATGCTGAACCATCGATCAACTCCTCAAACTGATGATGGTGTAGTTTTGTTTCTTGATCAACTGCATGAATAGACGTCAAACACATGAAAACAGAATATTTATCCGTCTTTGAATCTCAAAATGAATACATATAAACACTTGGGATTTGTTTCTTAATGGAATTTGTTTCAAGTACGGTTGCCACATATGTGCAACCACAAAAAGGAGATTGACAATGCACTAAACATCCAAAACGCAATTACCTTCTCCTGTTTTGAACAACTACAATGACAAGGTCAAATTGAAATTTGAAATCAGTTTCCTAGCGGGATTGAACAAGTCCTTTGATTTTTACAATCTCAAGAAGAAAATAAATCAATCCTTGCACTGATGATGGTGTAGTTTTGTTTCTTGACCAACTGTATGAATAGACGTCAATTTTATTTTGCCAGGGGTGATGGGTTTTCCAAAGACAATTCACAAGTGCGAAGACCGAAACATTTACGGCGTGACTATACGGCGTAGTTGCATTTCACGAGGCGAGGCCGAACGAAATGCATTCAATATTATTTTGTTTTCTATAACTCACACTATAGATGACATTATTACTTTTCTTTTCTCAATCAACACAGAATAATCTAGCAAGTTTTCCGGAGACAACTTGTAGTTATGACTCAATAGACACAGAATAAACACAGGTCCTTGCCCACACTCTTGGAAATTCTCAAAACACATTACAAAACAACACGGACAACTCCATGTAGACATGTGACAAGTCCGAGACAAGTTCGTGACACGTGACGCATCTTCCGCCAATCAAATGACAAGGATCTGTGTGAGAAGTAAAGATGGATAAAAGCTCGTATGCAAGCGATGCACCGGCTCCGAGAAAGTTTTCTCTTCCTGTATAAGCTACCAAGGGCCATTTTATTAGTTAAATAATTAAAATGGTTAGCGCTTAATGAAAACAAAATTAACTTGAACTGATTTTGTTGGATCACAACAACGCGGTGTTCGGGATGATCTGTCATTATTTAAATCACCAAAAAAAATATAAATGAATATAACAACCATTTGATTTTGAGCTTTATTGTATATATCTCATTCGAACTTCCGGTTTGGATAGGACGCGAGGTCAAATCAGGTTATTTCCAAATATAAAGAACGTTCACATAGGATGCAAAGGTTCAAATTGTAACACCTGCGGTTCTACACATTTGAATTTTATGAAATCTTAAACTTTGATTTTCAGCATTGATTTAAACCGATGACGTCCTCATGACGTCATGACTTATTTCTTATGCAGACATTTAGACTTAAGTATGTGCTAAGTTTTAAACTATTCTGAACTTGCAATGAGTTTCATCAAAACTGATGGTTTCTGCCACAATTGATGACGTCATGGTGACGTCAGTCCATATTTCATACATTTATGTCCCTCCAAGCTATGTACATGAAGAAATTTGATTGTAGCTATTTTTCTCTTAGGATATATAATAAGCGGTCGAAATTTCAAAAAATCGTAAAAAAAAACACTTACGTCATCATGACGTCACTTCATTCTTTTGCAGTCTAAGTGTCCACTCATTCAAATGTAGTTCGGTAGATACACGGCGTCAAAATGTGCACCTTTAATGTACTACCACGTGACCTGTGATGACGTCATCAATCTAAGACTACACACATATGTATTCTGTATAAAGATCGTTATGTATACCAACTTTGAAACTATTACCATAAACTTGTAAAAATAAGTTTTAAACTGTTTTTTAACCTGCCGCTAGGGGCGCTGTTGAGTTTTATGACGTCACCAGTCCTAATTTTTTAAACTGGACCCTTGCTGGACTACAGCATCGTTAAAAGCAATTTCAAACAAATTGTCACTTTTAAATTACAAGACACTTCCGGTTTCGTTCGGAAGTAGAGGTCATTTGATATCACACCCAATTCAAAAAATGAAGACCTATTATTATTACCTCTATTAAAATCCCGCAAAAAGCTACCTACGGTCTCTTGTGCTTGAAAACCTGGTTGCGAACCTGACCATTAACCAAAGCATTGAACTGCGGCACCAAAGCATTAATGGGGGAAATAAAGTCCGAAATTGCGGTAAGTTTAAAAAGAAACTGCCTTGCGGATCATTTTAACGTCGCTGGTAATATCCATTGCCAAACAAAATGTATTATCATTCTGTTTATGTTTCTACGACGCATCATATGCCTATTGGTTGTCAATGGCTTTCAGTGATTACTAAAATCAACCAAACATTAATAATTTTGTTTTGTAATCACATGATAGTTTTGTCATTATTTGCTGGCCTGACAGCCACCCCTATACCTCTCCATTGAGAGAATCAAACTAACATTTTTGTAAACTAACATTTTTATGTTACAATAATATACCTAGAACAAAAAAAAAATGATTCGTTCTTTTGTCCTGCATCTTTATACATTTTGTGCATCAGTGATTTTAATCAATACGTTGATGCACGACGAACAGCAGACAATGATTTGATGCAGGCCTATGATATACAATGTTACGACTTTTTTTTCCATCTAAAGTTGAAATCTACGAAAACGCAGCTGCTCAATAACAGGGACCCCATTTATAACAACACGGAACACAACGTTTTTAAACCTCCAAATTTTAAACATTTTTCCTAAAACCCTATTTGGGGGTAATATGCCCTCCATACCCACCCTTGTTCCACCGAGATACACACCTATAATATGAGGGGTTTGTGTTTCCCCTGAATGATTGACGCATTATTCATATAATATATTATAACGTTCCAACACAATAACATTCAATAATTATACATAATTCTTCAGAGCACACCAACAATTTATTTTTGTTACACCGAACACATTGTTCCCCACAATGGACATGATGTAATACAACATACAACATACTCCTATGGGCAACCATGAAGGTAGAAAACAAATTAATAATACCTTTATGGGCCAACATCGTTTCCTTTCATTCCATCGGTATGTGTCTGTTTATTGACAATATGCAGTATTTTACAATGGAGGTACATGCACTTGTGTTATTGTCTGGATCAATCATTTGTGTCACCCATAGCCAGCGAAGTACTATATAACAACATTGCAAGAGTACAAGAAGGTTCTTGTTCGATACACATTGAAGATTTAGCCTCAAATTCAATCAATTATACATACACATGATATTCAACAAATAACAAGAGATGTAGGCCTATGTTTTCATCGGTTCGGTTTTCTGTATAACCACATCGACCCCAACAATGAGATATAACATAATGTGCGAAGCGGTTTTAGAGAAATGTCAATACAAGGGAAGTTTGCGTGTAAAGAACAGCGGCGTAGCCAAGGGCTGGGGGGGGGGGGGGTCCATGCCTCCCCCAAATTTCCAGTGTCCCCCCAGGTGCCCCCATGAAAAAAAAAATGTAAATACATGTAATTCATTAATGGTACCTGGGCCCCCCACTGAAAAGCAATACCCCCTGTGCCCTCTAGTGAAAAATCCTGGCTACGCCGCTTGTAAAGAACTTTCTTCTTATCGTTTCATCTTCTTATAGCAATCTCTGAGTATTTGCTTTTTCTTTCATCTCATTGAGTTAGTCCACTCCCCCGATTTCTTCCCTCCTTTGTAGTTTCCTGACAAAGGAATCTAGAGCCAGAGGTGGAGACACTGAAAACATTATGCTAAAAAGAAGTGTTATAGGAGAAGCTGACGAGTTTGTCTCGAAAGCGAACTGTCACAACCTGATAATAATGGGTGCCATGCCCAAAAGACCCAGCGGAAACTGTGTGTCGATCATTGGCAGTCAATAATCACTGGTCAGTTCATAACTCGTTCATATTTTACAAATGCAGTTTAGAGCGTGCAATGTATGTACATTTCGACAATTAAAAAGACCTTAAGAAAACGATGTAGGTGTCAAGCAATCATACAAAGTCATCTAATGAGGAACACAATTACTTGGTGGTAAGGTAAAAGTTATAATAAAAAAAGAAAAAAAGAAAAAAGAAAAAAAAACGGTTGAATTATTCCAGGAAAACAAAGCAACAGAATAATAATAATAACAACAACACAATTTTATATGGTGCTCTATGTCAGAAAACAGACCTCAGCCAGAGCACTTAACAAAGGAAGTAAACAAATAAAACATGTAAAAGACGAATTACACCAGGCCAAGAAGCATACGAATACACAAAGATAAATCGTGAAACAAATAAATATAAACGGAACAGTGACAAAAAAATTACTTCATGAGCATTCAGCCACAGCAACTGGACTTGGTAAAAGCTAAATTTATAATTGCTTTCTCTGTAATATTAGTTGCTTTCTTTGTAATACGATTGCATACTTTTTGATAATAGGGTGTGCTCGAATTCGCTCCCTTGTGGAGTCCTATAACAAAAGGGAAGCGCAAGAACAATTGGTCTCCACAGGGGAATTCTAAAGAGAGGGATTCTCCACAAGGAAATTTGTGTACAAAGTCTATGAGAAAATATTAAGTACAGGGACAAAGGAAAGAACAACAGAGGTTTCCCCAAGGATGCAAAAATGAGAATGTGTGTGTGGTGTGTGTGTGTGTTTAATAAGGAAGGTTTTTAAAATCAAAATACAAGGAATTGTAACTCAGTTAGAAGTAATTTAAAACCAGATAAAAATAAACAGTCATACAAAAGACATACTTTACGTCAATAATCATCAGAGTTCAAAGCACTTTTCACACCTGTCTGGTTTCCTATGTGAAGAGAGTGGAGACCCAGCCGATGACAGTCATCTCGTAATAGACATCTTCTCGTTGAAGTTTTGTAAATGAAGAGCCCAAAGAACACGAAGTGAGCCATCTGAAGAAAGTAATAAGACAGGGCCAAACTTGACATCGGTTCAAAAGAAGCATTTATGATCACTTTAATTTTTGCAGAATGAATGGAGAGGGTAACGCGTCAACCCAAAGGTCACATTTATTACGTTGAATAATACACAATTTATGATATAGAAGAAGAAAACAAATAACACAAAAAACATGAACTTTTTATCACGTGTGTTTGAAACTTGATAACGGGTAAGTGGTAGAACTACGGAGCCGGCCCCTATAAGTGTATTATCATGAGCTCAAATTAGTAAATACAGAAATAATTTGACTTCTACATTTTCGCGCCCTCGAAATCATTTCCTGCTCACAAAATTGTTTCCTGCACTCGAAATACGTAAATACTATTCACGAAATGCTTTTGAGCGCCCGAAGTAACGTATTAATGATTTCGTAAGCATTTTCGTGAACGTTTATTATCGAGCTATCGCGGCTATCAGAATAAGCTCGGTGATCTGGCGATTTTCAAATGCTATTTTCTCGACTTTAAGAGAGTATTCTGGACGGAGGAAATCTACAGGAGGAAGAGGCTGATGTAAATTTAGTCAACAGTAAAGCTTTCAGTTTATCAAACTAATTGCCTAATAACAAATCATCCGCGTGCAGCAATGAACACATTATTATTACGAACAATGCTTTTTAAATTCACCTTTAATATCATCCAGATTGATGGTTACATTTTCTTATGTTCAGACACCAGTCTGAGCTTCAGAAATAAAATGGAATACACGAGCATAACCATATCAGAGGCGTATCCAGGATTATTTCACTGGGGTGGGGGTGGGGGGGGGGCACGGGGGCATTGCTTTTCAATGGAGGGGGGCAGGTACCATGGTTTTTTTTTTAAATGAATTACATGTATCTACATTTGTATCCATTTGAAAATTTCCCCCAGTCACCACACAGTGGAACTTCTATATGAACACATTGTGTTCACTTAGTAGCCATACTGCGCATTCAGTGGTCACACTGTGACCACACTGTGTTCTCTATGTGTGACACTAGGAATTTGGAACAAATTCACAAGTGTCCCCTGTGTGTTTACAGTGTGGTCTCTAGTGTGGTCATAGTGTGAACACTATGACCACACAGAGAACACAGTGTGGTGACGGGGGAAATCTTCCTAAGGGGGAGGGGGCACTACGCCGCTGAACCAGATCTATACCATAAGAAATAGAAACAAGCCTTTATTCGAATGAGATTTCTGTTCATCGTATTAAAACAAACAAATGTTTACAAAACAGCAAGAATAACCAAACCCAGTCTGTACAATAATCGCCTCACAGTAAAACAATGCTGGCCAATACAAAATATCGTGAAATAATATACATAACTTAATTATAACGATGACAAAATGATTAAAATTATAAAATAACACAAGTGAAAATGACAAAAGCAAAATGAATAAATACGATTTTCAACTGTCAACTTTTTATAAAGATGTAATGAACAAAGTAAACTCGTGTATTATTATCATAAAACCCTTTAACTTGACGTATGATTTTAATTCACGTATGATTCAACTGCCGTAAGTTTGAATTCCCTGCAGTATAGCATGTCTTGGTTATGTTTTGACCTTCAAATAACTATTCAATAAAACCCCATGAATCAGTTCAGAATAATTTGTTTCTTACCCATTTCGAAAAAATCTACTTCTAGCTTAGAGAATTTAGAATGGTCAAAGAGTTATTAACGAGAAGGATGGTTCAATCCTCTAGTTTGTAAGAAACGCTTCTCATTGTTGATCTGTTTAAATCCAATGGTCCCTTGCTTTCGATACTTTCGTTTATCATGCTTTAGTGGTGTCTTTGCCGTAAAGCTTTTTTTTTAAATGATTTGTTTTGTTTTCATTATTTTCAAGACGTTTGATCTTTCAAATCTCCACAAGAAGCATTCACTTGGCGTGCTTGTTTATCTGGGCGACCTTTTGCGGTTCTGTCGCCTGGCCAGACAACTCCTTTTCAGAATGCTTCTTGCATATAGGTCACCACATATTATTGAACGTCTTCTGAGTTTCTAGAATAGCTTGGCAAACGAGAAGCGGTTCTGGAAAACAGCCCCCCTAAAAAAAAAAGAAATATCTCGCAATGGATCACACGAGAGGTGCAGAGAAAGCATTGGTATCAGTTCTGGAAAACGGAACCCGATCAGGATGCAAGTATAACCCGACTTGGAAAAGTATAAATGCAAAAATACATAATGTGGGCGTACTAACCTACCCTTTGTTGATTGAAGGAGGATCAGAACCCGGCATGAATGGCAGGACTCCGCTTACGCTCTATACAGGCCATGCAAATACACCTATAATAATGCCAACGAGATGGGAAGTGTACATGTTACACACAATTTAGTTAAATTTAATCCATTTATGTTTTCAGCATTGTTCAACAAAGTTCACTTGTTAAAGTGTCAACGTCAAAGCACAACAGCACAACTTGTATAGAAGTTGTACACCAGTGTATTTTTGAAGAGTTTCCATTCAAATCAGTGATTCAACTCCTGTGTGTTTGACCATTATTCGGCCATAAAATAAGTGGTCACATTCGTCGGTAAATCCTGTGAAGGAATTGCTGCTACTTTTCCCAGAGGTCAATGATTTGTGAAATAATCTCTGGATTCCGATGAGGTTTTTGATGCCAAACAAAAAGCAATCCACAGTGACGATGTAATTACTGTAATTCGACAGTGGGTACTCTCTACCAGAAACGCTCGTCAGAAGCCGAGTCTGACTGCCCTTTTTCACAGTCCTTACGACAAAACACATACTGTTATTCTGTTATTGGGTAATAATCAGATACCAATTTGTGTCATTATGAGTGAAAAGGTAGCGGTTAGATTCGGCATCTTTTCCAATACTCAAGGAGTGCAAAACAATACAAAGAATTACTATACTGCTGTTCTGAGTATAATTGAAATAAGGGAGAACAAACGTGTACCATTTGGAAGATTGTAGAGTAATTTCTTGAGATGTTGAACCATAAATGTCGACCCTCCACCCTTGTCCTATAAGCAGGGTGAATGCAGAACAGCAATGCAAGCTGGAATGTGACTGTCGCTTTTGTAGTTCATTGAACAACTAAAGAGTGCATATAATGACATTCTTGGTGGACATGAAGGTATTCAATATAAAGAAACAAAAACTTGTTACGCAATCACCCATAGTTTGGACTCCTGTTTGTTAGAATTTTCAACAAAACTGATACCGTACGGTGCTGAAATGTGTTGAGATGGTCAACAGTGTCAATACACAATTTCACTTATTTCAAACTGGAAACAATGATAATTGTAAGTCAACAGTATACAAGACAGAGGGACTTAAAATCACATAATCACACATGGACTTAGATATTATTAATTTTATATTTATGTTATTATTCGTTTATTTAATGCAATTTTTTTGTTACTCGGTCATGCCGTCAGCAGCTGAACCCTCATTTTTTTCGTTTTGTTCCGGCAATCGCGGGACTAACAGTTAGCTATATAACTTACTAGAGAGTAATGATCCGCGAAACATTCTCAATGTGTCAATTTTGTTTTCTTTAGAATATCTTTTCTTAGACTATCAGGGATCGAACCCCATGGAGTTTTGACCTCATCTGTACTGTGCATATCGGCCATTATTTAACTCTATTGGGGCCAAAGAGCATGAGGTAAATGAAGGTCGCAGCTACCGATTCCCCTTTATAGGCACAGGCCGTATCCAAATTTCCGGGCAACGGCTATGGCTACCACTGTTGCTACGGATCTTGATGACGCGGCGATCCAGCCGTAGCCGTAGCCGCCAATTCGCATACGGCCCTTACCATAATAATATTATTCTAACCAAAATAGAAAGCGCTGAACCATGCGCCAGACTCATCTACGCCCTCTGTTGGTCAATAAGAGATGCACAATCCATTTGTCGTCCAGTGTCAGAGCTCGGCCCCACCGGTCTCATCAAAGACCGCTGGGATGGGCTGATAAATTGCACAAATTCTTGTTCAGGATGTAGTTATGCATAATGGCACAAACACACACATACGATGATGTCAACTATTAGTTAGCTCTCTTCTTTTGCAAGAATAATAAAATTATCCGGGTTGCGATTGAGCTCTATTCTTTGTACAAGGCAAAGAATGACAATAGTTATTTCCAATGTATTTGCACCATAAAGCTACATTATTATTATTGACCGAGGTCGAATCTTTCGTGAACAGTTAAGAATTGACATTAGGTTATACGTCAGCCCATCCCAGCGCCTTTGGTTGAGGCGCTGGGACCGAGCGAATGATTATCTCGTGCCGGGGAGAGGGTGGGGAAAGACAGGCGGGGAAGGACGGGCGGAAGAGGGTGGGGAAGGGCGGGCGGTCGAGGTTAAGACAGTTAAGTCTACTACTTTTAATTTATGTTTAAAAAAGGGTTCCAATGAAACAGCAAAATTACTAAATTTGTTGTTCAAAATACTTTATTCAAATGAGTATCACATTCACAATATAAATGCCACTTTAAAAAATAATTGTAAAAAGAGAACGGTATACATTACTGTAACTTATAATGGTAAGTTGTATTTTAGACTCATTTAATATTATTAAAAAATATATACATGCATACATACATACATAATTATGATTGCCGTTGGTCAATTCATATTTCGTCGGCTCACTTACATACCTCCTTATAGAGGAGGTGATCTTATTCAATTTGGAAAGATTTTGTAAAATTGCACTGGCACATTTTGGAGGTCCTAGAGAAAATGGGGTATATTCTTCAAAAGTATACTCCGAAGTATTTTGATTCGGCAAAAAGAAACACAGATATTGTTAGAAACGTAATTATTCGTGGCTTTATTGCCCCCCCCCCCCCCTCTTCAGTTTGATAAGCATTTTGAGATTTAACGTCCTTTGGATTATTACAAATATGAAATGGCAGGAAATACAATAAAGTGTACCACGTTAGCAGTTTTTTCCCATGGTTGTAATCGTTGTATACAAGTACCTGAAACCAAACAGAAGTCTTTCAACATGTGATTGGAAATGCAGGCTTATACTGAAAAAAAAGTTGATTAGAACTATTAATTTGTCAACTACTCTCAATTTCATTCAAAGAATAGACGGCAAAAGGTAGGTAACTTTTTCCGGCCATCTTTGATGGGAATTTAAGAGCGATTTAAAAGAATTGTTTTAAACCATCAAATTTATCAACACAAATTATTCTCAGTGACGAGCCAGCATGTCTATTCACATGTCGAAACACTTTTGGGTGGTTTCAGGTACTTAAAAACAAAGTTACAACCATCGGAAAAGCCATTAACGTGACGGGTGCAAAGTCCTTCGGTGTATTTCCTGTTAAATTGCAAATATGAACCTTATAGAGCACTGAGCCGACGATTTGAAGTACGGTATGTTTACTTGAAGCCCCAGCTCAACCTTGGTAAAGTGTCTGTAAATGCTTCCATTCTTTGCACAAATCAAGATATGTGTAATAAAACCAACATGTGAAAATTTCAGCTCATTTCGTCGTTTCATTTGCGAGAAAACGGTAAAATATGCATTCAGCATTTTTGTACGTATTTTCTATAGGCAGAGTTTTCGTCTCACCGAGACGAAAACTAATTTTGGATCTTATTTCATTTATTATTTAAAAACAATAACACTTCAGGCAGAAATATTCCAATGACAGTTTTCTACCATCATTATCTTTATACTACCATGTAAGAAAGGTATAAGTAAATCTGTAAACATTTGTGTTTTTCTTCTTACCAATGTTGAGCTGGGGCTTTAAATGATTGTATTGAACTTCTTAATTATTATGATGTGAATACGCATGAATAAAGAACATCGGGAGAGAGTAATAGTTGATCTACCATGTTTCCAGTGTAGATAATGAAGATGCTGTGTAGCACAGACGATGCAGATTAGGTAACAAGAATTATGAAATAAATTGTGCTTATCAATAAAATAGTTTGTAAACATTTTTACACACCAATGTTCTTCGTCAGGACCAATGTTCTTCGTACATATATTATATTATAATATTTCTTCGGGAAAAGGGAAATGGGGAAAGGGAGGGCAATGGGGAAGGCAGGGCTGATCTATTCCCCTCTCAGACCCAGTTTTAGAAAGATCATGGAGGAATAAAAGCATCATTTTTTTCCTTCCATGGAAAGATGGAAATGCATTGACATTCCAAGAAACCTATTTGGTTCACCATCGAAATCTAGCTTCAATTGCACGGAAAAAAACCCGTCTTAATACTCTCCTGGGCATAAGGGTGAAAAAACAACATATCAAACAAGAAAATATATATTTTATTTTACTCATTTCTGTTGAGTTTTTTTAATCTTAAAAAAAAACAACAACAACTAGCTGTTCCTAAACTGCTTTCCAACCAAACTAACCTGTGGGTCAAAATGTCCAATAAAAGAAAGGTCTTAATTGCCTCCCGTTTCAACCCCAGCCGAGTCTTTCTGATAAAGGCCTCTGCCAGGGTCGAATTTTAAGGCCATTAACACATTTTACAGTGAGTTTCAGATGTTCAGTGTGCCTGACATGTTCAACTGCTCTGTTTCAAAATTAAATAATTGGTCAATATAACGCGATAAAAACCTTGTGTAGCTTACTGGACCTTGGACTGCATAATTTACCATCAAAGTGGCACAGTAACTTCACACAATGTTTAAATTGACAATATATTACACACACTGCTGGTCAATATAACATTATCATCAACCAAGTCATTAAAAATGCCTGGGTCATTATGGTGTAATAAAGACCCTGTCTGTCTCCAGATAATATACCCAGTACAAATCTAACAAAATTCCCACATTGGTTCTCTGGACCTTACAGTCCTTGAGCAACGCACTGTAGAATGATCGCAACAACCCCCTACCTGTTGACCTTAAACACCTGTATTTTTGTAGTCTATAAAATGCAGCCAATATTGCAGACATCAATGCATCTCAATAAAGTGTGTGGCCGAGTACAACTTGCCCAGTGTGCTACATCACACAAATAAAATTTATTTTCCCCGATTCATACCTATAACTTTCTGCGAAACTCTGCACATTGTTTAATATGTTGACACATATAAACTTAAAAAAAAAGGGGGGAAAACAGGCTGAAATGCAGCCTAAAAGCCGAGATCTTGACATTGTTACGCCTGACATTGTTACAATTATCACCGAGTTTGTTTTGGGACAACCTTTCCCTCCGTTGTATCTCACTGAACCTTACACGTCTTGTCTCCTTTCTTGCCATGTTTTTCTTTATGCTCCTCAAGGGCTTCCAAATAGCTGACTGGAGGCCAGCGCTGCTCGTTCACGTATTTCAGATTGTCTCCCTCTAGTGTCTTGAACTCTGACCTCTGCTGGAAGGCGATGAAGTTACTCGCGACAAAGTGGAGGCACCAGGCTGCAAGCTGTTTTGAATTGTACAGCTAAAAAATATAAATACAAACAATAAATCAAACAAACATCATCAGGATGTTGATGGTTTTAAATCTTTTTTAAAGAAATTTAAGAAGTAATAGCTACCGATGGGCATTTTGGAAATTATAAGAAGTAATAGTTAGCAACAGATGGGTATCTTGCAAATTATAAGAAGTACTAGCTACAGATCGGCATCTTTGAAATTATAAGAATAGTTAGCTACAGATGGGCATCTTAAAAAATTATAAGAAGTAATAGTTAGCAACAGTTGGGCATCTTGCAAATTATAAGAAGTACTAGCTAAAGATCGGCATCTTGGAAATTATAAGAATAGTTAGCTACAGATGGGCATCTTGGAAATTATCAGAAGTGATAGCAACAAATGGGCATCATGGAAATTATAGGAAGTAAAATCTACAGATGGGCAGCTCGGAAATTATAAGAAGTGATAGCTACATAATGGGCATCTTGGCAATTATAAGAAGTAATAGTTAGTTACAGATGGGCATCTTGCAAATTTTAAGAAGTACAATACAGATGGACATCTCGGAAATTATAAGAAGCAATAGCTACAAATGGTCATCTTGGAAATTATAAGAAGTACAGTATATGGGCATCTTTGAAGTTTCAAGAAGTACAATACATATGGGCATCTCTGAACTTATAAGAAAAGCCTCATTGGGCACCATTATAATATATGTTAACATTTATTATAACGATTGTGGTACCCGCTGCTAATAGGATTAGAACGACCTCTAGCTACCGGGCAATCTCGGTAGTCTTAGTTGTTAAGACATCTGCTCTAGAATGGCAGGGTTCGTGGGTTTGAATCCCAACCGAGGAATATGCCTGTGGATTTTTTTCACAGGACTCGGGAAGGTACTGAGTAAACAGTGCTTAACACACATCAGTGTATAGGTCAAACCACAAATAATATTTGTTGGCATAGTCAGACAGTGTTAGAAAACTGTCCCTCGAACTACCAGGTTGTTCCTTTTGCAAGCAGCGCAGTTGGTTGGATCTACGATGCCTGTAGAAAGTTACCTGGTTTGGAAAGACCCTTCCATTCATAACGCAAACATACCTGTGCAGTATGCAGAAGTCCAATGACATCAACGTGTGCCTCCGCTATGCAGTTAGCCACAGCCACATCAACACCCTTGGTTATGTACAGCTCACAAAGGTTCTTGAGTCTGTCCAGACCGTAGCGGTCAGCAACTACTAAGATACCTACAGCATCACCGTCTTCTATTGGCGAGTGGTCAGTGTAGATGTACTCCAGCAGGGCTAAGAAGCACTCCAGGCTTGTCTCTTCAATTTTGATCTGCGAGAAAACAGTGATGATCATCAGTCATGTCATCCTCAGTTGCAATGAACTTCCATCTTGTATGATTACAAGAAATTTAAAGTTCTCAACATTTTGAAGGTCATACAGAGACTGTGTGTACTACTTTTTTAAGCCTCCCCCACCCCATAGTAGTGTGTCGTGGTCTTGTGGTTTAGTGCATCGGACTCAAGTTCTGGTGGCTAAGTCATCAGAATGTGGGTTGGAATCCCGGTCATGACACTTGTGTCCTTGAGCAAGACACTTTAATTGCTTCAAATAGGGGAAGAGGCAGTTATGTTTGTCTCGTAATGGATTCATTTGTCCCTCCCTGTTCTTAGCTGTGCTGTGAAGAGACTTGCGTTTATATCTCGCCGTGTCTTGTCTCTGCGCGTTAGGGCAGGTTTCTATCCCTTCAAAAGTAGCCCACATCTCCAGTGGCCTTTGGGCCTTGTGATGGGTGAATTGCATAAAAAAAAACAACAACAACAACAAAACAAAACAAAACAAAAAAATTATCAACATTTTCTGTGCATGTCAGTATCAATGTGCAATGTTCCCACCTCCCACCAACCAAACAGTAAAGTCAACTGAAGTACTGCTAGACTTTTCAGTAATATTGTCCTCAATTAATATGTTTCTGAAGTTGATTCTAACTTTATAAATATCAACACTGTTAACCAATTGCCGCCGGGATTCTTCCATTTTTTTCCTGTCCCCCTGGCGGGATAATTTTGTCGGAACTACCGGAATCATTTTTCTTTGAGAGTACCGCTGGCACAAAGAAATTTTGACTTGACAAAGCCAAGAGGACAAACATTTTCTTTGAAGCACCGCTATTTTTTCGTTTGTCCATCGAGAAACTGTCAAATTCACGCACCGTGAATTGCAAAACCTCGGCCGTGAGCTACGAGGATTACACAATAACCCCTGCATTATGCATAAATTCAGCAAAATATTGAAGCACAATCTGGCGGTTTATGTGGGTTAAACGAAACGTTACACGGGGCGTGCATGCTCTGTGCACGCTCTGTAGTGGAATGTGCCGCGGGTGCACTTTGATCTGGGCTTGGAATTTCACAAAAACATACAAAATAAACGTCACCCGCTTGCTGGAACGGAAAATATTTGCGCTGATACATGGCATCTGGCGCCTACTGGTTAAAGACCTTCTAAAATTAAAAACAGTCTATGACTCCTTCCCCCCTGGAATTCTATGTACGAATATGACTGTGGACATGTTGAAAACTTCAGACTGCCCCTAGGAAAGTTCATTGGATACTCTTTTAATTAAGTTTTTTTTTTTAAATGAAATAAATGTTCTTCCCTCTGGAAAGTGTTGTGAGGCCTTTTTTTGTTTGCAATTCCATTCAATTGTTCATTAACAGATTATGCAAATCCCTCAAAAGATAAACGTCTAGCATGACAAACACTTTTTAACAGCGTTTTCAAATTTGTCTATGGCACCGACTAAATAAAGACATAATTGATTTGAATGTTTTTTAATGCAAATTATTTATTGCCTTACCTCCGTCTGGGAGCTTTCAGCAAAAACTCCACTGAACATTCCAGCCATGAATTCACAGCGTGACTTCAGTATGACCTTATGGGCGTGGACAATGGTATCTAAGGAAAGAATGCGGAGGGTGACAAACATATTACCATTATTTATTATTAAAATTCTCAAATGAAATCATAGATGCTTTGTTCACTGCAGCTTGGAATCCAGAGGAAAGCTGTGTGTGGACCAGAAATACATTAAAATCCACCTTCTACTGCAAGGTTAGTGTTCAGGATCCCACTACTTGATAACCTACACAGTTTTTCCCTTCAGAAGAATAGTGGACAGTGTGGTCAAGTGTCTCACACAAAGACAGTGGTTGAACCCACAAGTTAGCATCGATGCTTTAGACCACTAGACCGGCCGCGGTCTGCAAATATTGAGGCTGGCAACCCAATGAAAATTTCAGGCCATCGACCGTGACCCATATGCTGCAGAGGTTATGTCATCAATGCTAATCTTAACAGGAATAAGATATTTATTGAAGCAGTTTGTTTTTACATTTACATTTTGTTTTGTATTATTTTTTTTATTTACTTATTTTTTTTATTGAAGTCGCCAGACACACAAGGCCAGTAAGCCACTCGAGGTGTGGGCTACAAATCAGCTGTTTTCCCAGGGGCCATTGCCACCTACTCCTGGGGCTGAAACAGGGTTACCCCCTTTACAGTCTGTAAGGATGTAGGCTTGGGTATCATCCATCAGAAGCCTGGCTGGTAGAGCAGAAAGCTCTACCTCCCCAACTTTTACGAAGCAATTATGGTTAAGTGCCTTGCTAAAGGACACAAGTGTCATGACCGGGACTCGAACCCACACTCCGATGACTCAGCCACCAGAGCTTGAGTCCGACGCACTAACCACTCGGCCACGACACGCCAAATATGGGAGCACTGAACTTACAAATAAAAGTTATGGGAAAATACCATCTTTTTTTTAATGATAGATTGATTGTGAGGCAATCTGTGTTGCTGACGGACTGATCAAAAGTGATATCACAAAGTCTGGTGACCCACCAGAGTTTTTTCGCAATTTTTTTTGGTTGCGAGCCAAAGTTTGCAGACAGTTGAACACTCCGTGGTTACTGTTGTTTTTTATGATTGCCTTTTACGTTAACACAAGATTTCATTCTTGATTTAGAGACTTTCAAGGAAAGAATTTCGGGGTAATATTAACAAGTCAGTCAGTTTTAGTTCATTAGGTTTTTAAATATGGGAATAAAAGAGTGGCGACGAGGTCTTAATCGACCATTTCAAACCGTCAGTGTTGCGGCCAGTGTGATATAAAGGCCCTCGCCTTCCGCTCGGGCATTTATCGCCTGGCCGCGACACCGTAAGGTTTTAAACGGCCAATTAAAACCGAGTCACCACTCTTTTATTTCATTCATAAATGCCCTTACTAATAAGAAATAAAACATCGGGAAAAAATATCACAGACTGACACAGCTCATTTTTGCTGTAACGTTACGTTTAGAAGCCCAGCTTTGCACTATGGTTCTCTTTCGCGCCTGTTCATATACATTTTCTTGAGTTAGAGTATCAAAGCAAGAAACCAGACTAAAATAAGCGGTCTTCAAAAGCTCAAGCCGTGTTTTTGTCGGCCGTTTAATCATGTTAGTACCAGGTAAACATGGTCATGTGACCACCTTTTTATCCAATAGGAATGCCCAAACTGTCTTGGGTATTTATGATTGATAATTCAATGGACACGCCAGGTCTTTAATTGGGTCTTTAATTGGGTCTTTAATTGGGTCTTTAATTGGGTCTTTAATTGGGTTGTTGTCAACACATGTTTTAACATCTTGCAAACAGCCACTGCCTTTAAACCCATACCTTCTACTTTGAAGCGAACATCCGCTAAGGTTTCCCGATTCAGGAACAGCCACTTTGCTCTCTTCCCCGTCTCGTCATTGAGGTATGTGCCGATGCTGGGGTTCAAGAACTCTTCCTCATTCTGTAGATTCTTAACAATGTCTTGAAGATGTGGGAGATGGAAGATGTCAGATGCTTTACTTAACGCGAACAGGTCCTCTTCACTGGCGTCTTCGGAGATGTTTGGAAGACCTTGATTGTTAAAGACAAAGTAAAGGGTTGGTAGTTTATGAAAACAAAAATTTGATTAGTTTCAATCTGAAACCTCACTGATTATACAACTGATACCAGTAAAAATCCTCCAGAAAAATATTTTCACTGAAATACTGTCAATGTTAAGATATAGCATTAAAAGATCCCCCCCCCCAAAAAAAAAAAAAAAAACACCATTGCTTATTTCCATTGCTGCAGTCAAAGCATCGTATATGATGAACATGCACATCAAATGATAGCTCAATTGGTAGAGCACTGCCACATGAATCCGGAGGTCGAAGCTTCAAATCCCGTTCCGGTAGATTTTTCTTTGTTCACCGAAAACTTTTTAAAAGTAGCCTTGTAAGAAAATTTGGTGAAGTGGTACCCCAAATATCATACCTGAATATAAAAATGCCAAGACATATCTGAAGATTCTGCAGGAGATATCTGCACTGACTGTAACCCTTGTCATTTTCTTTGCATCTGGATCAAGATTGGCTCCAAGTACGGTATCATGGATACCAGCTAAACCGGTGATCTTTCCCTCGTTGATGTCCTCCCAGGTAAAATTCCAGACATTGGTGCTGCTGGATATACCCTAACATTGATGAAATAAATGGTTCAGAGTAAGGAGTGGGAAGACGATGGAGATTTCCGGGTACAATTTCATAGGAGCTGCTTAAGCACAAAGAGTTGCTCAGCACAACAAAAGTTATGCTTACCAGAAAAAGGTTACCAGCCAAAGTGCCATGTCACATGTACAATCAGTGACTGATATCCTGCTTATTTTTGCTAAGCAGGAAATTGTTAAGCAATATTTTCTGCTTAAGCAGCTCTATGCAATTGGACCCTGGTCAACAACAAAATGAGGCAAATGTCATCATTTGTACTTTTGTGTTCATTGTAAAACGTCTGACCGTACTTCATAAATATGAGGTTTTATTTGCTCAGCAAATGATGAAAATAAGGGCTTTCAAATAAACTTACACCTGATTAGGGCTTTAATACTAAACCGATCCACTAAGCCCATCCCTGCCCCTATACGTGTTGACCAATCACAGCATTGGGTACGCCACCGAAAGTCCGACAAAAGTCCGCCACGATAAAATCCTATTGGAATATGTAAACATGCGTGCGCGTACTTATAGCGCCCGCGTTCATGTTGTGCAGTGTGGCATTGAAGACAGGCACATTGTGCTGCCCACGTGTTACAGTGGTGATGTAGCCAATGCTGTGATTGGTCAATATGGTTAGGGGGCATACCCAATGCTGTGACTTCCCAACGTATAGAATGTTTAAGACATCATATCATGGATGTATGATGTTTTGGTCACCTTCACTTGTAATGTAATTTAATTATTTCCGAAAACTGCCTAACTTTGATGTAGGGCGTCACAAATGTCACAATAAAATAAACTGTTTATTTCAGAGAAAAGTGGGAAGTGCTTGGTGTCAAATCTTTGCCCATAAACATTTTTCTCTCGCACAAGTCACAGATGACATGACTGGCATCAGTAAGATTTTGATGAAATGTAAATCCAAATTGGAGAATTAAAAGCGGGACGAAGGGCAAAGGCTGCTGGCATTAATGGAGTCCACTGCCTTCATCGGTTACCTGGTCTGGTGTCTTGAGACCAAACACTCTGCAGAAGAAGTTGCAGGCACTACACAGGATTAACTTATGAGCCAAGATCTCTTTTCCCTCCACCACGAAGATGACATCAGCATCTGATGGTTGCTCCAACACCTTGCCCAAATCTGGCCCCATGGTGGATGTCTGGATCTCTATCCATGGAGCTTTACCTGCAGGGGTTGGGTATATAAACCAACAGCACTCAGTTTTTTGAGAGGAAACAAGCGTTTAGGATACTATTCCCTATAGGTTACGAAATAAACCATCAGAAAAGAAAAAGAGTGAATAAAAAATTTTGTAGTAAGAGTTTTTATAAGGAGCATCTATTGAGTCAAAAGTCCTAAAGCAAAGACTGGTTAACCAGTTGTCGCCGTGATTCTTCCATTTTTTCCTGTCTAACCCGACGAGATTATGTTCTGGGAATTGCCGGAATCATTTTTCTTTGAGAGTACCACCGGCATAAAAAAAACCTTGACTTGACAAAGCCAAGAGAACGAAGATTCTCTTTATTGCACCGTAATTTTTGTTTTCTCTATCGCGAAAATGTCAAGTTCATGCACAGGAACTGCAAAACCTCGGCCATGTGCCACGGCCTACGATTGCAACTAAAATCCGGAGCCACGGCTGGATCCCCGGTTCACTCTGACTTTCCTCCATTGAGCCCAAATACAATGAGAAAAACAATAACGGTAGCCTCTCTGAGTCTCGTAATCCTCTCCTTCCAACAAAACGACAAAGGTTTGGTTCTGAGATACACAATATCAACAGCACAATAGTTAAAAATCGGCAAATATTGAGTGCCATCTGTCCCGTTTGATTGGGTGAAACAAAGCGTTATTCTGTGCACGCTCAGCAATGGAATGTCTGATCAACCTTTGTTCCGGTATTCCGTTTTACACAATGGTGTATTTCAACGTCGCCTGTTCGCTGAGTCAAAAAATATTTTTTGCGGGCATGCGTCAGCCGGCGCCAACTGGTTAAAAATCCAACAGCATCAAGAGCTTTGAGTGGCCTGTCTTACCTGCAGGGGGCATCTCTGGTGGTAAGGGGACCCTCTTCCGCCCCTTGCCTTTCCCCAAACCAAGGAGACCCATCTTTCTCTTGGTGCCTGATGGGCTAGATACCGCCATGTAAACCTGAAAAAGAAAAGGATTGTGGAAACTTAACACTAACAGCGGCTGCCTAATGACTGAATTTTGTAACTGACGTGATTGATGCAGGCAGACGGCAGGGAATCAATATGAAAACATACTCATGGGGGCAGGAGGGAAGATTTGCTTCTTATAAAGTAAGAAATCTTTTGTCACACACTAAAAAATATGGAAGTCCTTCGTTGAGATTGAAGCTGTGTCCATGAATCTATCATAAAATCAAAGCCTTTGGGAAAGACTCTGCTTGGGTAGAGTGGTAGGCTACGTAGTGCACTCATGTAATGAGACAGGGTGGTCTACCCAACGTAGTTATAGATGATCTACCTGTGGGTTGCCCTAAGCTGCACCGGGTGGACAATGTAACAAAGTGGAGTGGTAGGAGTGTTGAAGATCTAAAGAAAAGCAGCGATTGAAAGTTAATAGGTGATGGCGGGGAGCCCAGGAATGCGCCCCCCATGACAACCTGAGAACAAGGAGGCCACGGCTGCAAGTCTATGCCGAATGATGATGAAGCGTGAGGCCATTAAACATTTTTTTGCATGAAACCAAAGCCATACAAACTTCTAAATAGTTTCAAACCTTGCATTATGTCCCCTTTCTTTTCTTTTTATAACTTTGCTAAATGAGATTTTTATGGTTTTTACCATTTCTACAAATGCAAAGTTAAGCTGGTGGAATATCAACATGCAGTCCGGCCAAAGAATTGGACAAAAAAAATTGTGAAATTTTATACTCACAGCTTTTTCGAAGCAATGCTGGACATTACTTCCCTGGAGTGCGCTGGTCTCTGTGTATTCCATGTTGTGTTTCTGGGACAGTTTGAAACCTTCGTCAAAGTCAATACATGTACGGGTGGATCCTCCTCCTCGGAGATCTGACAAATACAATACAAACCGCATTGGATACCATTATTTATCCCAGAAGTGTGACTGGATTATGGAAAAGTGGCAAACATCGACTGTGAAAGTTCGCGATTTGACAACTTGTTGCAGATTCTCTTGTATGCGCCATTGCGTTGAATGGGCAGGTTGTAAATCAGAAAAATGTTGCAGCGCTGTTGCAGGCCTCGATGTTAAAAAAAGGGGGGGCAGGCCTTTGCTGGCTAAATCAGAGGAAATTGTACAAGGGCATGCTGGCCAAGCTGGTAGTGACAGTGCAATTTGTTTTGAAGGGCATGCTGGCCAACTCGACAGGGCTTGAGGCCACTGGCCTCGGTGGCCTCGGTTAAGATTAAGACCTGCTGTTGACAGTTTAGTAGAGTAGTAAACTTTCCTCAAGGAATTTGGTATGTCATCATGTCAAGACTGTTTGAAAGTATGTGATGTCAAATATTGCATCAAACAGAGGTACACATTAGCCAAGAAAGCTGTTTTGGCTTGGGACAAAAACTTTGATCTGAGAAAAAAAAATCCTCTACAACGTAAAGACCACACCACCTTGTAAAAAAAAAAAAAATAATGACCTTGTAGTACATTCCGGGCCCTACAGGCAAGATACTATACTGGTCATCTGAGATATTTTTTCATAATTCCCACATAAAAAATTCAAGAATTGTAAAATGAACAGCTTCTAAGGTTTTAGATGTGCCCTTTTCTTCATATCAAAAGTTGGACAAAACCATTTGGTGCAATTTCCCCAAAATATCAGATTGTTTGTTTTCCTCCAAAGAGCTGTGTACAAACTAGACCAGCAGGATATCCAGGCTCTGCAGCTCTTTTGTAAAGGTGTGATGTAAGAGGTAATGATTTATTGACCAAATTCATATGACATCATCATCACAATAATCTCAGTTGGGCGTCAATGTCCCCTGTGTGTTATACAGTGTAGTGCGTGTAGACTCATGCTCTGGTGTTTTTGATCAGCAGAGTGTGGGTTCGAGTCCCGGTCACGACACTTGTGTTCTTAAGCAAGACACTTAACCATTATTGCTTCGTCCTTCGGATGGGACGTAAAGCCGTTGGTCCCATGTGTTGTGTAATGCATGTAAAAGAACCTAGTAACACTTGCTAAGAAAAGGGGTTTGCCCCAGTGTTTCTGGCAGTGGCTGCTGAATGCGCCACAGCACCTTGTAAACCATTACAAGGTGCTACAGAAATGGCTCTCAAAATAAAAAAAAACCCTCAAAAACCTGCCTTTAAAACAATATAGTAAGCACCTTGAGTACCTTTGTTGGTAGATACATGCGCTATATAAGACTCCGGTAGTAATTAAGGCAACACGGCGTTTACACGCTTACCTTATAATTTATACGTGCAATTTGATTCCCAAAATGGCAAGCCGATTCCCAGAAGCCGTGTGTGACATTGGTGTAAGGGGTCATTAAGACTATTTATAAGTCTTCTGAATAAAACAAATAAACTAAATTAAACCAACCTGTTTTAGTTGCAACGAGAAGGATCGGAGTATCTGGCATGTGATGTCTGATTTCTGGCACCCATTTTGACTCAATGTTATCAAAAGAAGCTCTTGATTCGACGGAAAAACATAAGACGAAGATGTCCGTTCCTGGATAGCAGAGTGGACGCAGGCGATCGTAATCCTCCTGATAACTCGCAAAAACAAAGAGAAAATAAACTGACCGATTAAAGATGTTTGTTCCATGCTCCTGTGATTTGTGCAAGAAAATGAATCAATTCCACCAATTGAAATTAATAAATTGTGTTTTAACCTTGGAGATAGATGGCTATAAAAATGTTTTTGAAATGATTATCCTGGCCAACTACCCTATGTGAAAGAGTGTACGACGGTCATTACCGCTGCTGGTACCCAGAAGTCAGCTATATTACAATGTCATTTCGCCTACATTTTGTCTCTGTGTCGAAAGTTAACTGGCTGAAATTGAGCAGGCATAGCGCAGAGTTTATTTATTGTGCTCCACACAAAAATTCATTTTTAAAAAATTAATTATCTGTTATTATTCAACGATGGATTTGTTTGTTCGATATCTCATTTGAAAGTTAATGACTTTGATCATCCTACGAAAATAGCAATACAACATTTGGATTAATTTTTCAAGGTAAAATTGGCTTGAGCACTGATCTTTAACTAAAATATCTGTGGATTTATTTGATGTGTAGTGTGATATCTATTCTTATTTTCTTTTAAAAAATAAACTCAAAAAGAACTCAGTCAATGTCATCTTTTGAACCACTTTCGTTTTTTTAAAGGGCTGCCATAACTTAATTATCTTTCGCTAGGATTATAACAGTTTACAGATCTCATTGAATCTGAGTAAGGGTCGAGGTTTCGGGAAAAACATGTTCAGGAAAACTTGTCTGTTGTTGAATCCTGAACTTCTTGTTAAATTACCCACCCCTATGCTAAGTTTCCGCAGAAAGGGTCTATTTCATTTTTTTTTTTTTGGGGGGTGGGGGGGAAATTGACAATGCAACAAAACTCACCTGTCCTGCAGTGTCAAATAGCCCGAGATTGTATGGTTTGCCTCCGACCATGACGCTGGCACTGTAGTTATCAAAAACTGTCGGGATGTAGTTGCTCGGAAATGAGTTGGTGGTGTAGACAATTAGGAGGGCACTTTTACCTACAGCGCCATCACCTAGGATGACGAGCTTGAGGTTCTGCATCTTGGCTGGTGATCTGAAGAGCAAAAAAAAAAATGTATATAATGACAGTTATAATAATAATTTATTGACAACAATCAGGGAATTTCTTTTAGAGTGAAAAACCAACACAAAGGGTAATGGCTTGTATTTTTTCATTTTATGTTCTAAAAAGATGAATTGCTCAAAACTAATTTGTTAACATTTTAAAACCGAGTCTGCTTGTTTAGCTTGACATTACTAGTAAGAAGATTTTATTTTACATCAAAGGTAATTACAGCGTTTGCACATGATATTAACATACTTAGAGGTTACTCAAATCCAACGCACTACCTGTCTTTAACAAACCACCCAACACTCAACTATCTACATCAATATCAACAGTTGTTTTGATTTATTTCTTTTTTCTCTCTAAAGCTTTCAACTCTGATGTGATGCGGGTAACCGTTTTTTCGGAGTATAGCGATTCAGATCCAGAAGATGTGTTTTGAAGATGTCTCCTGACGATGACTAGAGCAGGCTAGTCGAAATGTGGCGACCAAACTCACTCTGGGGCAGTGAAGTTATCCGAGAAGTCCCCTCAATCCACTAAGCGAAAAAAGTAGTAGCAGTCCTGGCCGATTTCCTACCTCCCCAGGTAGTACTTAAAAGCAGGACAGTTCTCTTTTCAGAACTAAGTTGTCTCCCGAATTCCGAAATCTACTCCGCTGCAGTAGAATAATAGCAAGACAAATTCTCACAAGAACAATCTACTGTATATAGCAAAGTAGATATAATCCGTGGTGTTACCGCAAACCAAATATACAAAGATGTGTTTTGTTTACAAACATGCAATTACCACTACTTGCATTACTTACATTTCCTTGTTTTCAAGCAATCGTAAGTTGTTTTACTAGCACTGGATTCTCAAATAAGCTGCTTGGTTTTGGCAACCATGTTTCCCCCAATTGAAATTTTCATGCATCCTAAAGTACAGGAAATGTTCTTTAGATGACTAACTTCCTTCAGTGGATGTACGTGTACAATGACGTCCTGTTACACTCACTACGTAATGCAAACGTCCTTCAAACAGGCCTTGTTTAACCCACACTATCCCGATTGGGTTATTTTCCCCCCGATTGGACCCCTTGGTGTCATTCTTCGTAATTCCCATTAATTAGGATCATTCATTTAACTTTAGTAAAGCTTGCCATGGCCAGCTATATTTTATGGAGCTACCCCTTGCCTTATTCTTCAAAATTCCCTTACTAGAAATAAGAATGTCATTCACAACTTCATGGTAATGAAGCAGCCCTTATTAATCATTAATTAACAACAACAAAAAGGATTAATATTTTTTTCATCCCTAAAATATCCTACATTTGTGGGTGATAAACATAGTAGTTTCATACAATTGCAGGTTGATTGCTAATTATTACACAAATTTTGTCTTGCACTGTCTGACTGTTGCGTTGCCGTTGGGTTAAATGTTACTCAGTAATTAATCGTCAAAGTGGTCATAAACAAGCGCCTGGCCATCTTGACTGATGCTGTTTGCACGCCGAATCGAGCCCTTACCGACAAGAAAACAAATATATATAAATAAACTTGCCTCAAAAGAGGTGTCCAGTTTGCAGCATTGTGATGCTGGACGATTTATAATAGTTTATTCTTTTGTTGTTTGGCTCTTTCCGATTGGTCATTTTAAGTTTTACAAGAAAACAACACAAACGTCAGAACAACCCATGTAATGACAGGCAAGCATACAAAGTTCTTTCTAATTCTAGGTAAGTCTTTCATTTTCGTTTAGTCACCCTACCTAGCCCTAGGCCCAAGCGAATTCTTTTCATCTGGCAAAGTGGCAACTCATACATGTCATATATTTATATACAAAATTACAAGGTTGAAGCAATTTGGGAAATCCCGTTCATTGGCCGTCACTGAAAAGCTCCAAATAATGTACTGAGGGAGCATAATACAATATATTTAATTATTACAATATCATGCATCAAGTAAAGACACTTTTCACCAACAACACTTCCAAGTTCCAACTACAGCACTTCGGTGAACCCACACTGCACTCTGCATGCACTGTGTTGTGTGTGCACGCTCTGCATGCATCATGCATGCTGCCGAAACTTACCACCGCTTACTGTACAATGTAGTTCAGATTTCAGCTAAAAAGGGAAATGTTCGAACGGCAAACACATCAAAAACCGTCTCATATGAGCCCCTGTCGCTAGGTTCAAGCATAGAGAAAGATTCAAGCATGAAGTAAAGACACGTCTTTGTCATCCTTCGTGTTTGATGGATGTTTATATGGGTAAACTGTTGATCTAAATATAGATCTTCATACTTCAACACACTCGAGATGATGTCATGGTTAATTTTACACTCTGATCTTCGCGGGTAAACGCATAACATGTCAGAATGTATTTGCATCGAGTTAGATGGGAACCAGTGAGACATTTTTTTCGACTCCACCCTAAAACATCGTCTGCTGCTTGATTTTATCTTTCAAATAGAAATCTTTTCACGAAGTTTTGCACAAACATGGGAACAAAGTAATTGAATAAAATAAAAACAGCAGGGAAGTTCAAAAATAAGGATCCGGAGTGATAAAACATGATGATGACGAAACAAGGCTTGTTTAAAACCGTCTTTGACTTACCGATATAATATAGTCCACCATGTTGGTTTTTCCTGATTTACAACAACAGATCGATTGGTGGCGCTATTTGAGAAACTCGGACACACTGACCAAAGGTCGTATAGCGCCGTAGGCGCAAGATGTGTTACTCCGGCTGAAATGTGAAGTATGCACTGGATGCCATTTCAGAAAGCAAATCTTTTGATACAACAAGAGATCAATGCAGACAATGACCATTGCTAACACTGATATAACAAAACATTTGCTTTACTAAAATGGCGCCCAAGCCGTACTTCATGTTCCAACAATAGAAAGAGCTCCACGGCGCTATACGATCTTTGACACTGACTGAAGGTGCACCACACATGAGGCTCAACCAATGCTAAAAATGCTAAATATTCAACAATACTCAAAACTATTTTGAAATCACTCGGTCTCTAGAAAACAAATCAAATATATTTTCTGACAACTTCAATTTTTAGTATGTTAGCCGTTGCGATTATTTGGTAGGCTGATCCAAAATAAAAACACTTCTGATCTGAACGAGTAAACTGGCCAGTCTGATTTTTTCTTGGAAAAAGTAATGACCTTATATAATACACCTTTTTTCAATAAAAGAGGGCAATTTTTAGAGGGACAGTGTACCCAAAATGCCCTAGACCGTTTTTTAACATTCAATAAAAGTAAGTACCGTCAAATTTTTTGATTTACAGAAAAAGTTGTGCGTATACATATTTTGATTAATAAGGCTCTGTGCATGGATTTCATTTAGTGTGTGTGCACCCCTGAATTCGGACAGAGCCGTATTCTACTTCAGATTGAAGAACACGCAAAACGCAAACGTAATCGTTTATGCCACGGTGTCTTAGCCTCTGTGATGATGTGAGTGGGCAAATACATCAAACCACAAAGGAAAGAAACAAAGGTAATTATTTTCAAGAGAAGACCAGACAACAAATTTGATTTTTCGTCCGTGCTTTGAGACTAATGTGATTTTTTTTTTTCTCAAAATATCAAATTCACGGGATTGATAAATTGAGGCTTGAATTCCTGCAATGGATCGACAGACAGGGCAAAAACCTCAGTGCATATCGCTATTTTCCCCCGTACTCCAAGTTATGACTTGTATTGTGACACAGTTAACAACAGGTATAAACCTATTTTGACCATTATTACAAACAAACATTAATAGTAGAAATGAACGTGCTCCCCCGATAGACTACCAACAAACATTAATAGTAGAAATGAACGTGCTCCCACGATAGAAGTTCGGCCCGTAGTACCTTTACATCATCCTCGAAACGGAGATCACAAAATGTCTTTTTCTTTGGTCTGGTCGTAATGTTTTCTCAGTTGTTTTTAGTCTCCATTGTCAGACGCTCTCATACAACTACCTAAATTTGTTTTGAACAACCTTACACCTTTAATAATATTATTTCCACCTCTGATTCATTTCTTGCTGATTAGACATTCTCTTTATAGAAGTATTTGAACATTGTGGGAACATTGCTTTGAACGTACGAAGAAAACGAAATCTCGCACTTATTAACGAGTTATCATTCATATTCGAGTATGCACGAGATTTGCTCATATTTATCAGTCTACTAATGGGTTGCATCTGCATAGTATTGAGTAAAAAGGACATTGAAGTGAGATGGAAATGAATTAAACCAAGCGAAATGCGAAAACCTGTTTTGTTGACTTTCTTTTACATTATTGTTGTTTTTTAATTACATAATTAGAATGTTTTGCCGATGATGGTTCATTATCTCTTTAAATTAAAGGTACAATACAGGATTGGTATTCATCATTTTTTTATTTGTTTTAAATTTATTTATTTATTTTTTAATGGTACCGGTCTGAAAGCC
Organism: Marthasterias glacialis; assembly: GCA_911728455.2. NCBI lineage: Eukaryota > Metazoa > Echinodermata > Asteroidea > Forcipulatida > Asteriidae > Marthasterias > Marthasterias glacialis. The sequence continues at coordinate 16,339,767 of OU452229.1, forward strand.
TACTGATTATGAAGTTAACACCAGTACCAATCTTCCACGGAACTATTTGTGTCTGAAATACTGTCAAAGTCGTGAGAAAAAAGAATTTGAAGACCCCCCGATTTTTAATTTTGTAACAATCAAATTTAAGATCAATGTGTTTACGTGCTGAAAAGGGTTTACATTTTTATATTCACTATTTTCTCCTGACTCAGACGACGGATTGAGCCCAAATTTTCACGGGTTTGTTTCGTTCATGTTTATTTTGAATCAGACAAACTAAGAACACTGCACTATAATCAGCTTTACCAATCCTATGTTTTACCTTTAAAAAAGAACAGCACAAATCATGCTGTGTTAGGACTTCACCAAAGTAACGTGTCAGTGTCAGATAGACCCAATGCAGATGTCTCATCCCCACTTAATCGGACACTTAATGGTGTTTACATACGGGATAAGACACAAGTTTAGCCCCGCCCATACCAAGGGATGCGCTGCTTTCTCGTTTTAATCATCACTGATGGGAGGTCTCTTGAGATAATGGAAACAGTTCGACTGTGTCCGGCGGCTGTTTTATGAGTAAAAACAAAAATAGTACGACCCCATTGTTAACGCAAAGCCGTGTCATTGTAATTAAACTCATTAGGCGGCTGCGTAGAATTTTAAATAACGTTTTTGTCTTGTGGTATTTTTTCCCCTACTTATTAAGGTATTTGTTTTTCATATTATGGTCCTCACTCTCGGGATACTAATTGCCACGTTTTGTTCCACGATGGAGGTGTACTGGCTTAATGGATGATGAGTTTTCCGCTGGCTCATCGCTCAAAATGTCTTAATTCGGGTTTTCCCCCTCCCAACATTACAAGGTGTGCCAATAGCGATCTTAGGATCATGGATCCCGAAGCCGCAGCCAATGCTTTAACTGGAAGCCATCACTAAAGTCAGAGACAAAGCCATGTTTCGTGAAGGTTTGTTACCATTTTCTTAATATTTGAACTGCTGTCCGGTCGCCTGCTGAAGACCATGCAGTAAAGTACACTGTTCGAAACTAGTCTCAATTCCGTTCAGTCTCAGAATCACCACTTCTCGCAAAAGAGAGATTTAACCCCCACTGTTGTTATACTCGCTAGCTTATCTTCTATGGCACAACATTATTAACACATATGAGAGACAGGACAATCCCCGCCATGGAAGAAGTTGTCATTTGCTTGACTCGTCATAAAACAGCCGCCGTGAGCAAACATGACCAGTGTGATGACGAGGATGACTTTCTCTCATCATTATGTTCAATGGTGCGATACTGGGTACATAGACGACACCTCAACACCTGGGATGAACATACGAGCCAAAAATTACATCTGTTTCATGACGAAGACAGGCAGAAAATACACAACTCTATATCATCAAACCTACGCTATAATATAAGGAAAAAACTTTGCATTTCTGGTTATACTCGTTCGAAGCCGTTGGTAAATGCTGACGGCTGTTTGAGGGATGACACGTTTATTTGCCTTACGGAAGACTTCATTCCTACATTTTAGTTATTACTCGTCAACTCACTGCTAATTAGTAATATAAACTGACCGATCCGAGTTCGGAGAAGAAGACGTGGTTAGTAAATAGTCGTTGAAATTTTATTGCAAAGTGGCTACACAATTAATGTTACTACTTGTCATTAGAAGACATTTTGATGTTAAAGTTAACGCCCTCGAAAATGAAAGGTTATTCCAAAGCTAATTGGGACAATTGGCATCAACAATAGTTTTATTATACATAATTATAGTCTTGTTGTCTTTCACATTGAACCACGGCTCTCAAGAGCATCTTAAATTTTTTTCTATAGATATTACATGTCAATGAAAATATTGATGAAGGAAGAGCACATTCAATCCAATTCAATATCTAAATAAATGTATTTAGATAAAAAGAGGAAGATTGGTACAGAACGAGAAACTGGTGTTTTTCAAGCAAATTCCATCTACAATCTACAATTATGGTACCACCATACGTTTGTTTTTCTTTTCCAATAAATTATGATATTCTCTTCAGTGACTTAATTACTGGGAAGTATTTAAACTCCCACATTGTAATGGAAAGTTGTAGATGTTTTTTGAAACTTTCAGACTTTCTTAAAAATTGGGCCACCGTGCTCGAGGTTTTCATCCACTGGGTAAATTCTACCGCCTGAGAGCCAAGAGCATGCACGCCCCTGTTCACGCGATACCTGAAATAACTGCTCAGTACCAGGAAAGTGTGAATCGCTCCTAGGAGTGGAGGATGTTTGCCTAATCCATGGCCAAGAAAGCCGCGGACGTATCAAAAAAAGAAAAAAAAAAAAAAAAAAAAAAGAGAGCATTTTATTCCATGTTTTACGGTACCCTGTCGCCAGTCATGGAGATCGTTCAATAGCTTACTGTCGCGCTCAATCGTCCCTATATAAATCGGCTTATTTGCTAGACTTTTCGGTGTCTTTTATGGTCTTGTGTGTCTCCTACTACTTTCCTAATGATCTCAGTTATACTTGCCGTGTACTACTAATCACATTGCTCATCATGTCCCATAATACAGTCAGAAATACGTGTTTACAATGTGGCTGACTCCAGCTTGCCAGATCATCTTCAACACAAAAGCCATAATCTGATTGGCTCTTTGTCTGCATTAAGTGGGTAAAAACCGCGAGTGGAAGCCAACCAAAGAACTCGCACTGTCTCCTTGAGTAACTGATCTGCCGGGAGTTTATGACAGGCCCTATCATTGACGATCAAATAAAGACGACGGTTCGATTTCTTTAATCTCTTCAAGAAGCTAATGTTAAGTGTGTGTTTTGATTATCGAGAGTTCCGATCCTTGAAGAGGATGTTCCAATAGACCCTTTCGGAGTGCTCGCTGGACTGGAACGCCTGGCGTCCAGTGGGTCAGTCAGAGACACAAAAGAGAGAACAGTCCGAGTACCAAGACATCCCGGAGGACGTCCAAATCATTAACGCAAAAATAAACTCCATACCTGTTTATGACGATTTATATTCTTCATTTTTGCTTCGAGAAGTAAACGAATTCTACATTTTACAAGTTAGCTCATCCATGCGAAAACGGTCTTCCAAAATCTGGGGGTCGGTTCGAGTGGGGTTTTACCCCGAGTTGGAATTTGAAAGATTTGTGGCTTTATAGGAGGCGACGTCCTGATGGGACTTGTTGACGCTGTTTCTGCATTACTCACATGTCATTTAACATGAAAGGAGGAACCAGAGAGAGGTCATCATACAACAATGCAAGGTTTCGATCTATAATGACTCCTAGAAGATCTCATCGAGTCGTACGTTTTTTTTTAATCCAGGCAAGAGGATGGGGGAAAGATTAGTTATAGGTGGACACTACTCAAATAATACAATTTCATTACTTCCAGTTGACAAGTCTATGGCAGGCTATACACACTTCCCTGAAAATGTGAACTGCTGTCATACATTGTGGAACATTTTGCGTATAAAAACAACCTACATTCCTCGTGTATGCAGAGCAACGAAAAAGAAAAAAATGACAAGGAATGCAGTACGCCAAATATACACACGCTACAAAACACGTTATAAGCTATTTGCCGATTTCGTAATAACCCTTTTTAAGTTTTTGATGAATTTCAAACAATTGTTGATTGCGTACACTTGTTGATAACTTTATACGATGTAGGTTTGACATCGGCAACAGCTCTCAGACAAATTTTGTCATATGAATTGAAAAGTAGATTTAGCATACTTACATTTTTTTTTGTATGTATGTGAGAATGTTTGTCATGAAAGCGACTAACGGACTGATAGTTATCTTTCAGCCAAGACTTAAGTCGGTGGTGTTAAAATACCGGGTACGTAACACTCCAAAAAATAAAAGTGTAAACCAACATTTTAAGAGTTCGGTCAAATTGAAGAGTTGAATTTACACTGTTAAAAGTTAAATCTCAGCTTCTGAAACGCTAGTTTGACACCTTGTATTAGTTGAATCTAACTTTATGGAAATGTTGTCACTGGCCAAACTCTTTAAGTGTTGATTTAACACTTTCATTTTTTGAGAGTGCACTCTCAAAATGATACTCGTCGAGTTTATACTTTATATTTACATAAAACAAATTGAATCTAAAAGTGTGATAAAAAATATTTTTTACCATTAATACAGAGATTATGAGTTTCTTCCAAGTAGTGAAAAGAATGTTCAAAATATCAATCATTGATCGAGACATATTACACAAAAAAGTGATATTTTTCTCTTTTAGCGTTTTGTTGGCTTGATAATGCTGGTACAGCGATGGCCTAATGCGAACATTCATCAACTTTAGAAGGAACTCTGTCCCAAGATAGATTGGTCGACATTGGCGCCGGTTAGATCGTAAATAATTAAGAAGGCAAGCCCTTTGAAAGCATCGGGAAAGAGGGACAAATCCAAGGAATGACCCGTCTCCCACGACTAAGCTTCATTTTATTAAGCTCAATCACGCATGGTCTCAGCGAGCGATGATGATTGTCAGCAAGAGATGGGGGACTGAGAACCGCTGCTCCCCGTACGGCACGCTCGCTCGCAATGCCGACCTTGGGCCGCGGCTTAGTGCAGCTAAAGTCACCAGGATTACGCTTTCCCGTAACAAAAATCATGGTTTTAAGACAAATATTGAAAAAAAATATATGAATGAGCATGAGAAGGATGAAGGGAGGGCAGGGAAAGGGAATTAATTCTGTTTTCGGTGACATTTCGACTGTTAATTGAGAATGTTGAGTTTAAATTATGGAAAACGTTGTAACTCTGTCAGATGCAATTAAGGTTTGAGCCAACCTTATTAACTCATGAATCCAAGCAATAAAAAACAGTAACTTTCTGTTTGCCCCTCCATTTAAAATGTAATATCGAATTGAACCACCATGTCGTAGAATCAAGCAGCCGATTTAACCACTTTAAGTTCATACAGAAAGAAAGAAAGAAACAGATTAAGGCAAATTTAGCAACACGCGTCACAAGCAACTGGAACAATTAATATCGCAAGTGTTGGCTTGTAGTTTAACGAACAGCAAAGAGAGATAATTAATTGGAGATTTGGAGTAATGTTATGAAAGTGCATGCCGCCATTGACCGGAATTTACCTTGCCTTCCTTTCCATAAAGAAGAGGAAAAACAGGAAGAAGAAAAAAGAACAAAGACAAAAATGGTCAACAGAAAAAAAAGATAACATCATCGGGGTATAGTCTAAAGGACAACCCGCTTATCTCCTTGTGTTAATTTTAAAGTATCGATACATTGGTTTTTGGAAATAGTGTGTTTGTCAATGTTAACTGAATACTCAAATCCACTTGAAATTATCTACAATACTATAAATAAAAAACCCATTTTCAGAAAAATTACCACAGGACCTTTGAGTAAACAAAACAACAATGCACAAGAGATCTTTATCCTGGCCATTTTGATTTCCCATAAAACTCAATACAACCTTCCGAGGCTAAAAATAAATGGCCAGATGCCTTGAAACGACAATTAGAACACCATCGCTTAAAAATGGAACCTTTTTTATAGGAAGTTTTGTACACAAACCGAGCCAGACATGCCGTGCATGACGTCACACCGCTGCAATTTGTCGACGATTCTAAGGTGTTCAGTTGGAAAGATAATTGCATTTTAAGTGCCTTTAACACAACCGTTTTGTGATTTCTTACATTAAGATTAACATATCCGCAATAACACTATAATCATTTCTATCACAAAGGTGATTTCTTTTGAGAATTTTGAATCCGTATATGGGCATCGTGTCGGGGCCTTACGTCACGCACGGAGAGCCCGGCTTAACGCGCTTTTCTGTCACACGCTTCTCTACCTTCAACTGATGGAACAACATCACATTAAATGAAAAGTTGCCGCACAGGCTAGAACATAATATAATCCAGATATTCTTTTACACTACTCCGTGTACAGACAGTCCAAACTCAGACGAGAACCCTTTAAAAACACGAATGAGAGTAGGAGGCGGGCGGGGGGGGGGGGGGCTGGTATCCAAATAGATTGGTCTCAACTTAATATCAATATTCCATCTGGAAAACAGCTCTAAACTCTTGGGTGGATGCACACAATCAAGTACATTTTGTTTATTTAAAAACAAATGTATGGATAAACGTTAGGGAGGGAGATAGTTTATATAGACCACGTCACAATATTTACAAAAGGAATGAACTTGTGCGTTCTAGGGCATTTTCTGGCAGGCAGATATACTGGTCAAATGAGATATGTTCATTTTTGTTACGCTAAGCAACAAGCCACAAGGGAAACTGTCTGGTTAAATTTTTGAATGAATTTTTGGGGTGAACAAAGAAAATTGACTGGAGCGGGATTTGAACCTGCGACCACCGAGTGATGTCGGTACGTTGAACTGGTGGTCGCAGTTTCAAATCCCGCTCCGACCAGTCAATTTTTCTTTGTTCACCCCAGAATTTATTTGGTTACGTCAATATTTAACATTTAGAACTGTAAAAAAACAAAACAGCTGGACAAGTTTTGAATTGTGCCCCTTTCTTCAAAAATTGAACAGTACAATCTCCTTAAGATGAAAGATATTATGGTTTCAACCACAGAGCTGTGTACAAATTAAGGATCTTTTTGTAAATTTGTGATATGTCAGGTTATACGGTCAATTACTAAAACACAAACGTCTCCTCTCTTTTCTTTGTATAGACAAACTGTTGGAAATACAATTTTATGCTTAGTCAGAAGGATCCACTATATAGTAAGTAATACTTTTCACTGGATGAAACTTATTTGGATAAAAATTGAAAGGATGTAAATTTCAGGATAATTATGCTGCTCTGCACTAAACTTTACACCTGAAACGAACATTTGACGTCAGCTCGTGGGTTCGAATCCCACCCGAGGAATATGCCTGTAAAATATTCGCACAAGACTCGGGTACAGTGCTTGACAAACACATCGGTGTATGGGTAAAAACAACAGATAACGTTGTAATAGTTTATATTTTTCAGTATCATATTGCTTCCGATGTGCTGTCTTTAACATGGAAAAAATAATATCAAGTGAGGCCAAAAAAAAAAAAAAAAAAAAAAAAAAACATCATTTGACTTCAACTGGAAATTTTCTGGCATATCCGCTTTCATCAAACTTGTCCTTCAGAACCTGTGTTTTAGTCACTTTCCTAAAAAACATCTTGGTTGATTCCCCTAAAAAGATAGCAGACCGGAGATAACCCTCTTCGTAGCTGCACAGGAACGAGTCAGTCCGGCCGGCCGTTAATTTATCCGTTTTGTTTGATTAGTTTTATCATTCGGGTACGTCGAACTCGCACTTAAAATCTTCTAAATAATGCGCCGGTCATGTGGATGCTAATGGTCTTCTTGTTGCTATTAGAAGAGCCAGGAAAGGCTGGGAGTTGGCAGTCTGATTTCTGAGATAGCTTTGCGACGCTTGTACCGCCAGCCTCTCCGCGGCCGTGACATTGGGAGGGCGGTGATGCTACGAGGTGATAACGGGGCGAGTGAGGCTTCCACGTGCCGATAGGAAAATGTAAAATTCACGGTTATGTCAACAAATCGGCCAGATCTCGAACTGGACGGAGTAACTCCGTTCATGCGAGTCATAAGTGATCTTATAATGCTGTATCAGTCATCAGTGAGTGCCAATCGAGTGCATTAGCTGTTAAAAACACTGCGCTGGAGATCAGAACAATAATAAGAGAGACTGGGAGACAAAACTGGTCCCTGGCACGTTTTTTTGGAGAGTTTCTTCTTCACAGTCAATCTCGAGACATTCTCTTAGCTGGCTATAACAATCAAAGAGCTTTATCTCGACGTACGTGGGATGGACAAATGGGTGGGGCTGTGGGGGGAAATGAGGGCTTAATAAAACCGCTAAAGACGCATTGATAGCGATGTCCATTAATGGATTAAAACAAATGCCAAGGTAATTTACTTCTTTTACACTGTTGATATTGAATATACTGCAACGGTAACTCAAGTATCGAATAACCGCAATGATTGCTTTGTCCTAGAACCCCCCCCCCCTAAAAAAGGAAAAAATAATATGTAATAAATCAATCAATGAATAAAATGCATGATAATAATACAAATAAAATTTAGATAAATAAATAATAATTAAATAGATCAAAAAAAAAAAAATAAATAAATGAAAATAAATAATTTAATAAATAAATAAACAAAATATAATTTATAAAAAAAATACGAATATAATTTTAATTCAAACAGAAAATAAAATAATAATAACAATAATAATAATACAATTACTATAAAAATAAATAAATAAATAGGTCTAAAATTATATTTAAAAAAATATAAATATACTGAGAATACTTTTGTTAGTAAAATGTGGATGATATTGGGTGATAAATCTCTTAGAGGACAATAAACAAATAGGCCCAAAAGAAAAGAAAAAAAGGCTCGCTAGTTGCTTATTGAGATCAACAGTTTAGCTCGCACATGTAAGCTACTTGAAATACCTGTATTTTTACGCGTGACAGTAAAGTACCTTAATAGTTCAGTATAGATGCAAATTGACGAAAATCTTGACCTTAATCGTCAATCAGACCTAAATATGGAGCAAAACCTTTTTTTCAGGAGGATATCCTTTCGGTAAATCATTTTCTGAAAAGTTTTGTGCAGATCCATGTGCAATGAATGAATGGGGTTCTTCATTCAAGAAGACCGTGCAAATTATGCAGGGCTGGAGAAATGGGTCATACGTGCTTCCTGGTCTTGTGCTGTTGTGGCTGAACTCAAAATTGAACTTCGTTAGAAGTTGTCTTTGTAACTCACCATGACACGCAAGGATCAGCCTTTCTCTTTATTGCCCGATTCAGAAACTGTTTTTCTACCTTGTGAAAAGAAGATGCGATTTCAATATCACGACTTCTTTAGTACTATATAGGCCCATGCGATTTGTCAACACGTTTACATTTATATTCATTAAAATTAACCCAGTTGTGTGAATAATCGGTAATGCCACAGCTTGTTATAAATTCTCACCCTGCAGTATTGATGTTATTATGTGACATCCTTGACAATCAAATGGGCCTACCACACACTATTAACACGCAAGAAAAAGACCACACCTTTCTTAATAGACAAAGTTGAATATTATACGCTTACCCTTGGCATAATTGTACAACTTATTATCGCTTGACTTCCCCTCTCCACATAAATTCGGCAAAACAAGAATAAACAGTTTACGGACATCAGAAATTTAATCGAGGCTCAGAGGACAGTTACCATGATGCTTTTATTCGGAATCAACCGCTTTTTGTTTGTTTGTAGTTTCTTATATTTTTAAGCGCGGTTTTCCCCGCAATAATGTTGGCAATAATTTTCGTGTTTTCTTTATTACAAACCATAGAGATGGGAGCCACCTCGATACAAAGTCTTGTTTCTTTTTGAACAAATCATTTGTGATTTAACTCTTTCTCTCTCTCTGTCATACACAGGATCTCTTTGCATAGTTTAAATACTTGATATTTCCATCGCGATGAAAAACAAACTCATCAGTCACTCATGTCCACCCGTTCCATGTCCTTTTGGTCTATTTTCCCCTCTACCTCATAAAATGAATGAATTTGCATCGAATAAAACAATGAAAAAAAAAACACACATGTAAAACTTTCCCCAGCACTTATTATTTTTTATAAGTTGCACCTCCCCCCCCCCCTTCGTCTCAGGGCGAATGGATACAACAACTTGCATACTGCTTCTCTGTAGAGCTTGCCTTACATTGTTTGCTCCCCACAAGCTTTCTATTAATGAGTATACTATAAAGTGGCTAGTCTACGCCAACATTTACGGTCGATCCTCACACTTTACACATGACAGTCCCCTTCACTAATTAAACTTGACTACGTAATCATACCAATCAAATAAAGGTTACACCGAGGCGACTACGTGCGATTTAACGGCTCTGACACATTCGCCACGGTACAACCCCCTCCCCCAACCGGTCGGGGGTGTTAGAACTACAGGCGTAACTTCCTCATGATGAGTTCATAATGGACCTGGGGGTCTCTCGGGGGCCTGGTTCAGGGGTGAGCCGTTGTTGGGTCTATCAGTCTCTCGTCAATAATTAATGGCCGTGCATACTCCGGACCCAGTTTACGTTATAATATTGCCTGTGTTTGACGAATGGTTTCGCAAAGGCAACTGCGGGGGCGGGGGGGGGGGGGGCACTATTTCTAAACTGCAGTCTGGTAGAAGGTAGGCTGGGCGGAGCGAGGCGGGGCGGGGGGAGGGGAGAAGACTTTACGCGGGGAGTGGTTTTCTTAATGTAAATATTAACATTTCTATGAGTGAATACATTGGGTTCAATTTGAAAGTTCTGTTATTCCATGTTCATCGTAACTGTCCCTGAAAAACCACGTAAATAATCATGTAGGCCTGAAGTCTTTTCGTGTGAAACTTTAAGATCACCTCACACATTGATCACCTAAATGCATTACAATGGAGAAATTAACTTAAGAACCCGAGGACATTTTCCATCCTAAAATGAAGCTGCATTATTTTTCTTATCTTCTGTATATTATGTATATCCTACCGGCGAAATGTACCCACAGTCCGTAGACTAATCTGTATTGAGGACGGGGAAGGGGAAGGGTGTTAGATGGTTATAAGAAAAATATATATATATATAATAAAATAAATTAAAACATGGGTTGTTGGGAAATTAGCTTTCGCACAATGCTTACCAATCAAAACGGCCTGTAGTATACATTATGTAAATACAATTTTTTAATGGCATCAAAGGGGCATTAATATTACAAAAGAAGAAGTATCTTTTATCAAATGGAAATGGGGGAAAACACAAGCATATCATTTCTAAATGGCGAATCAAATGCACAAATATGCACAAATGAAAGTAACTGAAGCAACGAAAAATATCCCCAAACTAACAAACACTTCAATATTTAACATAAACAGTTATAATTGATAAGGCGCTATTCCATCAAGATCATAGCGCACATAAAAGAACTAAACATGAAAAAAGATAAGTCTGAAGAGCTTCATGAAATAGAGATAAATTAACAGATTCCCTAATGACAGGAGGAAGATTGTTCCAAATCAATGGTTCAGCTACACTGATAGCTTTTTCAGTGATAGTGACAGTGTAATATTTAGATTAAAATATTTTGTCGATTTGAGGAGGAAACAAAAATACAACCTCGTTGCACTTTCCCTCAGCATATTCAAATTTAATCTTCGGTTACTACAGTTAGTAAACTGTGGCGCACTTAATACATGCGCCCACTCTGTCCGCCAATTGGGGAGAGTCAAAATGTACGCCAAAGGAATTGAATTTCCCAAATGGTTGAAATGACGAACGTTGATTGTGCGGAGGTGCGTTTCGCATTGTGCAAGGGGTCAATACCTGCATTAATATTGAACAATTCTGCACGGGTCAATGAGCACACGCGCCGAAAAGGGGTTGCGCATGCGTTCTTTTCTCTATTAAGCATTTAACGTTTAAAATTGCAAGCATTCAAAGCATCCAAATAATCTGAGAAAGCACAATTTGGTAGGCTGGTACCTTTGGTATCAAAACTGGGATTCGGCTTCATAAAACTGTTAAGAAGAAAAATGTATTTTGCTGAGCAAAATAAGAAAGAAGACCAGTCACGTAGGGACATTGTATTGGATTGGTGACCCATTTCTGCTGAGCGGTATTTTTTTTCTTCTCTTGAGCAAATTGTTTTGGCACTAAAACGGTAAATTATCTCAACGTGTACATGTGTTTTGAACCAATGGTAAACATTCGCATCACCTCTCATTCGACCCCGGGCTGGTTCCGTTTTGAATTGTGTACAATAACTGTGCAATAGCGCTTTACCGATACACGGTATCAAATCAAGATGGTCCATGGACGTTCCGATGAATTGAGGCACAGTTGTAATTCTAACAGATTAGGTCTTTCGAATTTTCAGGCTCGAGTTCCAAGATTTAATTGAGTTGTTGCTTGATTTACTGACGGAATTTGGGGGGATTCAATGGAACACAAAAGCCTTCCCAATATACACTCCGTTCACGAGCTGGTCCTCCACTGGTGAAGAATTAATACCTGCTGTTTTCAACGGGTGCGACTGAATACAGCGAGTCTTCCGCCAAGAAATTCCTGGACAAAGTAACAATTTGCGTTGCAAATCCACAAAAGAATCTGTTAATTGGTTCTGTGTCTCCCGGGAACGCCAGCTATCAAAACGGTTGTAAGTGTTCTCAACGCCAAGTAGCTTGCCCTCATCCCCATGCACGCTATATACGATGAAATGGAGACTTCACTGTGCAGCGGCCCGATGTAACGATTTAAACTCAATTTCTACAAATTTCTCCCAAATTAACCAATCATACCTCGACGTCCACTGGAGGCAATCATGCCGAAGAGTCGTCTATAATAGAGTTATTAGTAGCACCGTTCAAGATTGAGTTGATTTATTCTCCAAGTCTGAACTAACGTACGGAAGGGCAATCCCCGACTTAGCATTGATACATTCACCCTTGAAGAGGAGAAGACAAACTTACAAACTGCGCTCTCACGTCAGTAGTCGAAATCCTTTCATATCAGCAAGACGTAGTCAATAAACTTGGATTAGCTTCATACATGGAATCATCGCTCGACTGCAGAATATGTAATCATAATGTTTAACGCTTGTTTTGTTGTTAATCATTGCAACTTCACGCTCGTCTGGGTTTGTCGCAGCACCGGGTTCATCTCGCCGTGGACGAGGCTGCATCGCTGCCTCTGCGCATCGCCGAGTCCCTACGGTGCTCCAGAGGCTGGGCCCGGCAGCTGGGTCGGCCTGGCCGCGGTACGCTTGATTACTCCGAGAACAGGCTATTCTTGCTGGATTACAGTAATGCTTCCATTACCTGCTACATGGAGACTTGCTGTACCTAAGAAGGATTTTCATTGTAAGCTTTGGAGTGATACATACATCAGTCTTATAAAAGATTTATCGGTTGTGCAGTGTGTCTTACCAACTCAGCTTTTTCATACAGTTGTTAAAAACCAAGCTTTTTTTCGCTAGACAATCAAACATTTACGAAAGATTCAAAAGCAACCATAGGCAGCCCGTCAGCTTCGCACTACCGACCGCATTAACAAAGTAACAATAATGAAGATGTCAACACACAGAGTAAACACGTCTCACCCCACTCCTTAGCCTGTTTATAAATCAACATTTTTTTAGAACTAATACGCGCGAACGAGCACATAATTACGGTTACATTTAATAGCAAGCAACCGAAGACGCGTGTTATTTATTATCATTTGTTGAAAATTGTTCTTTTGTATCGTTAACAAACAGTGGCCTACCGCAATACTGGGGCAAAATCACTCAGCGGCCGTTTTGTCTGGTTCCCATAAAATGTACTGGCAGTGGTCCTGCAATTTTCATATGTTGTGAAGGGAACCAGACCATTTCACCCTACACTCTAAAATTAAAGATAGGCCGTGTTCGAATGAATGGCTTCGGCAGTGGCTACGGCCGGAACGCCGAGGATTCTTATTCTTCAACGTTGTCGTTGCAGCCAGCAGCCAGTAGCCGAAGTCCTTTGATTCGGACACGGCCTTAGTCAGAACAGCCTTACTTAATCATTTTTGACTAATCTTAGTCAAAATGTGGTCTAAAATGACTAATTAACGCTGTTTTGACTAAGTCAGTTTTTAGAGTGTAGTGCCAATTGTCACATATGGAGATTTTAACAGCCAGCTCCGCTCGTTCAAAACCACACGTCCCCCTAACCCACAACACAAGAGTAATCTTCTTTTAATACAATTATTATCTTACTGTCCAGAGAAAATTCAATATGAATATTCTTTCTTCTTAAAGATTGCCTTGAGCTGGTTGCCTCGAAAATGCCTATAGTGTGACACGGGCCCTAGACAGTTTTGGTTCTGGGGTAAACACGATGGCGTCCAACCACGATAACTGCACAACGGCAAATAAAGGACAACCAAAATGATGCAAAATCAAGAAATATGACGTTGGGCACAGAAATAATTCATCCTTTGTTTTTTTTGTTGCAACTAACTTATGTTTTTGCGTTTGCAATTATTTTATTTCAGTTTCTGTTTGACATTGCAGTCTAAACTGTATACATTCTTCTAAATAAAAACAACTTACAGAAAAATAATAAATACATAGGCAATATATTTACATTTGTAAGGGCTGCGTAGTTAAATCCCAAGTCCGATTAGAATAAGTAAAAGGAACAATTAGATTTATAAAGATAAACAAATGTGTTGGCTATTTAGTTGACGATATACTTGACAATAGATCAAATCTGCACATCTTTTCAATAAATTTAAATTTGTCATTAAAAATCATTACTCGTCATTTCCTAAAATAAATCCAAACTTTGTTTAAAGGATTTAAACATATCTTACTTAAGACGATGATTTCCTCGTTTGTAGAAACTTCCAAAGTTCCTTTGACATTCTTCCCTGTTTACAGCTCTTACAGGGTGAATGAGAACATTCCTTACAAGCAGAGGAAAAGTTTGAACATTCCTTTCACATATTTTAGTCATCTTGGACAAACAACAGTGGTACCCTGACCTATTTGATGTCTGAAGCTTTGCGTGGTGTTGATAATAAGAAGTGCCCATTACCAGTAAACTTGCTGGTACCTACTATGCATACGTCTCTTTTGGGAGGAGAAGTGGCTCTGAAAAGAGCCGTTCTGATATCGACAATCCGACGTCTCGAACATTAGGATTGTCGAGACCACAACGGCTCTTTTCAGAGCCACCACTCCTCCTAAAATAGGTTTATACATGCTTGAAGTTTACCAGTAAAAGTTACTTCCTAAAACCATATGACTTGTAAAACTGTGTTATCTCACCACACAAAACCCCGAACAATTCGCCGATGTGATTCTTTACGTCAGAATTATTCGCATATAGATTTTGAACAGCTTGCTATATCAGCATTTTAAGTAGAATTCCTCCCTCAAATTCACCTGTGCGTCGATACGTGACCGGAATATCTATAAATGCACGTAACTTTCAGTTTTAGAAGAAAAGTTGTTCGCTTTAAGTTGACTACGTTTAAAAGGATTTATATGTAATATCGAAAAGCTTTCATATGAACTCATATTCTGTACTAATAAAAAACTGAACATTCTGGTAACAAACGTGGAGGGGCAGGGAGTTATCCGACACTTTGAAAATGCCCTTGTTTTTAAGTCACTCTCAAAACCCCACATTAAACCGATTACACGGGAAACTTTACAGAACAGCTTAACACACAAAATACAAATACAGACGGAGTGAAGGTACCCTCAAGTTTTAATGTGATGTTTTGAGTGTTTTGATTTGTTACCGTCACCTCTGAGAAAATCTGTTTCGATTTTCAATCACAAAGTGTGTTCTAGATTCTCTGTAAAACATGTTGCTGTCTCTTTGCCTCTTTCTGCTAAATATCAAAACTATTTTGTCACCGTAAATGATTATGACGTTGATATAAAACAACTAAAATCAATAAATCGAAGGAGGAGGATCTGTCTGATTGAGCAAGACATTGTTTCGATCAAATAGAAGTATTTTTCGAACTTGAGAAATATTTTGTGATCAAGGAAAATGAGCAGGATTAGCATTGCAAGCTCTGAGCATTTACATCCTGATCTTCCTCAGCCATTCTTTACAATGTGCTATGTACAGCATTTGTAAATGGTACTAATAGTCGAGCACATGTACACTGTAAATGTTTTGAAAATAAAATGAAAGTTAAACGTTTAAAGTTTGCGCCAACTTTTAAGTACGAATTTGAATCTTCCTTTAGGACTTGGAATTCTCGATATTATCTGAAAAAATATTGAAGGATGCAGATGAACGTCTTTGTATTTAAAAGCATGCTAGAGTTTTTACTTGAGTATGGCAATTTTACAAGTTTATCCAGCATCGTTGCATGAAGAAGACAGTTGTTCCAGTCTTAAAGAACAGTTTCTTCGTTTTATTTACATGTATTTGGACAACGTCAACAAAGTTTACAACGAGGCGAGTCTTTGGGGCTGGCTTTACGAATGGTGGACTGACGGCGGTAGAGCGCAGATCCCAGGGTGTGGGGCGTCGCTGTCTCTACTGTGGCCTAACCCAACTGCAGCTGAAAGGGGCATCGCAGACGAAGCGTGTACCCCGGACAATGAGTGGCCGGCGGGATGACCATGTCTATAGTGGTGATGACAAGCACACGGGAGGGTGGCTTGGGACGGGACAGAGCTCGGTGCGATGAAGGACGAGCTGGCAGCGGCACTGGCCCTTGCTGCAAGGAGGTCCGATGCAGAGAAGCTCGGGGCCCCACCCGGGGAGCCGAGGCGGGCGTACGGGTGACACATTGAACGCAGCAAGTCCGCTGAGCGACTGCGAAGATGTACGGCATAGCTGTTGTACGCATCATGTGACGCACCAACAGTTGGGGAGAGAGGAGGGTGCCCCGGCTGGTAGTAACTAAACGCGGTAGAGGGGCAAGGGTATGGTAGCCGACCGGTCAGCATCAGGGAGTAGAGATTTGGGTCCAGAGCGGCATGGTGGGGCCAGGAACATGCCGCCATTGACATGCGTTGACGTTTGTCTTTCATTCGTCTGTTCTGAAACCAAACCTACATGCAAAGAAGAGAGACAGTCGCATGAAATTAAAGTCAAGCCAGACCTGCTTAAGAAGATAATGCTCTACTTTATTGAGGGGTTGTTGACCACTAGCATCTATTGTTATCCTGAATACAAAACACAACTTGAGGGCAACAACACTTTTCAAGTCACGATAACAGTCTTTCAATACGATCCAAATAGATAAATCGTTTCAATAGTTCCTAAAAAAAATGTTACAAATCAGCAGTTTTTTCTTGCCGGTTGAAATTACTATCTCGTCGGCTTGCCCCTGATGAAATCGCTGCACCTATACCAATGCTAAAACGCTGCTTGATAAAAAACATGGAGGATTGAAACTAAAGGAGAGTCAAACACGTCCTCGCCCTCGCCAGTGAACAGGCCACACTTCAGTCTCGGGCCACACATAAAACACAGAATTGCCCCTGGGTTAGAGGTTGGAACTAAAAGCTCAAAAATATTCAGAAAAATCTCGACGTGATAGCGCCTTTAACCGAGTATCTTGTAATTAACTTTTGACAAGGCTCCTCCATGATGGTACATCATTGGATTGAATTCCCGTGGGATTGGGGGGAAGAGTTAAGTCACGTAAACCGTTTAAGTTTTGGAAAACATGAAATCAACCTGCCAGAATTTCACTGAACCTTTTAATTGCACTTAAAATTCTGAGAGACATGTATCATATAGGTACAAGTATTTATAGAGAAACAATATCGGATTTTAAAAATATATTCCCAAAGACTAAAGTATTTTGGATGGGATTATACTTCAAGACGTTTGGATTTTATGTTCTTCTTATACCAAATAAGGTTGGAAAATCACTTATTTGTCCATCCCAATAATAATCTAAGCAGTATAATATATTTATTGAAGAAGAAGAAGAAGGAAAAGAAGAAGAAGAAGAAGAAAAAGAAGAAAGAAAAAAAAGAAAAAAAATCGCGCTACAAGCTGCCTTTGATCATGAATAGTTAACGATTTCCACTTTATCATCACTGACTGTCATACTTGGTCTCCTCACACAATTACAGAAATCTTAATGGCCATTTAGAAGGACGATCTTTCACAGCGGACTTATTTCCCATCAATTGACGTCGCCCGGAAATAGTCTCGATACTTTTGTGTCTGAACTCCGCCACTAACTTCTGCCTCTCTCGTGTTCAACTCGAGAAAATCCCCCCAAAAGATATCTTCCTTTAGGACTAATAGCCGTAAGTGCCTGCTGAATAATGTAAACAACTTAGCTCTGTTATTCTGATAAAATAGAATGCATTGGAAGTCTGATGAAGAGGCAAATTACAACGAAAAAACGATGATTCTCTGGTGCTTTATTTAGACATGAACCGCCCTATTAAGTTTCTGAGATAAGAACACGGAATCAAAATAACATGATAGTAATTGAGTTTGATAAAAATGGAAACATGTGTAAATAATGAGAGAGTCCGAATAAAGCATTTTGCCAATTAGCAGGATCTGATATTGTTATTTTGGATATGACTGCTTACTCGACCAAGGTATACGCTCTCTTACGGTTCCGAGGTTGATGCGTGGCAGGAGGCGGAGAGACGCACATGGATGGGGGGGGGGGGGGAGGGCCATACATTACAAGATGACCCTCCCACATAAAGCCGATCTTATCGATGAAGTTAGCAAAATGACACTTTTAGGTCATCAACGCCTGGCGTATTGAGTCAAATTACTATGCAGGGAATGTTGCAAAATTATAGCTACTCCTTGCATGGAGTTGAGGGAAAACAAGTTTTTGACGATGTTTCTTGAAGTGTCGATCAATACGTCAGGGAACAATTTCAGATGATCCAGTCGACAATTTTAATTAAATGTATAGAGGTAAAAGCAGTGCAAAAAGAGATAATTATTCTTCGTACGTGTACGGCAGCTGTATGACTATTTCCCATTAATTCAATCTAAATGTTGTTTTTCTAGAAAATTGTGTTTTTGTGCAGTCTTGTAAAAAAAAAAATTGACAAGGCAATAACAACAGGTAAATAAACACATCACATTGTTCAACTGATAAACATAATTTTTCAGGACAAAATGACGAACGAAGTACTTGTTCTAGGGAATCTTTCTCAGTTAAGTTTGAATGAGAATGGTACTGCTGTGTGTACATTGAAATGTTACAACACGTTTACTACAATCCCAATCAACAACATCAATGTGGCAATCGATTGTGATGGGGAAAAGCGATTGGTCTCAATTTGAAAGCTGTTTCACTGTTTCTAAATGTCATTCTAGTACCAATCATCCGGAGAAATAGTCCGTTTTAAAATACTGTCAGTCCAGAAAATGGCACTGGAAGACCAGCAAAATCATCAGTATTAATTTCGATTGTGCAATTGCAACAAGCACGCAGGCTAAACTTGCAACCTCTTTCCAACAAAACACGAACCGTATTCCTTGTTTTCGCTTAAAACGTGACCCCCTGATTTGTTAACATTTTTTTCTCCTTTGTTGGATTGTGTGTGTTGATAGAGACTAGAGGATGAACTCACTCTTCCAAAAAACGAATGCTGTCATGTAATTTAAAATCAACACTTTTAAATTATGTAGGCCCAAGTGTACACAATCTCAAGGGAAACGGATAAGCATTTTTTCTTTAAAAAGTTTGGGTTTTCTTTTACCTTGATTGTAGTTTCTGGAAGATTAAGAGAAGTTGCCAGCTCACAGCGGCGGGGTCTTGAAACGTAGTTTTCTCGGGAGAACTCCTTCTCCAGTTTGCTGATTTGCTCCCGAGTGAAGGCGGTGCGGTACCGGCGAACTTGATCGGCGCTTTGGTCTCCTGCATCGGGGGTAGGACAACAAAGAAATATCAGTGGTCAAACTAGCCAGACAACACATCATTTTGAGAATTTGAAATAATTCAAACAAGAACTAGGGAGTTAGCACTATAGTGTGTTTAATGTCACTGCCGTTTGATGAAATGGCAAAGTACGGGTTTCAATAGTCACATATTTTCTTTGGTTCTCAAACAAGGCTATACAATGTAGCTATATATGAACTCTCCTACTTATTTTATTTATTACATATCAACTGGAAGCGCCATAATGAATAGAAGGAGATGGAGAAGAAGAAAAAAAAAAATCAGTTTTAGACGTTGGAAGAAAACTGCAAATAGGGAAAACCACGTGTCATGCAATCAGATAGGGACTGAAAACTCAATCCACATGCAAGGATCTTATTCGAGGCGGGATTCGAAAACGGAAGTGAATGCAAGGGAAAAATCCATAGATCAACTTGAACCACCCTCCTCCAAATTCCCAAATTTCTTAAGATATATTTTAATCGTGGGTGTGACTTTATATTTAAGGTAAAATGTAGGATTGTTAAAGCTGATAGTGCAGTGTTCTTACTTTATGTGATTCAATAAATACATGACCGAAAAAAAAAAAAAATGTGACAGTTTCGGCTCAATCCGTCGTCCAAGTCGGGAGCAAATATTGAAAAACCCTGCACATTTTTCAGCATGTAAACACATTGTCCTTAATTTCGATTGTTACAGAAGAAATTAAAATCCGGGTTTTCAAATTCTTTTTTTTTTCTCGACTTTGACAGTATTTCAGACACAAATATTTCTATGGAAGATTGGTACTGGGATGAACTTCGTAATCAAGCTTTCAGACGGATACTAATTTAACTAAAAATGATGAATACCAATCCTGTATTCTACCTTTAATTTCAATTTATTTATTTAGTGTTTTGTTTTTAAGTATACTTTTTGTGTTGTCGCTGGAAATCCACAAACAACTTTCCCGTAAGAGGTAACTATAATAATAGTAAGCTTGCGGGCACAACCATGTATAAATCTCTTTTGGGAGGAATGTTGGCACTGAAAAGACTATAGCTGTTGCGGTATCGACGTTTCGAACAGCATACTCTGTTCGTCTTCAGGAAAAGACAAGCAGAGTGTACTGTTCGAAACGTCGAGACCACAACAGCTAGTCTTTTCAGAGCCAAGACTCCTCCCAAAAGAGATTCACACATGGTTGTACCAGCAAGTTTACTGGTTATAGTTACATCATATTATCCACACCGTGCAAAGCTTCAAACATCACTCAAGCTGTCCCGAGTCTGTACATCAAAATATCAAAAGCTCTACCCTAATCACAAAGGACCATAAACTGAAAAAAAAATCCAAGGTAAGATTTTCGGACAAAATGGAAATTTAAAGTGTTTTAGACAACTTAACACTGATCCCAGCACAGATGGTAAAAGAGAAATTGATGGATTAGTACGTTAATGTCAGAACGCACCACAAATTTGATACCCAATTCGAGGAAGTTTGAGCGCGCAACCACAGAGAGAAAAGGCATCAGCATCGGCCAGCGAGATTGGCATGCGATTCGCCACCAAACACATCGTGGACGTGAATATTCTGATTACATATTTAATAGAATAAAAGTACACTGTTGTCAAATTACAATTTATATAATGACTTAGGAATAAAGTGTGGCAGCGTGAATACAAATTAGACAATCCCTCAACGGCTCGTTCCCAGGACATCAGACAATATTGTGAGTAGAGGGACTTTCCTAAATTGTTAATTGCATCTTACTAGAAAATGAAGCTATCTTGTCAGAGCGGTATTATTTTGTGTGTCAATACGAGCAAAGCATAAGGCGGTACGCATGATTGTTTGTGCTGATGGTACCTCCAACCCCACGGGACCTTGTGACAAGTTAATTTCCTTTCTCTCAATTTGTCAAAATTGCTTGTTCATGGCTCGCTGAGGCGTGTACAGACTCTGGGTAATATCATATCAAATCAATTATAAATAAGCCTTATTCAGTTGCCTATTAACGAAAGCGGAAGAGCACCGGGTAGAAGCTTCTTATATACGGACTCATTACAAATAAAGATAATAGCTTAGCCGATCTTCTTCCTTATCAAGATTTCTAATATCTCTTCTCATCTTATTGATTGATATCATCAGGTAAATCTGTAGTTTTGAAATGTCAAAAAGAAAGCCGATCGGTAAAACACGAGTGCATGATGTTCATCTTTTTGAGGATAAACCGCAAGAAAATAATTCTGTGATTTACGGTGAAGACGATTGTAAATCTGAGCCCCGTACGAACTTTTTCGGTCATTGCAAGATGATTGTGGTATTAAGATCTGAAGAGCTTAATATATACAGGCATAACATATCAATGGTACGCAAGACCCTCAGTAATTGCTTACAAATAAGATTGGAAACATTTAAATAAATATCTGTATATTCACTCAAACGATATCTTCTAATGAAAATCATTATCAGGGAAATGGATGTAAAAACGTACTTCAAAATCTTTCCGAAATTACCCAATGACATTATTATGGTAGAAATAATCGATAAAGTTTGGATTCTCCAATCTTGCTTTTAATATGCAAACATTTTTGGCAACATTGGCAAAACTAACAAAATTAGACTTTGTACATTGCAGAATATTCGGTTCGGTTGGTGCTTAATATTAAAATGTATGGATAGGATATGCTCGCCTTTGGTAAAAAAAAAATAAAAAAAATAGCAGTACAATGACAGCCGGGACATCATTTTAAAAACGGATAGATTTCACAATATTCATCAAACTTGTTAACAATGGACCATTATTGTGGGCGGTTTATGTTCACACAATTCTCCGTCAATAGTGTTTGATTGCAGTTTTGTTTATGTATGCCCAACTTTTGCTGAAACAAATTTGAAAATCTGAAAAGTGGTTTGATTGAAAAATAAATTGATAATTGTTCACGCGAAAGAGCGTCAAGTCCAAGCTTTTCTTGCAGTTATGTTCACAGATTTGTGCACCAAAACAAGCAGGAAAAATCTAAACTTTATTTTGTTGCATAAAATCTGTGTTATCTCTGAAATAATCGATTTAAGTATTTTGCGAATATGTTCTAGCCTTTCGAGCAACTTAATCGAGACAAGAATAAAGTCCTTTATCATTTGTGTGGGGTTGTTTTCCTAAACCAAAATACATCTATACAGTCAGCATAACAAGTGAAGTAGAAATTGGAATACATCTGTGGGTACAAATTTATCCTTGCACTCAAATATTAATTATCATTATCTGTTCCATTTAATTATACATACTTTGAAATTCGTTAAAAATTAAACAAGGCGATATTTTTGTATGGAGACTTAAGACTTATGGAATAGGAAAATGGTTAATTCATAGAATGCTTAGCTGTATGGGTGTGATTTATAAATCATATTTTGTCCCGCCAAAACAGACCGCTCGAGAAGTTGTCACGTTATACAGGCTGGTGGAAAGTTACAAAACGGACAATGATGTTGGACTTGGAGTTTGCATAATTCAATTGTTTACTTTTTACTGTTTCAGATTTTTGACTTTGAAAAAAAGAAGGAACAAAATATGATTAAATTTGGATGGCAATTATGACGTCAGTCAAACAGAGTGTTTAACGTCTCGAACGAAGAGCTGACGATGGAAGATGTTGTACAATGTACTTGGCTTTTAAACTTCAAGATAACCCTTCAAATAACCAGTAACTTTACATGAAAGAATTGTATTCATCTTAAAACAAGAAATAACCATGTGTTCATGAGATCTCTTGTGTTCCATACTTGCATCCTGAACCCAAACTTCATTTGTTTATTTTTTTTCACTTGGTTCAAAGGACTCTGGTTTAAACATGGACTTTTTTGATGATTTGATTTGATTTGATTTGATTGATTTGGCAAAATACAAAAAAATATATATATATCAAAACATGCAATTAGACGTAGATGAAATAAAAACGGTGATTGTGTTGTTAACAGAAAAGTCTGCCCTAAATCTGATTGTAACTGAAACACAGTTAGTTGACAAGACATACCTTTTACGGTCCCGTAGTCCCCATGCGGTGCCCCCGAGGTCGGGACAAGATCATCTAACTTCTCGGACGGCATGGGGCTAGAGTCGCGCTGAACTCCGACGCACCTCTCCCTGACTCCGTGCCGCTCGTCCCCGTCAGAATCACTGCTCGCTGCGCTGAATTCGTGGTAGTGAAACCCCATTTCGTTACCTGGGGAGGCTCGAACATCGACTGCAGACTCGCAGGTCTCCCGCACGCGTCTCTGGCTCGGGTACAGGCGTGTCTCCAGCGGTACGTTCGATGAGTTGAATGGATCCGGACTCGTTGAGATAGCGACAGCCTGACTGGGTTCCATGGATGAATTTTCGGTGGCTGGCATATCGTGACGGCTCATAGGAAAGTTGAACAGCCGGGATGCAACGTCAATGTTGAGGCCTCCGCAACCAAATTAATGTACTCGTGGTGGCGGTTAAAATTGCTCGCTATAAATTCCCCTGTGTGATGATTAGTTTAAACAGTTTGAAGGGCGAGCTTTATCTTTATAATATTACGATGAGTTGAACCTGTACTTCAAGTTTTATATTCACTCTGAAGGAATTTCGGTGCGTCAAATCACGGACAAGGCGGACATAAGAATGGGGCTCAAGTTAAGTCGTCTGCTTGTGCTAGCATCTACTCAAGAATGGAGTCCCACAGGCGGCATGCTTCCCCCATCAAAGCGAAGAGATTCTAATAGTATTGCTTAACTATCTGATTAACCAATTAAAGTCAATGTTCATTAATGTTAGAGGCTTTTTTTCGCTGGCATTGTTCCGCCCCTTTAGTGTTTAGTAATTGATACCACCAAAGAGCAACTTCCATGGAGCGGCCACTGACTGGAGACGGAGTTGGGATCATTCCATTCACATCGCAGGGGTGCTCTGTGTCACACTCTCTGAGGATCCTGAACCGTGACTTATTAGGAGAGAATTCAAAAGGCACTGACAAGGGGGTAATTCCTTTCGTCCTTAAATGAATGGAATGCCATAAATGCCACTAACGGGGAGTTTCTGTGTAAAAAGCCATTCGCCCAAGCTGAAAAGATTTCATCCTTCCGTAGCTAGAGTGGCTACATTTCCTGAAATCGGGATGGTTGAATCCTGGGAGAGACAAAAAAGTTACCCCCGCTGCAGTTGTAAAAGAAATGACTTCATAATAAGTCTATCATTACACGTCTATGGTTTTCGTGTGGAACAGGGAGATGGGTGTTGTGTGTATTGAATGCATGAGGGGATACTGCGTTATCTTCTACACAATTTCTGCTTCACCGGCTCCACATCGTCATTTCCAACTACCATACTTAGCTCATCTTCTTTCCCCGTCTCTCCCCTCTCTCTATTTTTTTTTTTTTTATCTGCGATGGGCAAATTAGCTCCGTCGTGTTGTCTTTGTTGCTTGCTCTTTCCGAGGCCCGCCTCAGTGAAAACTCTTGGGAGACTGCTTTCTTGGGAGTTCGTAGACTTGAAGTAATTAGTATTATCGTCTGCAACATCAAGGGTATCAACATGACAATGCCAGGAGACTGATGCGTTGGGGCTCAACTGCACAGGGTTTTCAAGAATCACCAGGGAGGGGAGTTTTCCAGGGTGCCAGGCGAACTCTTTTCACCGCGTTAATAGAGAGTTTTTGTTCGGGAACCAGTGAAGCCATACCGTCAAAAAGATCAAAGTGACACCGCGATGCGTCTTAGAATAGAACGTATAGTCAATGCTTTGGGTTCTTCATGTAAACCGAGGGGAGTTATGCCTTTTAATTACATCTTGATATGGATGGCTTTCTTTTCAATGTAAAGAGACAGGGTCATTGCGCTTTCGCAGAAGTTGCTCAGAACAAACCTAATTGACGTAATGATTGGAGATTAGAATGCCCTGCTGTTGTTGAGAAAAAAAAAAAAGTAAAAAAAGAAAAGCGAGTCAGTTTGGGATTCATCAATTTTCCAGAGTTAAATTCAGCATGAGATTTCCTCTAAACGTCGGAGAGTGATTGAACTGCGAGCTAAAATGCTCCTCTACAGGGGATATAATAATGCTAAACATTTATAGAATTTACAGCAATTGTTCTCTTGAAATGAAAGGTACTATTCAAGACATTAAATTGTTGTCTTCAAGATGAAAGTGATGTCCGAACACATGAATAGTTGTTCCCCTCCTTTTCTGAAGTTGAACATTGTTGTAAATCTTGCCTTGATTGAACAAGTTTTGATTATTCTTAATAAAAAATTAAAAAAAAAGTATGAAGGGACTTTATTAATTTTTTTTTATTAATAGAACTTTAAGAACCTTTTAATAAATACGCAGGATTTGCACTGCCTCATGGAAAGGGAAAGAGTAATTAATTTTTGAAGAGGAAGAATGAAATATTTCGTTTTCAATATAAGGCTTGCAAAATTAAAACCCCGAAATTGAATGCTAAATGACGAGACAAAGCGGATGGACATTTGACAATATATACACCTCCAATTTCGCAATGTAGGCCCCTTGGTTGAGGGTTTTGAGATTTTTCACCCGTCTCGATTTTTTCTCGACTAAAACACGCTGACAACATTGGTAATAATTATTGTCAAAGACTACCGGTATAGTACTTGCATTTATGTGTGAGCCAACAAGTACGAGGGATAACAAATCTGAGAAAGTTTAAGCTCAATCGGTCATCACAGTCAAGAGAAAAATTAAATAGTACAAAGAAAAAAACAAACAAACCTAAAACAACCCCTGATAATGGTTTCGCTGTTTCAAATGTATGGTTTGGGTCTAGCGAGATCAAAACTAATCGTTTCACTCATTTCTCAAAAACTATAGCATTTCAAGCAGACAAAAAATATGTCAAGGAAGTTTTCCACCACGACCATCCTTATACCATGTTATGTAAAAATCTGTAATTTGTTTTCCCGCTCTTACCAATGTTAAAAAAGAAGAAAAAAAAGAGCGAAAAAAAAAAAACTGTTACAAACTGCTTATCAACCCAAAGGACCTGTGGTGTAAATGCAAAAAGAGTTATACTTTCCAATATTGTTCACCCCTTCAAACCTTATTGTAACGTTTTGGATTCCGACGAATCCCGATGAACACCGAAGATCTGCACTTTACTATGTGAATAATAGTTCCACCCACACCTCTGCTGTGACGTGATTTCAAGATTTCAAGCAGCAGTCGTAGTGGGCCGAGGTTACACTAAATGGCCTAGGACTCTGTGCATGAAGATACATTTAGCATTGCATGTGAATTCGTAGAAGCACTGGAAACTTTGCAACACCCAACACCATGCATTTTAGTTAAGTTTGGTTCACCAATTATGACAAATTCATTTGTCATATTTGGGGCGATGGATTCTAACGGTACCTGTCGTTTTATTTTCAACAAAGTGGTATCAGTGACGTAGCCAAAAGGGGGTGGGATGGGGGTGTATGTGGGGGGGGGGGGGCAAGGGGGAGCAGCAAGAATTTTACAACAGGTGATATTAAACTTGACATAAGTATGCACACTGGCCTATGTTCAGCTGAGACATCACATGATCATATTATGGCAATAGGGACACATTATTTATCATTATGATAATTTGAAAGATTCGTACATAAAGGGAGTCATGCTTGGTTGAACAATGATTACTATTATGTGTATTATAATTCAAACATATCCCTTTTAGTTTTTTTCTATTTATTTGTTATTATTTTTACTTATTTTTGGCGACAAATCTGATAAATAATAGGAAGCAACGAGCGCATTATTCTCAAGTTACAGAGGTGTATATCTGCAAGTTGAAAACATCGTCACCGGGGAGGAAGTGTATGTACTTAACTAAAACTTACAAAAGAAAGCCGGGGAACACTCGAATGTGAACAAACCTTCTTGTAATTTTTTTTTCTCCAGCGTGAAGTAGTGTTCTCCATCCAAGATCAACCCGATTTTGTCTTCTGTCTGATGAACGAATTTTACGGAATGAAAATGCTATAATATGAATTGTATACAGAAACATTGGACTGTTGTAAAAATGTTAGAAATGAAAATTAACTCATTCATTCATTTTATTTCCACATCAATGCAAATAATCAGTGGCAGAGGTACTTTCTTTAAATAAATTAACATACGCATAAAGGTAGATAAGACTAAACAAAGATGTGGAAGGAATTTGCAAGAAGCAAAGCTGGTCGGGTGCAAACCCCCTCATTTATATTATTTGTGCTCTAAGTTAAATCTGGCCTTGAAGCACAAATGACAAAAGCAAACATTTAAAGTTACAGAAATGAGTACAAATATCAATGAACAAAAGACAAAAAATAAGTAGACCTTAGCAAGCAAACAAACAAATATCCTCTCTCTCTCTCTCTCTCTCTCTCTCTCTCTCTCTCTCTCTCTCTCTCTCTCTCTCTCTCTCTCTCTCTCTCTCTCTCTCTCTCTCTCAAAAAAAAAAACAAAAAAAACAAACAACAAAACAAAAAAAACACGCAAAGCGGTGAAACTAGTATTTTAAGTCCATGCATTTAAACAAAGAGTGATAAATTACGAAATAATGTTTAAATTGGGGATGACGAAACACTGATAGAACAATGATAATTATGGATGTGTTGATAACTACTTGTAACTACTTGTAATTAAGTTTGTTCTTAAAGGACTTGATATTGTTAAGTTTCCGAAGTGAGTTGTCGAAAGAGTCCCATAGTTTTGGCTCCGTGTACTTAATATTTCTTTGGGAAAGTGATGAGCGAGTTCCGGGGAATATGGAAAAGGGAAGCTCGGCATGTAGAATGAGTATTGACCCCTTGCACGTACGTCACACGCGCCGACTGTGCCACGCTCACCATTTTGGTGGTCAATAGGTTTACACGTAAACGCCACGTCTCCTAAAATGCGCACTTCACTGAATAACTCAGTGACATTGACCACCAAAATGGTGCAACCAAGATTATTGTGATGATGACGTCAGGTGAAATGGGTCAATACTAGTTTATCGCTGTTAATCATTGAGGTGATGCGTTTTGGTATAATTCGTTATGTACCAGCTGAAGCATAAAGCTGCCAAGTTACAGATCGTATGTATTTATCATTTTTGGGGATTTATGTTTAACAGAGAGAGAGGATTTGTGTGAGCTAAATAATGAGAATTGTTCACCATGAACAGGGCTCGTTTTTGCAAGATAAGTAGTCTGTTGAGTGTTGTAGGGGTAGCATTACATTTTGTTATAACTCAAAAGAAATGAATCAATTTTTTTTATTACAACATTACAACTGCCGCATATGAAGTCCAAGCAATGCCGTCCAGAAAAGAAAAAAAAAATGTGAAGTTGACTCGTCAACAATACATTTTGTTATATTCACCCTTGAGTAAGAAAAGGCAATCTGCAATGATGTTTGGTGGACGTTTTTTAACACCATTGTGTCATTAATTCATTTCAGGTCAGTATTTCTAGCATGAAGATGGCAATCCTCTGATTAAAGGTCTTGTCTAGTCCCACGGGTAAACTTCCTATGGTAGTTTGTTACAATAATACACCGTCATTATATACGTATAACGAGAAGCTGATTCCCTTGTAACTCGTATGTAATGATGCTTCATTTGGCTTAATTAATACAGACCCTCACATCGGCAAATTTCAGCGAGGTAGCCCAGGGGAGTTGAGCCCCGCGTTCTCTTTCTTCGGTGCCCGGGTGGTTTGAAGCCATGCTGCGAGAGAAGACAGAGAGCGAGAGACAGAGAGAGAGAGAGAGAGACAGAGAGAGAGAGAGGGAGAGAGAGGGAGAGCGGGGAAAAGGGTGATGGGGAGAAAATAGGAGTCAGTGAAAGACGAGGAAGTCCGAAGGGTTTGCATGATGGGGGGAATGAAAGCGCGGAAGTTGCACCACTCTGACTTGCTTGGTATAGCGTGTATCTGGGGAGAAGTTAACCTTGACGGACGGCCTGGGATGCGTCTTTCGGCTTGCTTGGTGGATTACTGAGATGGAGACGAGGAAGGATGGAGAAAGAGAGAGCGAAATGCTAAAGAGGGGAGGCAGAATAGATATATATACACAGACTACTCATAAGGAGGATGGACATTTTGCCATCCCAACGGCTGATTCATGGAGAAAGAAATCCACATTGAAACGAATAAATAACTGCTGTGCGCAGTGCTTTTTCATTTCAAGTCAGCAAATTGTAGAATTGCGAGTCAAATGATATATTTTAAGATTGTTAGGTTTTTAACTTAAAAAACAGAACAGATTCTGATGGTTATATAAAAGGGACTAGCCTTCTAAAAAAAGTGTGAAAAGGTTTATTACTCATAATGAAATAATGACGGTTTTTCAGGGACGAAGATTTTGCTTTTTCTGTAACTCTTTACAAACTGGACCGTAATCACCGAAACACCGCCCATCGAAGAATGCGATGATACCAACTTCCATTTCATCTTAGGCCTAACTCTTATATGTTTCTTGCACGTATCGTTTATTCCACTCACTGCAATTTTATGATGAATTGTAATATTTACTTGAAATTATTTAAAGAAAATAATGGCATAAGATGGTCATGACTAAAAGAAATACAATTTCAGAAGGGGCTTGTGGTTGAACCTTGAAAATATTTTTTAATGTTTGAGTTTGGTCGGACAAGAACCGACCGCGGCTGTGCACTTAAACATAGCTGTGTACAGAAGTTATTTTTCCCCTTCAAGTTAGTGTTAACTGACTTTCATTTTTTTCTTCTTCTTCTTCTTCTTTTTTTTTTTTTTTTTTTTTTTTTTTCGGGGGGGGGGTTACTTTTCATGCAGATGACTTGTTTTTCACCAGTGGAAGAGTTCTTTCCTTTGTTGAATGATTAAAATAAATATTGAGTTGTGTCAGATTAGATTATTGCAACTGCTTCATCGGTAAATACGGAAGAGTATCCTCTAATGTTATTTTTTTTAGAATGTGACGCTAAGAAAGGTTTAGCACTCAGACTGCGAAATTCTACATTGTCACAAAAATATTTGAGCTTATCTGATTTAAATAAGTTACAAAAGTACAGGCAGTATTATTAGCTCAAAGTGTTCTCGTGTTGTTGAAAACCGAGACTGAATATTCGACATCTATACAATATCATTGCACTAACCAATGTCACTTCTTACTTTGGACGTATTTTTCTTCCGGGTGAGATAATTGTTTCATAAAACAGCTACGAGAAAGAAAAATCAAGCCAAGAAGCGGCACTGCTGTGAAAACACGGCGTCAGTCGCCAGGGACCTCGCTCATGATATCCCTAATGGTGCTCAAGACATGCCAACAATAAGATTCTCAAGACGCGAGGGGGAGAAAAGCAGAGAGAGAGAGAGAGAGAGAGAGAGAGAGAGAGAGAGGGAGATGGAGAAAGGGAGGGAGAGGGAGAGGGAGAGGGGGAGGGGGAGATGGGGAGGGGAGGGATGTCATCTCATACTGTCTCCCGGGTTATACTAGCTTCCGCTCCTTGTTCCTCTGCCAAGCTGGCCATGAGGACATTAGCGAAGGGATTTGACATTACCGCGGGATGAGGGGGATGCAAGCCGGAAAGATCACGCTGGGGGCCGGGGAGAAGGACAGCCAGAGCGTGCATGATGAGTTGTGGCTCCCTTAAGAAGCGCTATACCCCCTCGGTATCTATACAACTAATCATCCTCGCTTAAGCCCGGTGCGATAGGTCCCTCTCGTGGAGCTAGTTTCCGCTCCATTCGTAAAACGAATGAAGGATATAAAAAGTCTAATGTGCGATATAAGGGGGTGTTAACTCTAGAATGCTGTAAGAAGGGTTTAAGCACCAGTGGTATTCAACTTTTATTCTTCAAGTGTGTGTAAAATAATGTGCAAGGGTGCGGCACCAATGTTCCAATGTCAACACGGTGGCTGGAGAATGGTTGTCCAATAATGACTTCTCGCCTGAGGCTTGGACTCGAACAGTTGAAACCGACTTATCAACCCTCCATCAGGTCATATATAATTCAATGCACCCCCAACCCAACAGTGAGACTCTGTTGAATGGCTTTGGCTGACTCTCCTCTGCGATATCGTTATCAGGCATCGCAATGACAGAGGGTGGGGGGAAGCGGTTTTAGCCAAAGCCGGAGTCAACGCCGATGTTTCAACCAGTCAAAGACCCGCGCTTTTCCGTCATTGCTGACTCGCATGTTTTCCTTCGTCTTTCTCTGACAAATCAAAGACCGATGAATCAATGCTATAATATATCACCATTCCGTCATTCCCTGAAAGGGCGACACTCCAGACTACAGACCATTTAATTGAAACTCTTTGCACCAATGACCACGTAACACCCCTCCAGCTCCGATCTATCAAACACTCTAAAGACGACATATCAATTTCAAATATCTCACTTTAATTCGCGATCATGTTTTATTTTGCGGTTGCCCGTCGGGGCTCAATGTGCCAATTCCGGTTTCACAGGTTCTATGTGCGTAACGGATCGCCGGTGCCTCGTTTCGCGCGTTTTTCGCTTTCAACTGGAACCCCGCGCAAATTGGAAACAGGTAATGGCTGGTGCGGCTCCACACCTTAGGGGATAGGGACGTAAACTAACAACGTTCTAACAGATTAGATTAACGAAAATGGAGAGCAGTGACGCTGTAAATGTTCACTGGTTACCCCTCTATCAATGTCAGGTCGGGAAATTGTTTTGTTGGTCCGCAGGGTGTGCGAGTGGTGATTTGTGAATTATGCAAGCAATAAGGAGTGAGACTGGTGCCTGAAATCGGAACGAAAGAGTGAATTATTTAGACCCTGCAGTTTCTTTCTGAAAGGATGGACGGCAGAGAGGGGATGGGGGGGAGGTTGGGATGGCAACTACATTAAAATTAATCTTCAATGACAACCACATTTACTTCCACGTTCTCGGTAATTTCCAATTCCGGTATAATTATTAATTATGCGGTGAAAGTAAACCTAGGTTATTAATAAATTATGAGTATCCTGCTTTCACGCACGATTGACAACCTAGGCACTGAAAATGTATCCCTACCTTGCCCACATTCGTTGGACACTTGTCACCACATACTCCGACTTCCTGGTCTGTTTGGATATTGTACCGGTGTAGAGGTGTTCTCATTTTAAGATGGGATGACTTGATGGGCATTTCCCCAAATCCCACGACATGAAAATTATAATGTAATATCAGCTTTAACTTATTGACACCATTTTGCGCTATTTCTGAACAATTGAAAGAGAATGATCGAAAATAATGTGGTATTCAACACATAAGTTGCTGCGGGACTTCATTTTGGTTTGGATACATCCACAACACAATTAATTTCTGTCACATTAAAATTGTGTTTTAAAGCTAATTAAGTTATCCCGGGAGACACGCCCCCGTTCCTGCCCCAAACCAGCTTACGCTGTGACTTTTGGTTAAAGGCGGATAACTCATGAAATGACGTCACATTTTGCTAGCTCTGTAGATTGAAATGCTTTCTGTCAGTATTATCCTGTCGACCCCGGCCTCTTGTCGTACATTAATAAACGAAGGACGTCATCAAAATAACACCGTGTAGACATCTGCCGACAGATGGCGCTGTGTCGGTTTCAAGGTTACAGACGAAACAAATTGTTTCGGGTTATGAAGAAAGGCGGTTGGCGGGGGCCGGGAGGAGAAGTCTAGAATTACAACATTTCTATAATTCCTTATTATAATTTGATTTCCATGTTTAAATATAAACAATATATATAACACTGCATATTCTTCTGGACGTTAGACGTAACTATTTCGCTTCCGACTGATAAAATTAGAATATTTAAAACACAAGAGGGCGCCACATACACTTGCCTATACTTTTACAGCTGAAGGTTACCGCGTGTTTGACGAAATCTATGATGTGGAACAACACTGCTGTGTGAGATTTGACACACCAACACAACATTATAAAGCACAAAATTCCCTCTCTGTACCCACTGATATTGAAACACCCCTCATGGTGGTTGGGGTTGGGTGTCATAATTTACATATAAACAATGGATGGAAACCAAATCATGTGTACACGTCAGACGGAGTGATTTAGATTGTGACTTACAATTAGGAATATATGTCACGGGAGACACACTTTCCTAAACTATGCAAGCAACTCAACCCGGGGGGTGGGGGCTGACAGCAAAAAAACCTTACCCATCCCAAAAATGTGTTTACCTAAAATATAAACTTTTTAGCAAAGTCAGTTCACAGTGTTGTGATGTGAGGCCGAACTTAAACAAAATAATATTCAAACATGTGACATGATAAACGAGCTCTTCAAGCTCGTCTAACAATCCTTTTAGATTCAAATGTAATCTAGCGCCCTCCACGTCACGTTTCCTGGAGCTCCCATATTCGTTTCCAGGAAGTTGACATCCGCATGCCCTTTATCACCGTCTTCATTGCACAGGTAATTTTCACCTTTTTGAACTATTGCCATTAAATGTCACCCATAAGTTGATCACACAAGCTTATTGTTTAACAGACAGAAAATCTGATAATACATGCAGTCTCTAGTTTTGTTCACTGCCTGTCCCTTTTATTAAGTTAACATTTTGAATCATTGCCGTTTTCTTGTAGGCCTAGTCCAAGATGGCAGCCCGGCGAAAGCTTGGGTGGCAAACCATACGTGTACTTAAAGTGTTTTTGTCTCCCTTTTCATTGTTCATTCCTTGCTTTTTCTAACTGCATTCATGTCTCTTTTCACTGCTTTTGTACTTGAATGCTTCAGTCACGTAGTAATCTAACAGGTGTTTGTATTGTGTTTAACCGCAGAGAAAGACTCTGCCTGGGTCGGAAGGTAAGGCCAGTAACAATTTTTGAAATTCTTTTCCTTTACTCATTGTTTTGCGTTTGATTCTCGTTCATTATTTTTTTTATTGTGATACTACCTTACTATGGTCGATTGTATTTGATGTTTAGGTATAATCATTTCTTTCCATGAGGACATTCCAAGGCTGTGTATCAGTTTGTCTTCACTAAAAAAATTTGGAATGTGAAGAGATTCGCCGTTCCCTTAGAGTAGCATACCGACCCTATTCATCCAATCCGTGACACAATCACAATTTACACATGACCCTTACAGTTGAAATTATGCTACATTGTTATGAAAACAATAATCCTGCTCATATTTTTTTTTATTTCAGACCGTCGTCTTGAGGGTGCACTACCCTAAATAGAGAGAAATCCATGCACTGAGCCTCATTAATAAAATGTAAACCCACAACTATTTCTGTAAATCAAAGATTTGAAGGTCCTTGCTTGTATGGATTGTTGAAAAATGGTCCAACATTGTGCCCCTTGGGTTGTTGACTTTCAACCTGGAGCATTTTGTGTAGACTTGCCCTCTAAAAATGGCCCTATTTTGCTAAACAGTGTAGGGTCATTTTTTCCAAGATGAAGTCTGGCTAGTTTACTCGTTCAAGTGTGTTTTTATTTTGGATCAGCCTACCAACAAATCTCTACGGCTAACCTACTAAAAATTGAAAAAAGAAAACTGAAGTTCAGTTGTCAGAAAATATATTTGATTTGTTTTCTAGAGGCTGAGAGGCTTTTAAGTATTTTTTGAGTATTTTTTTTTAATATTTAGCATTTAGCATTGGTTGCTATGGGAGCCTATGGTGCGCCCTTGAGGATAGCAAGGGCGCCACCATTCCATCCAAACTATTGATAGAGGGCGCGTGTCGAGCCTGTCTGTCTCAAACGAGGGGACTATGTTATGGACATCCGTCATGAAGATGGGCACGCGATGGTTACTCAAAAATAACTGGGTTTTGTGCTCATAAAAGATCACAATGAGCTATGGGGCAGAACAATCCTGATGAGATGTTGTAAAACTGTGTATTCGTGCGTCAACAGCAGTAATTAATTAATTAATTAAACAGCTTAATTTTGATTAACAAAGGTAACATTATGTACCTCTGTGGACCACGGTTCGAAATTTTCCTCGGATCGGATCGTACGTGGATTGGTTTTTTAGTCAGTCCCTACCCGACTGCGCTGGTTTTTCCCAGGCGCGCTTTTCTCACACGTCTAAAACTCAAAAATTATTTCTCCGTCGTCTCGTATTATCCTTTAATTTGAGCTTGCTCTGGTGGGTGTGTAATAAGAAAAATAATAATGTATATAAACAAATACAAGACGGATATGCCTGAGGCTACTTCTAGGAAGGGGCGTGGAAGAGGCGTGGAAGGGGGTGTTGGGAGTGAGACGAAAACAAGACATACAGAAGTAAACACGGCCACATTATTTTACTCATTAGTCAACCATTGTCTCCGCGAGTCTTGCTTTAATTTGAAAAGATGAAGACACAAAGCTTTAGCAATGGCGGCCACCTGTTTTCCTTTAATTTGGCCTCGATTGTGAGGCTGACCCGCATTAAAACTGCTACTTTATTAGGCAGATTTTTAAGACAGAATACTCGGAAGACAAAGAAGTCGAGTAAGAGGGCAGTTCTGTTTTTGTTATCGTCAGGGCCATGACGTAGGAGCTCGTTCACGATAGCGTGACGTACATCAACTGATTTCTCAACCTTTGCATTATAGATTAATCTATGCATGTATTCCACCGGAAGTCCATATTGTGTTGCTTGATATTGTATGCACATGAGGTTTTAACGAACTTTGAATTTTAATACAATTGTGTGTAAAACCCTGGGTAAACTGCTCCATTGGTAATCTGACAGTCCTATTTCACCATTTTGCCTTTTTTGTTATTCAGTTTTTTTTTACACAGTTATTAATGTTTTTCTGCCTGGAATTCTACATGTAATATTCCACGCTTGACAAGCATTTGTGTTTAACATGGGCGGATGGTCACGCTAAAGGTGTTTTTGTCTTTTTTGTTGTTGTAATTTTGTACCTATGGAAATTAATATTTCATTCGTCCTTTTTCGGCTCAGAGAGCGGGGAGTATAATTTGTTCGGTTGTCGGGAACATTTTCACCCAAAAAGCGTTAAATTAATGAAATTAGCATATCCAAGCTGTATGCAAGCGTGTTTTTACTAATAGCAGTATTGGTTCGGCGGCTGCTGATTGGGGAAGAGTCGGGGCATTGTCTGGCTGGTCACTATTGGTGATATATCTCCCACGGATCAGCAGTCACCGGGTACACGGAGCAGCTATCACACGGGCCAGGTGGCAACCGTCGCCCCACTGAATATGGCTAGCCGACGCGGTGAAACTCAGTGGCAAACTCGTACCTCAAAACGTTTTTTTTTTCTTTTTCCTTTTTTTCATCACCAATTTCAACCCTCTTATACAGTATACCGTTCAGACTATCGTGTCCCGGTGGACCATTTCAGCGAATTGCCTCATACACCCCTAGGGGGTTTTGCCAAGATGAATCGAGAAAATTAATTTCACGAATTAGCTCTGAAACTACTGAATATTTCATGCAATTTAACAATTGGGCCAGACCTGGGCGGCTTTTTTGTTGCATCTAGCTGACTAATTATGTGCACTTTGTGTATGCCCATGCAACACTGGAGAGTTGTATTGGATGCTGCAAAGAGCATATTACAAACCGAGTAATCTGGCTATGAACTGAGTTTGTGTTTTCTTTTTAATGTCGTCAGTTGAAGGTGTTAAACCTGAAGAAAGAGATATTGAAGATGTTGGACCAGAAAAAAAAAGATCACTGCCGTGGGCTCGCGAAAGGTTTCTTGTTAGGAATGTCTTGCATCTGTAGTTGTTTACCTCTTCTTATGAACTGCTGTACATTTGCTAGAGTTAATCCATTCATTTACCTGAACTATTGTTTAGATTGAATACAACAATAAGAACAAGAACAAGAACAAGAACAAGAACAAGAACAAGAACAAGAACAAGAACGAGAACAAGAACAAGAACAAGAACAAGAACAACAAGAATTAAACATGCATGTCATTATAACTCAGCTAATCAATTAAGAATTTAAACTTTGTTACATCTAATGATTAATTCGTGTACTGGGCTTTATTATGTTAATTGATCTGAATCTTTCATATTTGTTAAGTTTGAGATTGAACTAAATAAAAACGTGTATAAATGCTATGGGATTTCAGACAGAAACAAAGAATAATAACAATATTAACAATAATAAAATTCTTGACGAAAACAAAACCTGTTCTGACTGCTATGTCGGAACAGCTAACAAAAACAACAAGAACAACAATACAAGAACAACAACACAAGAACAACAACAAGACAAGAAGAAGAAGAAGAAGAACCAGAACAACAGCAAGAACAACAACAACAAGAACAGGAACAACAGCATCAGCAGCAGCAGCAACAACAACAACATGCCCGCTTGAGTCTCTTCAATCTAATTTTATAACACTCTTGTTTGTAAATGCCCGAATGAAACAAAATGACTGTTCTCTACATACTGTTCTCCACATAGTTTTCATTTAAAATAGGTATGCCTTTATACAAAATGTAATCTATATGAAGTGATCGGGCCCCTTCGTATCAGGAGGAGGAAGGGGGAACACGGTTCTCTACTGAAAAAAGGACGAGCATTCACCAAAAAATACAAAATCTACTCGAGATACAAAAAATGAATCTTCCAGCGATTCATGTATTCTTCACAATAAAGTAGCAGTACACAATACAATATTGCTTAGCACTGCACAGCAAAATACAATACTCGATAGTAAATAACGTAAAGGTCACAGGTCAACACATGTCACTACACTGTACAATACAATAAGGATAATTCTATCCCTCAAAAATATACACCTCTTAAACAAAATGATATTCCCTGGGGGTTCTATCCCTCCCAGAAAACAAACTTTAGGAGCATGGCAAGAGCCATATTCTCTACAAATTAAGGAGAATTGTTTTTATGGCATGGACTTAATAAGCGCATTTCCAAAATACCAAAGCGCTTTACAATAGCCATTTAAAATAAGGTGTTCTCTGTCTTGCTCAGAGTCAGAGTCAAACAGAAAAGAGAGAGGTCCAAAGGTCGCGGACACAAAGTTTAAGTTTTGAAAGGAAATGTTAAAATGAAACAGTTGCATCGAAAACATGAAGACTGAGGGCGCACTTTGTAGCCCTACATATACATAAATTATGCCGATTTTGCTATGATTTCAGCAAAAAAAAAAAAAAAAAGGGAACGCGACAAAAATGTTAAATCGAATAATGTTTATTTCACGCGACTGAACTCTAGATGTTGACATTGTGAAAAAAGACCGATCAATCTCCATTGGTGCGCATCCGTGATGCAATCTCTAGGATCAGGGTGAGGTCGAAAAACGCCTGTCGCTCCGGCAAAAACACTATTCAAAACGCCCTCAATGGAGCTGGAACGAGACTACAGTCTCGGTGAAGGGTTTATTTATGAATCCGAAGACAAATAAATGGTGACATTTTGTTTGAAGTTTGTGCTGACTTGTACGTTTTTAAAGTGTTTATGTAGGTGTTTCCATGGTGTAAAAGGGCAAGCTTTTATTCAAAACCTTACAGCTCGTCTACAGTTTCGGTATTGATTTGTAGAAAAAGATAAATTAAAATAATATAAAGAATAACATATATGCTTTTCAATCTGAAAGGCTCATTTTTATAGACTAACTTGGTAGGCCTATACTGGATCCTTTTGCCATGAAAACTTTTCCAATACGAGTTACTGGTCTTGTTCTTATCTCCCAAACGTGAAATCTGTTTCGATGTAAAACTTAAATGCAAAAAAAATCACCCGCGAAAAATGTATAAAAACCCTCGAAAACGGTGTCCTCGAAAACGGTGTCCTCGAAAACGTGACGTCACTTTGATGCCTGTTTCACAGGTTGGTTGTATGGTGTGTGAAATCAACGTAGAAGGCAGCGCAACGAATGGACGGTCGTGTTACTGATGTATCTTTGAACAGAGTTCAGGTGTGATACGACATTGGTTTTGGGTTCACCTCCGATCATTAGCAATGATGTATCGTGCCATTATGGAGAGATGACAAACACAGGTGCATTTAAGTGTCATGATGAACTGTTCATCAGTTCATACCGGTAGTTGTTTCGCAAATTGGGGCGAGTGATGCAATGTTTGTGGGGCGAGTGACGCAATGTTTGTTTCCATCAACAATAAGTCGTTGTTGTACTAAACCCTTTGTCTCTTTCGTCCTTTTTTTCTGTCTCTCCTCTCTTGGGAAGAGTCTTCTTATTGTACAGTTCTGTTTTATCCAGCCTACCTTTTTTATGGGCATTAAATTGTAATTGAAAATTTGCATTACTCACAAGAAATTATGCAAAGTCACAGCAGGAGAAGGTGCAACGTCATAGTTAATTTTATTAGCTTCCCATCTTTTTGTGGTTAAAATGTTAATTTTCACGATACCTTATTATCACATTTCATAGTTACTGGGTTTCATTACATTACCGAGTTCTCACTTAATCATAATGTCTTGGTCTGAATTGTCATATTTCAGCTAACTTTGTGAAACATCCCTTCAATTGTGGAAGCATTATCCTTTAATCAATGTTATTTATGGCTTGATGTTCCTTAAATTAAAGATGGAGTTAATTTGGTGTTTATTTTTTGAGACTGAAATAAATGGAGTAGAGTTGTATGGCCCCACTCCAGAGAGAATAGGGAAAAGATACATAAAATAATTACAAATAAACAATTAAAGAAAGAAAGAAATAATAGAAACAAATGTCTGCTTGTTCTTATTAACTGAATGTTGGTCATTCAAGGTATACAACGTCACTTAAGTGACCAATCACGCTTGGAAATGTTATTGTTTGAAAAGCTCAAATTCTGAGAAAATGAAGGCTTAATAATTATAGTGAAATATACCGAATTAAAACGGAATGCCAACTAGCACATGGACAAGTAGGCACGTTTGTGTAGCAAATAAATTGTGACAGCACAAACTGTGATGAATGTTTGACATTATTATTATTATTATTATTATTATTTTTTTTAATTATTTTTTTGCACAAGATAATCGGTATAAATGTCTTCGTCTCAAAAGTCGCGCCATCATTGTAATTCGAACAATCGGTACCAGTAACAATCTTTGTTTAGTTTCCAACCATTTTCCTGCAAATCGTTTAACAAAAAAGGATAAGGATGAAGTTGAAACTTATGAAATTCGTTCTTTTCAGATGTCAACCCTTCAAAGTGAGTATCGCCCAAAACCAGAGACTTGCAAATTATTTGTTACCAACGCGTCCCAAATGAAGTTGTCAGTTACACGTAAGCCCAGCATGCGTTGATCCAATTGGTAAATCAAACAAGACGTCAGACTCGCCTTGACAACCGATTA
This sequence comes from Marthasterias glacialis, assembly GCA_911728455.2. Taxonomy (NCBI): domain Eukaryota; kingdom Metazoa; phylum Echinodermata; class Asteroidea; order Forcipulatida; family Asteriidae; genus Marthasterias; species Marthasterias glacialis. Next base: position 16,380,408 of record OU452229.1, read on the forward strand.
GTCCCTAAAAGTGATGATATCTTGTATTTTTATACCGATCGCACAATCCTTTGTAATCGTATTAAGCATAATTAGTTTACCTAGTAAATGCCCGACAAGCAGCACACAGATGCTGGCTCGCCAATTTCTCCATGTTTACCCATTAAACTAAATGGTTCAAACGGACGGGACGCAGAATTTATGGACAGATCTCACTTTTTTTTTTTTTTGTCTGTTAAAAGATAAAAATGATTTCGCAAGGTCGTGACGAAGAACTCTCAATGGAATCACCATTATGGAAGTTATAAGTAATACTGATTGTGCACATTCGTTTTGTACACTAACATCCGTGCGCTTGCCTGTAATAATGGAGTGTTATTGTAAACACAGTCGTGGAAGAAAGTCTGAGGAAATCACAGGATTGGTTAAACCAAGGGGGGTTTTGATGGTCAGTGGGCAGCAGTTCAGCAGTGATTATTATCAACAAGAGTCATTTCATCAGTCACCGTTGATACTACAATGAGCTCTTGTTGACCAAGATTGTTAACTTAATGAGTTGGCTTGATTGCTGGGTTGAGGAGTGGCGCGATGGCGACGCATCACACGAAGTTCATTTTTAGCGTTCGAAAGTGTACAGACTGACCCTGACCCGTATCAGTGTTTACGACCCAGATACGTCAAGTTTGGGTGACCGTCGAAAGACCGAATTGATGATTTTAAAATGATATATGTGTTCGCTGGGAAAAGACAATTGGTAATGAGCAACCGTCCTCGGAAATATTACCATTAAATGGAAATGCGGGCACCGTCTAGAAAACTGCGTAAAAATCCAATCCCATTAATCTTCCATTTCAATGCAAAAGGAATAAGCTTTCTGACATGCGTTCATGCAAAACAGAACTTACTCAACAAAACTACGAAACCCCCAAACCTAGCCACCTTATAAATTTTCATAAACTATTATTTCTAAAACAAGAGAGTTTTAATGAAATGAAAAAAACAACAAAAAAAAACAACAACGAATAAGTCGCCCTCTGTTCTCGAGATATAATGTGCAATCCGCGATAAAAAAAAAAAAAAAAAAAAACGACCCTCCCAGCGATCTTTGAGAGCTACGCCACGCCTCATTTGAGAAACTGAAAGATATTTTTGTGTGTGAAAAAAACCCTCCGCAAAAAGGTCCTTTTTGTGTTCTATTTTTTTTTTTATAGATCGTAAAACGGAGCGTTTATTTTGGTGGTTCAGTCCGTGGTTTGTCACACGCGTGACGCTGACTCCGTGCACCGCTCTCTCGCTTGCCTAACGGGTCGTGCTATGCTCTTCTTTGAAGGTGACGATCATTCGCAATCAGTGCAAACAGATTGGTTTTCAGCCAGACAACATCTACGAGTTTTCATTTCTCTCTCTCTTTTTTTTTTATATCTTAGTTTTGATTTCTTGCAAACAGTTTATTTCCACCGTCAGCGCGGATACGTCTCAACGACACGACGTGCGTTTCCTGTGTAAATGGGGTCTACGCACGTGTACACAGCAACCAGTTCCCCGTACACAACCCTGTTTAGAGTGACCAACGCTATGGTTAATAAACAATTTTTTTTGTTCAATTTTTGGAGTGATCTGCGAGTCTCCCAGCCATAAACCAGGATTCTGGTAAGAATGTATATGCACAAGATGGTTTAATTATTGATTCCTGGCCGATTTTTCTGCAATTAGTGATCTACTTTAATGATTCAACCTCGTCTCTTTCAAGAAGTTCAAAATTGTTCTTGAACCCGTTTTGAGTACGTGTACATATTGCACTGTGCCGGGGTTAGCTTTCCATGTCTTGTAATTCTTAATACTAGTAAGAGAAGGAGCAAAAGGTGGAGCAAGGGTGGCTTAAACTTAAAACAACAACGACGGGACATTTTTTTTTTTTTTTTTATTTCTTGGACGAACATATTAAATAGGACAAACCTTCTGTAAATCGTTTCATGTTAATTTTGTCATAACTGTACCTTTTTTAATCCAAGGTGCCCGCATTGACGTAGACATTGAATTGGGAAATGTGCGATATTTGACCCAATTCCTTACCCAGATCACCCGATTAAGAAACCCATAATAATGTTCGTTTACAGGTACCGTATTTTAACAGCTCTGTTCGGTCAGACGAATACCTAAAATTATTTTTTTTTCTTTCTATTCTTTCGTATAATGGGAGGAGGAGCGAAGTTGTCTATTGGCTCATCTTTTGTTATGATTTGATTGTGCAAGAGGGGATTGTCAAGTTTGCATGGTTGTTTGTACATTATTGTGTGTCTGAAATTGTTGAAACGATGGGGCGAGCTTCGTCAACAGTACCGGTCTTCGGTGGTTGAGGAACAGTGTTAATTAGCGTGGAATACACGCCGTGCTTGGAACAATACGACGGCCTATATCATCCCCCGTGTCTCGCTATCTTCGTGGGCCCCTTGAACACGTTCCTGGACGAACTGCACAAAATACACCAGAGTGAAAAAAAAATATCAAACAAGACACCGACATGGAGGGTTATCGATGGCCATTGTGTCAGCCGTCAATATCCGTAACATACGGAGTAGAGCTCTTACCCGTGTCATCCCCCGTACTCAGGACCGCTCAGTGAGCAAACACTACAAGAGAAAGTGAACGGTGTAAGGGCTGACTGAAGACGGGCCAGCCAGCATCACAGGCGCTGATATGGAGGGAGGAATGCGATCAGTTAACAAAGTAATTACCACTTCCGTAGTCACCTTACTCTACGGGGGTGAAGGAGACGAGGGTCCCGGGGCGGTCTGCGGACACGGTGCCGTTGCGTTGGAGGGCCCGCACGCGTCTGGCGCCGGGCAGACGCATATGGTAGGTGCCTCTTTTCCTCATACCGAATGGAGATTAGATCTTTTTTTTTCGATATTTGCTCACCATCTTGTGAGGATGATGATAAATACTAGACGAGTGAGATGCACAGATTGTAACCCGGGTTGAGAATCAAGAGTTTAAACGGACGTTGTTGACCCGTGAGTTGTGACATTATATGACGTTGTATTCTGCCCTCTATGCTACCCTTGGGAAAATAACGTCAATCCACCCTCTGGATTCTGGAGTTGGTTCTTTAAAAGTAACGCCCATTATTTTGTCAGTGACGCATGCACTTCTGTTTCATTTCAAAAAAAAACAAAAAGTTCTTGGCTATGTTGGCGGCAAGTTATGGCAAGATCGTCCCACAATGCAAGACAACATTCAACTTCGAACAAACATTCCCGTCCTCCATCAAACAGAACGAGACAGGTGCCGAAAACAATCAGCAACAAAAGTATAAGCTTGGAAATCAACGGACACGAACAAGAACAAAAACAACTACTACTTCATTGTGAGATTTGTTTTGTGTAGCAGAATTATCATAATGCACTCACGCACTCACTCAGTCGACAGCTGTCGGACATTTACGATGTTTATTAAATGTCCGACATCATAATGCAGTTGTAAATCGAGGGCACTATTCTCTGCCGTCACGACGGGAAGTGAGTGTCACATCAACATTAATGTGTAAATATGAAACAACAAACCGTAAAAAAGCAAACATTTATATATCCTTTAAAAAACCTCCGAAGAACAAGCATATATTTGATTGAGACATAAATAAATGGTTTATCTTATCTTTAACGAAGCAACTCAAATAATGGTAGCTTTTAAACTTACAAAGTTTAACGTGAAAGATGTACGATACAATACGACATCAATTCACATGAATTATAGTTATAAAACGAAGAAAATCATTTCACATAACTGAAAAAAGAAAGAAAAAAAGTAAAATAATAACATACATAATGAAATCAATTTTTATTGTGAACTGTGGTGTTGCACCTTCTCCTGCTGTGACGTCGCATAATTCATAAGTACAATTTCTTGCCCATTTTTTTTTTAGAGCATCAACAAAAAGGTAACGGCAAACAGAACTATATAATTATTAGTAAAAGAAGACTGTTCCCTTGTGAGAGAGAAAAAGAAGAAGTAGAAACAAAGTTGGCAAGACATTAACTCCTCACCTCAGTCACAATTATAAAGTTATGCACATGTCCTCATCACACGTACAGCCCCAGCTCAACATTGGTAAACGGACTGTAAATGCTTCCATTCTTTGCACAAATCAAGACATTTGTAATAAAACCAACCTGTGAAAATGTCAGCTCATTTTGTTGTTTCGTTTGCGAGAAAACTGTAAAAATGCATTCAGCATTTTTGTACGCATTCCTACAGGCAGAGTTTACGTCTCACTGAGACGAAAACTAATTATTTTGGATCTTATTTCACTTATTTATAAACAATAACACTTCAGTCAGAAATATTTCAGGGAAAGTTTTCTACCATCAATATCTTTATACCATGTAAGGTACATGTATGTGCAAACCTGTAAACAGTCATGTTTTTCTTCTTACCAATATTGATCTGGGGCTTTAAATGCCCGTGTGTTTATAATGCTTTAAGTTAAGACGATGCATTTCCCACAGTTGCCAAACCCAGTCATATTTCCTTGAAAGACAAGTAGATACCGGTAGATTTCTTCAAGGTGTTAGGTCTTTGTACGGCATTCCCAATTAGCTCGCTTTCTAATTCAACAATAAGACAATTTAATTTTTATACCTGTTTTCGGCACACACTGAACCGCATCAAATGCCATCATATTGAGAAGACAATACCATAAACCAAAGTAACAATAAATAGGGCAATGATACTGAAATTACCTATCAATTTCCGCTTTGAATTCATCCGAAGGATATTGGCAAACAGGGAAACAATAAAAAGTACATGAACCTTAAATGATGATCGGGTCCATTACCCATGAAGCCAAAAAGCAGAAATTACACCCCTCTGTTTTTTCCCCTCACATGGAGACGGTAGTAGTCGGATTCCAAGTTACCCAGCTGTCTGCTGGTCACACATCTCTGGTGAATTTTACGCACCTATGACCGCCGTGCAGAGCTCCGACTACCCCGGTAGAAGATACCGTGTTATTACACTGCACCTCGTGCAATTATTCCATACTAATACGTGGCGAGTAAACACGGCCGTTCTACCGTTCGATCGATATGAGAGTGGAGTTATAACCGGGCAACAAGTCTGGGAAACAGTTGAACTTTGTCCGGTCGTCCACGGGCCTGATGATGACCCCCAAAATGACCGATTTTAGAACACCATTCCAGCCTGGACACTTCAATATTGCTAGAATAATTGATAATACAATACACTCAATAAAGGACATTATTTTAGCTTCGCTGAGCAACCACAGAGCAACCACAGGGGCCTACATGCATTTTAACTACATCGAAATGAGACACATGGCGAATATAACAATCTGTGTTCATTTGATAACACATCAGTTCTTCTTCATTATAGAGTATGTTAATGGCATTCTCAGAACCATGGTCCATACCTTACGGACTTAACTTTTGCTTTCCACAAGCGCTGAAATAGGTTTGGTTGGGGTTGGGTAGGTGCTGCTTGGCGGTGGGGGTGGGGGGAGGGAGGGGGAGATTGGTTCCAAATGGCTGACGGCTGACTGTTTCCCAATGGAAGATAACGGTAACCTTAGGCTGTATCTGAATTATCGGCTACGGCTGAGCGGCTGTCGCTAAGGGTGTTGATAAGGACGTCAAATTCTTCCACGCATGATGACGCGACGATCCAGCCTTAGCTGTAGCCATGGCCGCCAATTCGGATGCGGCCTTAATGTTATAATGTTAACATGTTAGTAGCCCTCGTATCCCCTTCCCACCGGTGCTGTGTACCAATGCGGGCAAAGTACCAACGATGTCGTGACTAGCAACCCGTCCAATCAGAATCGACGAATATAAACCAAGCAACATTCCAATCTGACGCATCGCTCTCTTTAAACAAGGTTTTCGAAAAAAAAGACAGAAAAGTTCCCCCTCTTATGCCGAACGAATTTATTTGGTTTGGACTCGACCGCAGACCGATCCGTCAACTGACAACCCATGATCAAGTTATTTCTTTGATGTTTTTGTTTCATCTGATAAGAGTTTTTTTTATTTGGTTCTCGTGTTATCTTAACTGATTACATATGCTTGAAGAAGACTCATCTCAAAAGGAGGTAATTGGTAATTATCTAAGAAGACAAAACTAAACTAAAATGACTTATTATCCTTTCTCAATTGTGAGATATTTTAAGAGCCAAATATCCTGAAAAGGTTTCCCATCTGACGTGTTGTTATTTTCGAGAAAATGTGAACAAGATGTTTACACCATCCGCTGATTATCTATTTCCACAGTATACAGCAAGATAAGTCGAACCAAATGCATTTTACTTTATTTTCCCAAGACCCTAACAGGTGGTTTTCGGCTCATTTGGTTTATTTAGACAAAGAATAATTTTCATCAATTAATTTCAGCGATGGAATTTTTTTTTTGAAAGTAAAATATACCCACATCATTGCACTGGAGAATTGTAGTTAATGATTGCAGTCACGGTTCAGTTTCAGAAGAGACTATTGTGGAAACTTTTAATTCATATTTTAAACAGGAACCAATTAAAAGAGTTGCTTAAAAAAAAAATAATAATAATAATAATAATAATTCTGAACAAAAAAAACCCTTCCATTTTGCAAAGTCATGATGTAACCAGCCAAAATGTAATAGGGTTCGTACTGACTGTAACTGGCTTCTTGATTGATTTTACTTGGCGAATTCAGTTTCTGCGTATGTAGCAGTTCCGAAATCGAGCTCATATTGATGCCCATTGGTGCAGTATAAATTCCCTTTAACCGATTCTGCGCACTGTCGTCAACATTGTGTATTGCATAACACATCAACACCTAGTCCTGTGTCAATGAAACTTCATTATTTAGTTTTTGTTAAGTTTTTCTTGGGAGTGATTTTAGGGAATATCTGGTTTTCTTGTTTATAGAATGGTTACAGTTCAGTGGAAATGTCTTGATTAGAACTGGTATGCTGACGTTATAGTAAAATAAGCTTCGAAGTTAAAAATAATCTTTATTTATAATCACCTTAGCTACGCCGTGTAGTTTTAGGTCATTAAAATAGAAAGATATGATGTTGATTGACTTTAAAGTAAGATAGTGGCTTGTTCGTGTTTGGAGACGCATTAGCCCCAAAACAGTAAAATAGAGAGAAGGGCCGAGAGGAAAAAAAAAGATGCTTTCAAATCTGTGAGAAAACGGAAAGCAGAGCGCAACATCTATACAGATGGGGAGAAAGGGTCTGGGAGGCTCCATTAAGTCTCCTGTCTTCCACCCTGTGTAGGCAGTGATGAATGGCTGGCACACGCCTCCGTCGAGCCGCATCGTTTGCCCTGTCACATGAAGAAGTAACGCCATACATCACCGCGGGATGCCAACTGATGAGCGATGGTGAGGCAGACTTTGTGGGATGCCTCTCCCCCCGTTCGTCCAGGTAAAGCCAAACACTTCAACCGATTGCCTTTTCCCCTTCTCTCTTCTTCGTTTCCCCCTTCGCCCTTCGTCCGGGTCAGTCTCTTGTGTTATGTTTGAGCTTTTAGGCTGCAAGTCAAGGGCTTGCATCGAGTCTCGTTTCTGAAATCCAGGGCAAACTCCTCATCGTTTGATTTCTTGAAACATGTAAGGTCATTATCAATTTTTATTGTTACTATCACAGTATCCCTTGAAATCCAGAGCTGATCTTTGTACAGCAAATAATGATATTCCTTATCAATTCTAAAAAAGCACACCATCATTAAATTAGATAGAAAAAGAAACCAAATGATGTAGGAGTGAGCAGACAAACAAACTTAGCCATCCATAGAACCGATGAGTTTCTTTTTGGCGTGTTAGAGGTACACTAGTCTTCTTCAATACACAGCTCTGGTCTTCTTAATCTCTTAACTCTATAAATGTCGATTGATAACTGTAGATTACTAATTAAAACAAAATAATAATAATAATATTAATGATAACGTAAATCTTCTGTCAATTTACCCCTTTTGGATATATATTTTTTCCTACCACGAAACTGGGTCAAACCATTAAAGCTTGTGTCTTGTATCGCCCGTGGAAGAGCCATTGGACTTTTCCCAAACATCATCTTGTATTTTGGCTTCGGCTTCAGCTTCAGCTTCGGCTTCGGCAGGTCAGCCATTTTTAACCCGTGTGCTCCCTCTATGTGTTGGTTACTTTACATCGTTCTGTTTCGTCTTATCTTGCGTTATATATCAACTCCCACTGAAGCTATTCTTATCAAAATATGACTAGATAATCACATAGTTTCATATAATAATATAACTTCACACCTTTATAGAGAAGATCAATCTTTATCCACAAATTAGTTGTACGGTTGTACTTTGATTTGAGAACTAAGAGATGACAACAAGGGTTTATCCAACCCAAATCAGGGAAATAAACTAAGAAAGATGAAAGTTAAAACAATGATGATAAAATTATCACAGAACATTTTGTCTTCCTCTTCACTTGGATGACTAACGTACATCCGCATAGGGTGTCCATTATAAGACACCTGTGCGATATATGGAAAACACTTCAACTGTCACAAAGTACACGTGTCTCAATGGGGCAGTTGATGACAGCTTTCTTGTTTTTAATCATCAACCCACAAAATCGAATCACCACCGATGAATCTGCTCTTCATTGTGGGGGACAAATCGAGCCCTCGCACCGCCGAAGAGTTTACCCTTTACACCCTGGTTCTGCTGTCTCCCCACAAGACACGCGTGCACAGAATTTGCTAATAATCACTTACATCAACGGCGGTAGTTGGGAGCGGGCCCTTAATGCTTAATGATAAACTAGACAATCAAATAATCAGACGAAAATAATAAGAGTAAATTTGTCTTATAGCTCAACTGAGTTCGTGTACCTTTTGCATTTTTATTAAATCAACCGAATTTCATCAGTGGCGGAGTCTGCTGAGGTTGCTTTCCCCCCGTCTTTATTTTCGTGTTTTGGTTCATGAGTTCCCAGTCGCTGTTGGCTTCTGTTCATTAATGAAAGACAAAATCAAATTTCGCAAATTAAATTCGGTGAGCAAATTTTCTATTTATATTTGTCTACAGCACGGCAGTTTGTCGCCAGAATATTTTGCGTCACTTTCATTGTCCCCCGTACCGTGCACTTTGGTCATCTATTGGCCGACATGCCACGCAGCTCGCCGGCTATATATGCACCGCGGGTTGACTGATCAACGCCTAAAACAACGCTCCTGTGTAAGTCGTTGAACGGTAAACCCTCGGCCACTTATTATCACATTCCTTCGGCTTTCCCCTCAAATCTACCAAAGTATAAAACACAATAAATTCCCCTGCAACCAGTTTAATATCTGAACCTTCATTTCAATCCAAGCAATTTGCTACTGAAAAAATGGCGGTATTAAACGTCTACAGCCGATCAGTAAGGACAACAAAGGAAAAAAAAAAAAGAAGAAAAAAAAGAAGAAGAAAATAAAGTAAAACAAAAGCAACGTTGACGGGTGTCAGTGTCGTTGGGACAGCGCCACCAAGTGTTAACATTATTGTTTCCCCGCCATATTCCCATTTTTCACTCTATTTAGTTAATTACAGTCAGTGCCGTAACCGAAGGGGGTACTGGGTAGGGTGCAGCACGTCCCCAAAGTTGATGTCCTTGCCCCCACCCCCCCCCCCACCCCGGTGCCCCTATTTAAAATCTAGACTGATAAGATTAACAATTACCAGAATAAAATAGTACGTTTTGTTTACTGATTTCAATGTTTAAAAACCTGTTGTTTTTTTAAATTTTTTATATACGCTGACAATTTGTATTTACCTCCACGTCAGATTATCTTTAAAAATAAAAATAGTAAATTACACAACAAGAGCGCTGAAAAGGGACCTGTTTAATAAAAAATGCAAACGGAAACTACAGTTTCAATTGGCCAGGAGTGCCCTTCTAGAAAAAAAATAATAAAATAAAAAAATGTGCAACCCCTTTTGCACCCAAAAACGTTACCCTAGTTTCGTCGCTGATGGTACGCTAAAATACTCAATATGCATTCAGAGAATTTATATCCATAGGATAACATGTTTGCTACAAAAACATGTTTTCAACTGCCCCTAGCTACCGGGAAATCACGGTGGTCTAGTGGTAATACAACTGCTATAGTATGGAGAAGGTTGTGTGTTCGAATCTCACCCGAGTAAATATGCATGTGGGTTTTTCACGAGACTCGGGAAAGCACCAAGTATACTCAGCACACATCGGTGTGTGGGTAAAACACAAACAAAAATATAGGTTAAAATATTTTCGTATTTTTTGTTTCTTGTTTAGACTAAGAGTAATAGCTATAAAAGAAAGGGATATTTGTTCACTTCGCAAGAATATTTTGAACATTGTTGACCCTTTTTCGACCCATCGTGCTCTTTTCTCCCATACTGCATGTCACTGATGAAGTCTCGAGCATTTTAGGGAATCCAGGGCTCTCACTCACATTGCTTTAACGTGTGGCGGACCCAAAATCACGCACTTCAACGTTCAATATAATATATACCGGCAAGACTTGCGCAGTATACTGCAAAATTGCTGCAGCAAAAATAATTCATGAAAATAATGTTGGCTGAAGCTCTATTTGTATAATGAGACCAGCACCGGGGAGGCCACCAATACAGAAAGGATCCAATTAATTCTGAATTACTTTACCAATGCTGAGAAACAAAGTAATTTCATTACATCACAGTGTTGAAAAACAAAGTAACGGAATTGATATCCCAATCTGTAATGTTTGAACTCATAACTGCAGTGAGTCTAGCTGGCGTTACTCTCTACAAGACAGGCAACTGTGTCACAGACTTCAATCTGGAACAAAGTGACGGATGTGAATCAGATAATTTTATTTGGAATCTCAACAGTAATCTTGACTATGCCGTCAACTATCCAATCAGTTACTCTCCCATCATGTCTTCTTTAGGCTTTATACACAGTCCCCCCTTTCCCTAAACGGTGGAAAAACAAGAGGGGGGTCCTTGATAACTGAAACACGTCGGTGATGCATTGTGTAGCATCGATCTTCCAACGGTCCGGCCCGTAAGACGCCGATACCGCATCCATTTCCCTCCCTGGGTTTCGTCTTATTCGTCGGTACAGAGTCGAGGCAGTAGCCATGGTCAGAAACACCACCTGGACCCCTCTGCGCAAAACATGATTAATGTGTGTCTTCTACAAACGTGGAAGATGCATCTACTGTAAATGTTTGTTGTCGTGTTTTTCCCGTCTTGTGTTTTTCCTCCGCTCTCCTTATGTGGATATGTCTGTATTCATGCAAAGCTGCTCATTACAAGCAGGTTGAGTCTTCCGTTGTTTGTATCTTCTCAGTAGGAAGAAGACGGATCGACTTGCAAGGGGGCCTGTCAAGAATGACCCGGTGCAGCTTCACACTGCAGGTATTGTGATGTAGCGGGTGTTACAGACTACCTTAGGCTGGCTCTCTCTCTCTCTCTATCTCTCTCTCTCTCTCTCGCTCGCTCTGTGAACACACTTCTCCTGTAAGAAATTCCACAAGATAGATCCCCGTGGAATTGGCAGAGATTCATGATGTATGTTGGTGATACATTTTGTGACAAATCTTTGCTCAATGAAGTCGTTTGATTTCACTGCGAGATTAGAATGGAAGAAATTGTTTGAGTTCAGAGCGATTTATAATCAGTTATTACTACGGGCGACATGGTTTGGGTTTATGTATAAGGGTGAAAGTAAACACGTCGCTGTGGTCGCAATTCCTTGACACTCGCAGGAACGTACTCCAACTATTGGGTTAATATTTTAGCGGATAAAAAGTCTCTTATCAGTTTGCAAAGTATCTTGAAACGTCAAAGTTGTGGACGTGAAGAGTTATACTAGCCACAATGATAGTCGTTCTCTGTTTCCAGCTGTGGGTCATCGAGCCACACAAGCCCACTGGACACCAGCTAAAGGGACATTACCATGATCTATCTCCGACCAGGGACCAGTATCATTTAAAAACAAATTAGCAGAAGTACGTGTTTAGCAAAAATTAGCGGGTAACCAATCACAAACATTTGGGGGCCTATACATAACACGCTTTTTTTTGAACTGGTAATCTGTTTCTGCTAAACATCATTAGCTGTGCCAAGCATTTCATTTTATTTTATTATATTTTTCTGCGCTATGAAGTTGTGCCCAGTGCATTTGTGTTATACATTTATTTTGTTTATTGAGAAGAGAGGATAAAGTTGATAATATATAGGTCACACGAGAAGTCCTTTCAACGCATGCAGGGTTGTAATTCAGGGGATGGGGCTAGATGCGACGGCGGTAGTGGTGGTGGTGATGGTGGTGATGGTGGTGGTGGTGGTGGGGGGGGGGGGGGGGGTCCGGGGGAATTTCATGCAAGAACTGGGCCGAGTTTCATTACGCTGTTTGTCACAGAATTCTGCGCCTACGGCCTCCGTATCAAACGTGTGATTCTGTGGATTGTAAGCGCAATCTGCGGTACGCAGTGCCACGAAACTGGGTCCTGAATTGAACCATTGAGTGTCAAACTCAATACCTGTACCAGAGATATCCAAAATACGCGCACAATTTGACGCGAAAAGTACCGGAACGAAATTAAACCCTGTGAATTAGTTTGATTCGAAAAACAACGGTCAATGACCACACGCTTGGCCCCTCGCTCGATCTATCTTAAAATCTTAAAATGCGTACTCCTGCCGTTGTTGCTTTTATTTCACAATCAAATCTGGAGAAATTCATTACGTGACTTTTCCCGTCAAATGGATTTTTGACCCATCCTCGCCTCAAGTCCTTCATTACAATCAAGAGCGTGCAGCATTGAGAGAGCGAAGAGTTGCCCAAACGACTTCTAATTTCGAGGAACATCAATCTCAAAGAAGGTACACAGTTGAAGAGTTCCTCCGTGAGGAAATTCTTAGCGAGGAAATACCCCCTCCTGTCCCCGGGATCGTTTCGCTTATTCCCGGTCCAGCTTGCCGGGGTTATTTATCACTACGCGGTCTGTAATTACATCTTGTCTGTCTGAACCGAAGGAGTTGACCAGTAATTCCGCTGCCACAAACCCCAAAGACAATTCATGTCTTTTTAATTTGGTCTCGGGGATGCCAAGTAAGGTTCCCCCATTCACGATCTTGCAGGTTATAAAGAGGAGCGTCTTCCCGTTTTAACTGAATAATTGTTAGATTTCGGAGGTGATTGTTTAAGTCAGCAATTTGTCCATGATTCGTAAACGCTATCAATCCATCACTGACATTTTGAAGACATTAATATGTCTGCCGGGATTTCAGAATTTCCACGTTCCAGTTGGAGTCTTCAAGCGGGTTTTCTTGTCTGTGTTGACAATTGAAATGTACAAGTGACCTAACACCAATTCATCACTAATCGAGACAAGTAGGAAGAGGCATTGATCTGATTTGATGTGGTATAATTAAAAACCCGCGGGGAGATTTACTGTGTGAGGGAAAAGAGGTGCGCACAAAGAAAGTTGGGACAACATGGCATCATGGGCAAAACCACCGGATACTTTCTAATTAAGGGTCAGCTTCAAGTCTGAAGTACCGGTGTCCACAGTTTTCCATGTGCTTTGGCCTTAATCATAATTGTTTAAAGTTCGATAATTACCATCAATGATACAATAATTATCTGGAGCCTTACTTGGAAATAGCGCCACCTATTGTCAGTAAACCAATAAACCAAGACGTGCGAAAGGTACAGTCTCCCAGGAGTAGTTTGCTTTTATGTTTTCGACAGGTCCGTAAAGGCACTTATCATACAACCTAAAAAAAAAAAAAAAAAAAAAAAAAAAAAAGAAAGGGTAGTATTAAAATCCCAACAGAAAGAGACGAGAAACGGTAAAATATCAGAACAAGTTTTTATGAGAAAGAAAACAGGATGCATTTAATAACTGTAATTTACTCTAAGATTCTGCCCTAAAAAACTAAATGATAGATAGAAATAACAAACCCTGCCCATGGATTAAATAGTATGAAGAAATTGAGTTTACAGAAGCAAATCTCAGCTATGGTATTTGCGCTGTGTTACAAGTTCACATTTTGCCCATCAAGAACAGGTGCATGTTACCCAAAGAAAGTACGGTGATAATGGAAAGGCCTTTCGTCTGTGTCTGGTACCCCTCTTGTTTTCACTTAGCAATTCAAATACATTTGTTTAGCAAAATGTTGTTCTTGGATTGGTTGTTAATGCCCGTGACAGGCAGTCTGCCCAAATGCAGGGACGGACAGAGAGATTGACCCATAAATGACCAAAGGGTAAAGTGGGCTGCTCAGTAAAACTAAAATGGAGAGAAAACCGTGTCTCCCCTCGGTGGGTAAACAGCAACCATTGAGTGTTGTGCGAAGAAGCTTCCGTTTGAGGAAGATATAACGATGAGCTCAGATGTAATTATTTCACAATAAATTATTGCGACCAAACGGCCATTGCATGTCCAGGAACTTAGACTACTCCGATTGTGACCAATGGGTTTTAGTTACTGTACCAATTTACCGTAATAATATTGTCAATAGATTCATATTTAAGCCGACCGATGCTTACTCATGTAAGCTAATTATAAATTCACTTTTAGTATACAGCATTCAACAGTTGTAAAATAGTGTCCAGTGATTCTGAAATTAAACTCATGGACATAAATTAAAATCAATCACCGTGTCCACACCATTGATTATTTTTGACGGTCCACGAATTCAATTGACATCAATTTTTTTGAATTAACTAAGACACTCATCGGTTTACCTGTTAATTATTAAATTAAAACACCAAACAGTCGTCATTTTAAAATTAGAAGAAGAAGAGGGGAAACAATGAAAATTGAAGGTGTCCGCACTACCGTCTCTCGCAGTAATTAAAACTCCACTTCTTCTTCAAATACGTTGGTCTACACCGCTTAAGTCAACACTTTACACGACAGCCCCCCAAAGCCCAAGTTTGTAAAATTGATCGGTCGTCGAAAAAAAATATATATATGCAGAGGGAAAATTAAGCTCATAAAACCGAAGAGATATGCTTTTAGTTGCGGCCAAAACGAAGTGGAGATTATTGTTCCTTGATCGGTCACAAACTGTAAGGATTCCGCTCAGGATGTAAACGGACACGCTTGTGAGTTTTTAATACGGTTACATTGAAGAAAATCGAACTGTTCGTCCCATGACAAAACCCTATATGCCAGCTTAACCTGTTGAAAATTATTATTGGAACGGTAAACGCAGAGTCATCTTTCTCACCTCTGTTTCATATCGGCATCATCCCTTCTTCCAAAAATAATAGTGTTTACCCCCAACGTATTATTGGAATATAAACATGGAGAGATGATGATTTTATCATCTCAACTTAGCACTCACACAGTACATCTTTCTTAAATACGTTTCTTGTCAGCATCATTGCGTCTTCTGGGTAGAGATTATACGCACGGTTGTAACGAGTAAGTTGATTTTCACCCGGAAAGCACTTTGCAGACAGTGCTATTCAGTGTAAGGGTAACAAACTACACGGTAGGTTTATCACCGATGCAAGTCTATAACATAATTTAAATACCATACACAATTCAAATATTTAAAGGTAAAATGTAGGATGTGGTAAAGCTAATAGTAATGGTAGTGCAGTGTTCTTACTTTGTGCGATTCAATATCTTGTAAATGGGGGGAAAACAGCAAAAGATTTTGGCTCAATCCGCCGTCCGTGTCAGAAGAAAATTGTGAAAAACCATGCAAACTTTTCAGCATGTAAACACATTGTCCTTAATTTCGACGATTGTTACAATCGATATTAAAATCGAGGTCTCCAAATTCTATTTTCTCGACTTTGACAGCATTTAAGACAGAAATATTTCTAAGGAAGACTGGTACTGGTATAAGCTTCATAATGACGCTTTCAGACTGATACTGAAAAAAAGCGGGTGAATACAAATTCCTTATCCTACCTTTAACAACTCTCTTTTCTAAGAGGAGTGATCACAAAACCTACCAATAATAATGATCATTGTTTTATGATCAATCGTTAAGAGAATTTGAAAACTTCAACTTTTCCCAAACCAGTAAATGTAATATCCCGCGGCTTTTCAAGATTCGAAAAAAAATGTACCATATGGTAAAGTTTCTACAAAACCTAAGTATATTTAGGCTTGGAAATTATGTCACAACAAAATTCAAAATGTCCTCAATGCGGAATATTGAAATCATCGGCTTTTTCCGGTTGACATGCCTTGGAATGGAGGTGGACGGGAAATACATAATCATATTTGTCTCCAAAGACAAGTTTGTAAAATCAGCAGGAGGCGCTCGGAGATTATTAACTTAACGGTTATTTACCGCGGTAAACTTGGCAAAATATACAATAATTTTCCACGCTAAAAACTCCTAGGTCAAACCTGACCCGGATTCCAGGTCCAAAGGGACTTGACCCATTTCTGGGTCAGTATGACCATGATTCTGTATCACAATGGCCCAGAAATGGGTCAAACTGACGCAGAATCCAAATTAAAATCCCATTTTTTTTTGTTTAAACCATGTTTCCGGGTCAGGTTGACCGAGAAATGGGTCAAGTCCCTTGGACTCATAATCCGGGTCAATTCTGACCCGGGTGATTTTAAAGTGTACTTGAATGAGAGAAACTATACGCATACTAAAAGGGAAAGATAAAGAGAAGGTGTTTCTTGTACCCTTTGGTGTTTATAAAAGCACTCTTTCAAATCGGATAACGCTCGAGGCCGATTGGAAAGGGAGGTCAGTGCTGATAAATAATTACACTGCAAAAAAAACTGAGGTGTTAATTGGTTCGTTCTGGTGACAACACCGACACGGTGTTAATTTTACCAACGATGGAAGAAATGGTAAAAAAAAAAATAACATCGTGTCGGTGTTGTCAGATACCAACAGAATTCATTTAACACTTCGGTTGTTGCAGTGTACCTAAAATCAAGCCGAGACCGGTGACTCAACTGTACAGTTTGACGTGGTTTTCAGCGGAAATGCGAATAGTGAAATGCGGGATGCTATCAACAGGGACATTCCACTTTATTTTTTTTTAGCCCAAATCCCATCAAGCTGTGAAACTCAAGTTATAAGGCTTAAAAAAAATAATAAACCAGGGATATAGTGATGTAATTAATAAATCTGAGCTGATTTCCTTTACTTATAAATATATATATATATATATATTTGTTTATACAATCTCAATGAAAGAGGTTCGAGAGGGCGAATATTCCTTGGAAACCTTTGCTTGACTCTGTTAAGAGTTTGGTGGATCGGTCTTTAATACTTTCCTCCAATGTGAAAGATTGCATTGTAGGAGGTGTCAGTATAACACTCCATCTTCAGCCCATCCATTGATTAGGTAATGGGATGATCTATAGGATTTGTACTGCATTCTAAAAGTGCCCACCTCGAGTTAAGTCCCCGGGTTCCAAATTGGCGGTCGACTGGATCGCCTCCTCATTCGAACCATATGCTGTGGGTAAAAATATAGAAAAAAAAGACAAGATTCTAATTTCAGGTTAAAAGTTGCACCTTTTTTGATGAGTGAACTGAATTCTAACGTGACATCACATGTGTCGAAGTAGGAGATGGATGCCCCATGCTTGTGGGGACTTTTGAGTTAATTCCCGGGGCATGATGTCAGGGAGGTAAAGCACCAACTACACTAGGAAATTGAATTAGGAGTACGCAACCACATAATCATCTACGAACAAGACATGTTACGTAGGGTTGTGCGGGGCGGCGGGGGTTGGGGGGGGGGGGGTGTTATGACGACTGCTTTACCCCATGAGTGTGAACTTGTTAATACAAGACATTATTAGATTAACAACTGACTGCTCATTGCCTTACTGAGGTGGATGTGATTACCAAAATTAATTAACTAATTTGACTTGAACAATGAAGGTAGAACAGGGAGTGTTGCAACCGGTTCCTTCCCTTGAAGGTGGTTAGTACGTATCCATGTGGAGTTGTGATTGACACCCTGTGACTACTTGACCCCTCATGGTCCCCGATGGGTGGGGTGAAGGGGGCCATTAGGATGACACAAATAAGTTACAAAATTTATGTTGACAAGTTCAGTAAACAAGCGTTGTGTCGCGTAATAGTTATATGCTTAAAATTAGACATAAAAAAAAACACACAATGGAAATATGAACTTGAACAGGCGTCTGGTCTATGTAAGGGTACATATAGTAATTACTTTTCAAACACGGAAACGTCTAATACAACTCCCCACAAAATGGAGGTGAGGTCGAACCAATTCCAGTTGTTCAAAGAATCATTATCTGGTGATAGATGAATTTAAATAATATGTTCAATCGTTTTCACGCATTGAAACAAACAAACATCAACTAAAATTTCGTTGTCATAGTTTTAGAGTCGTTTCTATGAAATATATACAGATATAAACGAATTACTGTAAACATTTTGTTTTGTTATTGAAACAAGAACATCATAAAGTAAACTTACTTCAATTGGCTCCGAGACCCCAGGGAAACTTGTTTTTCCTTCTTCCTTTTTTTTTTAAATGAAAGTTGGGTTTCTGAAAACGGTCGGGTCAATCGCTTGCGCTTAGGTGGATCGAATACAAGACTTTTTCTTTCAAATGAAATGTTCGGATTCAAAATTAATCACTGAAAGTGACACATTCAGAGGATGTATGGCAAAGAAGAAAAGATAAGATTGCCATAACCACTCGTCTTAACACAGAGTCAGTGAGTGTTTCACGTCAACAGAACTAAAAAAAACAAAAAAAAACAAAAAAAAACAACAACAACAGAAAACTAGAAGTTTAACGTAGGGCTTAACCAACTTTCATAAAAAAAGGAAGAAGGAAAAACAAGTGTCCCTGGGGTCTCTCGGAGCCAATTTAATTAAGTTTACTTTATGATGTTCTTGTTTCAATTATAAAACAAAATGTTAACAGTAATTTTTTTAATGGCAATCATAATTATGTCGCGGCCATAGAGACTTATTCATTGTTCGTCATTTTACTCAGTCACCAGCTTCCTCTAAGAGGGGTAGGGTGGGATTGGGGGGGGGGGGGGGAGAGAAGAAATACAAACCAATACTGACAAGCTGTTCATTGCTCCAAAATGATATTGCGTAGAAATGGCGAGATATGAGAATGGCCAACCTTTGCATTCATTCCAAGTTTGCTTTTACTTCTTTTGAAACTCTGTGATGAAAGTTTTTAAGAAAGTAAAAGTGAAAAAAAAAATATCTTTACGTTTGCAACTATGAATTTGCTCTAATCTGGCAGCCATCATTGACTTAACTCATCGGATGCTCCCTCCACAAAAAAAAGAAAGAAAGAAAGAAAGGAAACCCAACATACCCACGACGTCACTAATGATTACTGAGCAAAGCTTTTTAACGCAATCATATATAAATTCTGGGAGCAGTAATTAATTGCAATGAAAATGATGGGCGCACCGGATTCGAAATCTCCACGTTTTTACTTAGCGCAAATTGCGACTGACTGCGGGCTGAACGATGCATGTCTCAAATTACCAAACTCTGTCCCGTTACGGCAGGGATATGTGGACATCGAAGAACAGCGGAGGTAAACTTGCACTTGGGCGGGTTAGAGGGATTTTGCGTAATTATGACGCGTAATATTGAGTGGATTACATGTAATTGATCTTGCGACGAATGGTGCCGGCCAGCCCTTGCCTCCGGGGGAAGATTCAACAGGGGCTCTCAGGGAGTCATCTTTAGGGGGGTGATCAGGGTGAAGCAATGGTTGTCATCAATAGTGAACTGATGATTGTAAACACTGAGTGCCTCAGGGATGTTTAATGATATATTTGATTAACTGAGTGACTGAAGGACTGTATGGCTAACTTGTAGAATGTATAACCATAGATATAACTAAGATGAAAAAAACGGCTGCCTGTTTTTTTGCCAGGTTGCCTCACTGACTGGCTTATATGTAGTCTGGATTGTTTAATGAATACTTGGCCGATTGGCTGAGTGGCTCGTTGGCTGGCTGGCTGAGTTATCGACTGACTGGCTAGTTAAAAAGGCTGGATGGCTGGCTGTATACGACTGCTGGCCTGCTGATTGTCAGGGGTTATTGAATGACTTGTCTTGGTGGGAGCTGACTGGCATGCTGGCTGGCTGAAATGACCGAATGGCTAGCTGAGGGACCGACTGACAGGCAAACTGTGAGGCCGGCTGGCTGGCTGTGACCAAATTTACCGTCTGGCTGACGCGCCGTAAATGGCTGGCTGGTAGACCGACTGCTGGCTGACTAGCTGAGCGGTTTGCTGGCTGGCTAGTGCTATCCCTGAATGGTTGACTGATTGACTTAATGATCGAATGGCTCGCCGGCTGACTTGCTGAATGGCAGACGTGTTGAAGGACCAATATTATAATATTATTACGCAGAGTTTTTAGAGCACTGAAACTTGCAAAATATGAACAACCCAATAAAACATAAATAAGTTATACAACGAGTAATTAGAGCAAAAGTTACTGACTCCGTGGCTTGCAAGCTGTCCGACAGAAAATCCATCTCGATGGATGACTGGCTTGCTGCGGTAGAACAAAAACCTGACTTTTTATGCTGCTGTCCAACTGGCTGGTAGCCGACTGGCTGCTGGCAGACTTAATACCAAGTTAAGATGTTCTCCGGCTGATCATTTCTGGCTCACCTCTGAATCTTTGTTAGAATGGCTAGCAGTTGTCAACATTAATTACTAAATCATATAAAATGTATATCTTGGCATGTACACCCAATCAAGCAATACAGAAAGAAACACCCGAAGCTGTAAAATTCGTCTCCATCGTGTACATCACCAACTGCACGGTTTATTGATTTCCTACACTTACAACTTTTGGGAGGATCCGGGTGTTGAAATATTAAAATACCTGTGCAATATTGTATATATAATTTAATATCTACCATACAAACTTGTTATTGGGAATGCCGGTTTCAATGAACATGTTGGATTGCTAAGGATCAGTGGGAATTTTAGCGTGGAGAACCAGGCCGGGAGAATCTCTGGAGATGATGTTTGGTGTCTTGGGAGACGAAAAAAGAGACTCTTTGGCGGCTCATCGGGTCGCTTAAGATCCAGCCTCCGATCTGCATAGCGCGCTTTAATATTCTGGGGGATGTCGACGACTGTTCTGTGTGTGTGGTATATTTTCAAGCTGGCCTCTGGGTGCGTTTTGTGACCGTTGCTAACGACTATGATTGCGACTCGGTGGGCAGCCGTAGTGACCAAACACTGAAACAGTTATGACCGCGAAAACATACCCTGGTCCCACTTTCTTAAATATGGCCAAACATTTTGCGACAAGCACTGGAGAACCTTGTTAGGGCTAGGGTTAGGATTTGGGTGGTGATGGCTATGGTAGGGCTATGGTTAGGGCTGGGTTAGGGTTGGGTTAGGGTTGGGGTTATAGCTAGGTTTAGGGTGGTGGTTGTGGCTAGGGCTAGGGTAAGTGCTAGGTGAGGGTTGGAATAAGGTTGAGTGAGGGTAATGGCTAGAGCTAGGGTTATTGCTAGGGTTAGGGTTGAAATAGGGTTGAGTGAGGGTAATGGCTAGGGCTAGGGTTAGGGCTTGGTTAGGGTTGAGTGAGGGTTATGGCTAGGGCTAGGGTTAGGGCTGGGTTAGGGTTTGAATAGGGTTGAGTGAGGGTTATGGCTAGAATTAGGGTTATGACTAGAGTTAGAGTGATCGTGTAGCTAGGACTAGGGTAGAGGCTAAGGTTGGGATGATGGTTATGGGTAGGCTTAGGGCTTGGCTTAGGGTGACGGTTATTCCCTAAGGCTAGTGTTAGGTTGATGGTTATGGCTAGGGTGATATTATTGCTGGGACTGGGGTTCTGAGGGTCTGGACTAGGATACATTGTCTTACGAAGGATGTATAGAGTACTTAAGATTCAAGAAAAAAAGAAAAGAGAAGAAAAAGAGACAAATAATAAATTAATACAAATAAAGTAATTTATTTTACGTAGGTTTCAGTTAAGTAATTAATTTCCATTGCTATCAAATACACACAAAAAAAATTGTTTTTGTTTCAAAAATAACATTTTATCGTCCACATTACCGAAATCCAACAGTCGTCTGACTCGTATTAATACTCGACGGTATATGGCTTGGACGTTGTAATTACTGGCATGTCCACCTTACCGTAACGCTATTCATAAATACGTCGGTTCGTTAAACTAGCCGATTTTTTTTAATTCAAGTTGTTGCAATTTCAGTTTGTATGCAAACCCTTACCTGAATCCAGTCGTCAAAATTAAAGATGAAACACTTGGTTAAAAATCTGTTGATTTATTTATTGAAAATAATGTACTTATGGTAAAGAGTAACAATATGGGCAGTGGTTTTCACAGAGGAACCCAAAGTATAGCAGAGTATCGTAGTATTTGAAATGTATCTATATCAGGACTGTCTACAAATCATTCATATTAAAAAAAAAAAAAAAAAAAAAAAAAAAAAAGCATTGACTGATAACTTAAGTCTTATTCAAAGAACACGAGGGCCGTGTCATACAAGGTAATTTACGGGCAGCCATTCACAGGCAATCTCCCCAAGAAGAAAACACGTTCGCACTGAAATGTTCACGGTGCAATTCTCGGGTTAATAATACTGCTAGCAAAATGTCCCTTGTGGTCTCGGTGTTCATACCATATTTGAATCAGTTTGATGCCCTCAAGTTATCTGTGGACATTGCCTGATGAAACAAGGACTAAAGAAGTTCTGTTCATGAGGGGGGGGGGGGGGGGGGGCTCCGCACATGTGTACACTCAGTTTTTCTTTAGATGTTAATGAGTGCGAAACACAGTATGAAAAAAAAGCTGCATACATTTCTTCATGCCATCTCCAGGGAAACAAATCGTTGAACTATTTCGGTTCCAACAGCAAGTCCGATATATACTGTAGAGTTGCGAGAACCACGGCCTCACTTGCAGCGACAACCGTCTTGGGCAGGCATGTACATGTATATACGCAATATGAATTATAGCTCCAGATAGAATAAACAGAGTCAGACGATGTTCCCTTTCGTCCTCCGTTTGGCTACACCTCAAGAACCTAAAACAGGCGTTGCTCGAAAAAGGGTTCATGAATCATGGACGAATCGGGGACGACATACATGTCTACCTAGCAACAGAGTCAAAGGGAACCGAACGTACTCAATCAAGAAGAACAGGCCGATCATTTTGAGGAGGGAGATTTTGCCGCCTTCTCCCGTTCAACACGTTCACAGTTTGTCAACCACTTTGCTTACCTATCAGTCAACCAATTGACAAGAGAGTCAAATGAGTAGCATCAGCAGCGTAACTAGGGTAACATTTTAGGAGGGGGGTGCAGCACAAGGGGGTGCACCATGGTTTTTTTCTAGGGGCTGCACTTTTGCCCAATTAAAACTGTAGTTTCCGTTTGTATTTTTCCTAAACAAGCCCCTTTCAGCGCTCTTATGTTATGCCGTTTACCAATACCAGGTTTTAAAAAATAATCTGACGTGGAGGTAAAGAAAAAATAAATACATTGCCTGCGCGTAAATAATAAAAATAAGTTTTGAAAACATTGAAATTACAACATAAAAGCTTATAAAATGTAGCATTTTATTCTGGTAATTTTCAATCTCTAAAGTCAAGATTTCAAATTGGGGGAGGGGAGGGGGCACCCAGGGTCACAGACATCAGTCGGGGGTGGCACGTGCCCCATAAATAGTTACACCACTGAGTAGCATTGGTAACACTCTAGCTTCAACCTTTTCACGAATCAGAAACCTGACAAAATGTTGGCTTGTAAAGTGGTAGCTAACGGCATTAATCATTTTGTTTATCTTTTCTTCCAGGGTTCCTTTTCAGTAAACCACTATTTGTCAAATGTTTCCAGGGAAAGGTCTGCAGCGCTTTCTACAGATTTAAAAGCACCGTGGCACAAACTGCAGCTTTTAATCTGTCTTTACTGTCCGTTTTTCACATCATCCCCCCCCCAAAAAAAAGAATAAAATCTAAATAACCCTGTTAAGATTGTCGTTTTGTCCAGTCACTTAGTAAGCCCCATGGACACATTTTATTTACTGTCTGAACAGAACAAGTTTCTTAATGTCTACACTATTTTCTGAGATTTGTATTTATTTGTTGTTTTTATTAATTTATTTTTTATTCATTCATATCGATAGATTTAAACATCCATATGTTTGTAAAGGTCAATGTTGTACCTACAACTAAGCACTGGTTATCTGATGAACTTTAAGTCATGACTTCAAATCAATTCTCGACCTTCAAATCGACTATTGGCTAAAATAATTCGAAACCCAAATATTTGTTAACTTCCCATAATGATGTGACCCCCTTACAAATACGTGTCAAGTTACAGACTCAACACCTCGCTCCACCTTCTGTAAAAAGGGACGTCAATGTTTTAAAACTCCGCAAAAGCCTACATGCTTAAGAACTAATATGATGTGACATACAAAGCGCATAGACACATGTGTGATTGAAGAATTCTCTCGCAAGCGAAGTCCCGCTGTAACATCTGCACTTTCAGTGGGAATTCTAGCGGAAACTGTTGCCAACTTGAAGGGCCGTGGGTTATGCCAAGAGCTCGGGCTCTGCGCCGGGCAGAGCTACCAAGCCTTCTCTCGGTGGCGTCGGTAAGCCACAAATCTTGAAGTTGGTTTCCGACTGAGGTTTGTCAGACAATGTTTGGACTCTGCAAATAGAATCCATGTTTTTCACTGGTAATCATTAACAGCCAATGTCACATGCATGGGAAATCAGTCTCAAATGTTCAGGAAAGGGACTAGATACACAGTTTAAGTCAAGCGAAAGATGCTTTTGAAGATAGCACGAAAATGGAATAGCAGGTGCGGCGTGTGGTTTTGTTCCGTAGCTGTAATCTTTATAAGCGTGTCTTCGTAGTTGTGTTCCTTCTACGTACCCATAGGCCTGTTCTTGTGTAAAGATGAAGTTCAGACAACCCACTCGTGTTTTTGATAAGCTTTGCAGCTGATCACTTTAAAAACTCCATGATTATTCAAGTTATTTTGTCGACCCCTGTTGAAACCACGGCTTTGGCTTCTGTGTAGGCTCCGTCAGAAACCTTGAAAACGTGCGCTTGTGGTACATGATTTCAAACAGGCGGACGGTGCGTAAGCCACAAGCCTAAGCCTTAGCCATGACTCTCCGCACCAATGTGACCGTACCGAGGCTGGACGGAAATAACGTCGGGTACCATTTTGTACAATGATAACCAGTGCTCATAATTGACACTGTATATACACACAGGGAACCTAACAAAGGTATAGCGGCGCCCTGGTAAAGTTCATTGTAACGCCTAGGCTTAAAGCGCCGCCAACGGTAAGACTTTGCCTTGCCATAGAATGAAACAAACGGTACATCAACTAATAAACCACTGGGGTGAGATTGTTTGGGGAATTCTTCTGCTACTGCAGATATGTTTTAAAAGCATCATCGAATCCAGTAAGCCTTGTCTTTATGGAGATCCGACCTTTTAAATAAAACATGACCGCGTTTGCACTTCGGTTTTAGTACATTAAACGCTGGCTAAGTGTGATTAATGAGGTATTAAATGTGTTTTTCATCAACTTGTCAAAATGACTTTCAGGCAAAGAAAAAAAAAGAGAAAAAAAAAGTTCCCTGATTCTGTGCTGACCTCCGCGGCAACGTTACTATAAATAAGGCATATTCTTGTTCCTTCAACTCTTGGGGTCATATTATTTTGCGTTTTTTAAGGGGTTATGAAAGTCTCGACAAAATGAGTGTACGAGTTACGAAACTTAACTAGCACACACGAGCTCAACAAATCTCTTTTGCGCTGGATTTTTATGTTGGATTCTATTTGGAATTTACGATCTCGAAAAAAATTCCACCTTTTTCATGATTGGGGAGATACAAAAGTATTGTACTTTGATGGGGTCACTGGTGGGAGGTTTATAGATTAAAAACCAGCATAAAAGTCATCTGAAACACAATATGACAGCTTTTTGATTCACACAGATCAGCCCAGCCCGACGATTTGAGGATACGACGCTGTTGGCCTGATCGATTGACTGCAAAATGGAGCCTCGAAATATATTTGAAGATTGTCCCCAAAACCAACTCGTGGTGTGAGTTGCTCATTTCGAGACACAGTAATTAGACAACTCAAGACGTAACGAACAAAATATAATAATATTAATCAAAAATAGAATATTAAAAATACGACTCAAAACTACCCTAAACAGCTCACTCAAAATGCTCCTTATGGTACCGATATATAGC
This sequence comes from Marthasterias glacialis, assembly GCA_911728455.2. NCBI lineage: Eukaryota > Metazoa > Echinodermata > Asteroidea > Forcipulatida > Asteriidae > Marthasterias > Marthasterias glacialis. Next base: position 16,406,617 of record OU452229.1, read on the forward strand.
ATGAAAACCCAAATGTTAGCTTTGTTTAGAATTGGACATTTGTTTCATTTACATTGTATACAAAAGTCACATTAACAGCTGGTTGTTGTTGTTGTTGTTGTTGCTGATGATGCTGCTGTTGCTGCTGTTGTTTTTGTTGCTGCTGCTGTTGTTGTTGTTGTCGCTGCTGCTGCTGTTGTTGTTGTTGTTATTGTTGCTGTTGCTGCTGTTGTTGTTGTTGTCGCTGCTGTTGTTGTTGTTGTTGTTGTTGTTGTTGTTGTTGTTGTTGTTGTTGTTGTTGTTGTTGTTGTTGTTGTTGTTGTTGTTGTTGTTGTTGTTGTTGTTGTTGTTGTTGTTGTTGTTGTTGTTGTTGTTGCGTAATGCTGAACTATATTTGTTAAACTAATTGTTAATTTAATAAGTTTTTTTTTACTGTTGAATTATGGCTTATGTTTTTTTATGGTTTAAACAATTTGAACATTAACTCAGTTTCAATACGATACAAATTCTCACATTGAATCGTTCTTTATTGCTACAAATTCACTGGAATTTAAGTTCTTTTTGTCATAGTGACCTAGATACACTAGCTCACAGGTCATGACACTTTTTTTTTTGCCATGTTGTGAATTTCTTCAGACGAACATCTCAGTCTAGGGCTGCTGTTCCCGTTTAATTAAAGTTTAAAGTCCCATCAATTAGGAATCAAAGTGCAATCTTAAGGACATGTGTGGAGAGACAATCGCAGGATAAGATTATAAGCACATTCGAAAGTTAGAAATTGAAACGAAGAAGCGATATTTATTCCTCTTGATGTCTCGCCGATCATGGAGAAAATGATTTCCTCTCTAGCCACCGGCAATCCCGGGGAAAAAATGTACCGCAGAGGACGCCGCGTGAACGGCGAAGCTTCCTGGTTGTCGTGGCGAGTGTGTAAAAATTAGCTTTGACGCGAAGTTGGGGGGACGGAGAGACTTGCTATTTTTTTTTCTAGTTTTTTATTTTTATTTTTGGGGGGTTGTTTTGACCAGGCTGTTCTCCCTGGAAGACGGCTTGCTGATTGGGCAGGAGGCGTGTGTGATTCCCGCTTGATGTAATGGTTACGGTTAGGACTCGGTTGTGCTTTCAATGTGTGTTTCCTATTCCTGTCACGGTGCGGTGACGGCCAAGCTTTAATCAGGCCCCGACCGGGGAAATGACGGGCTGCACCGCAGACCAGTTGTGACAGAACCCCGTGATAATGCAGACAGCATCCAGCGAACGAGGGCTTGCCTCCGCTTCATCCCTTCGGGGCAAAAAGGAGATGATAATTTAACCATGAAAGTACTTTCACACCATCCTTCGTGTAGAATCAAGTGGAAAAATTCACAACATGAACTTGCCCCCTAATAGAATTTTCCAGGGAAGTGGGGCTGGCTTTACCTGGGAGAGTATAGCGCGAGCTGAACCCGACGCACCCGACTCCCCCATCAATCTTGCCGCAGAACCGGCGCAAGTTTGGCCGGCTTTGGAAGCTCTTAATTGGAGTTCTATTTGCCGTATGACACATTTTGCAATAGGGATGTGAAGCGATTGTGGCATGCGAAAACATATAGTTTCCATACCAGATGAGTAATAAAAGATGTGCTAATACGAGGATAGGATAAACTTACAATGCGCTCCAGATTACTGAGCGGGAGAATGATGCGTTTCAATAATGGTGACGAATTTTTCCCCGCCAAATTGACAGGGATAATGCGGCAAAACGAACTCCGCGGCAAAAACGGCTGCAGCGATCGTTAGCTTTGATTGCTGCGAAATCAAAATGTCACCCTCCCACTCTTTTATGTTCTACCTGTCTGAAAGACAAACATTTCCCGAACTTTTGTCGAGATTACAATAATATTAAAGGTTATTCAGCCGACACCTATAACGCCCTTTACAAACACATCATACGTTTTGCACAGCATTTTTACTTTTTGCCGTCAGATATGGGTTTTAGGCAATTTTATTGTCTGCAAACGAGTTACTGTCTTTTTAAAAACTCACAGGGACATGCTTATGTCCAGATCGAATTCAATTTTACATTTTTATGTTAGAATAAAATCAAGTTAAAAAGGGGAAGTTTCCACTTCGTATAGTTGTTTTGCAAAGGCAGTGTTTGTTTAATATGAACATCTTTGTTACCAAGTTCGGGAACCGCACAGCTCGAATAAACACAATTATCAGTATACAACACTTAATTATAGATGAACCATCTCCCGATGCAATTTAGATAAGGTATACTGTTTTGTCTGTTATACTATTCTTGTTTCCTTGTTTACCTTACACAAACCGGTATTCAAAACACGAGTTTATTGAAGATGGCATATTTCTTTCTTTTGATTTAAAACAATAAAATCCCCAGTAAGCACTGAGGGAAAAAATGGTCAAGTTTATAATGACACAAACTACACCCTATCTTTATGCCGAGTCGATGGTTGGATTCTCCGTTGCAGTCAATTAATGCTCATGAGTCATGCAGCACTGACAAGGTCGAATCAATGTTGGGGTTTTTACTCGTCGCAACATTTTTTTTTTCTACAGGCGGTATTTTCTGAGCATCAACTAAAAAATAAAAGCCTTTTTTAATCCAGAATGAGTGTTGCAGCAGACTCGTTTTTTTTTTTGTCATCTTGGTCGGGTTCTCCGTGTACACAGTGACAATGATAGTTCTTATTCTCTTTTTATGTCAAGGGACCTGACTGTTTTTCCTTCCCGCCTCAGTTTAGTATGCAAGTTTCAGTCAAATCGCCCGAGTTGTAATAAACTTGACGAAATAAAAGCAGATTTCAAAATCCTTATTTTCAAACTCGTTTCTTTCTTCATTACAGCGCTGAGGTTTTTCATTATAACCTGCTCAAACTACGTACACCGTAACCTTTGAAAAAAAGTGCATAGCACTGCTATAAAAAATAACTGGTTTGATCTATTCTTTGTAGATATTTAAGGTATTTCTTTTTTTTTGTATATCCCTCGATGTATCATTTATACACCCCAGCTAGAATACTAAACAGAATAGCTGCTGTGAGGAATGACGTATGAACATAATGGTAAGGTACACACTACTTGCATTGTAAAGAAATAACACACGGAATGTTTGTAACATGTCGTCGGATTCAAATCAACAATGGTTAACAACATATTTTCCATTTTGGAAGAGGTAAACAACATTCATCTGCAGCGAATGTTGGGTCCACTCAACCTCCTCTATGGCTGTATATACGGAAGTGGAGTAGAACTAACACCTTGCAGCTCATTCCCTCCGCTCACAAAACTATCATTTACTTGCCATTTGAATAACATTTTTGTGAATGCAAATAAGGAGAGTCTATGCCAGAGATTTCACTCAATTCCGGTAAACACATCAGTAACATCTCACTTAAGATTATCGCCAAGGAGTAAACTTGTTACTTCAGAAACTTAACCTTTTTTACTTCATATATAAACGGTTATTCGTTGCTGTATTTTTGCATCTCGTTAGCTACATCAATCTGACACTTGTTTCCATTAAAAAACCTTGCAAAAGTTGGCTCATAACATAATCGATTATATGTATTTGATTCCAACCACATTGATAGATATTATCAGGATTATTTCCGAAAATGGAATTTACTCGCTTCTCATGGGGGGAAAGGAGGGGGTCAAAGGAAGGGTATTAGGGTCAGATGTCACTCTCAGTTAACACATGCACTAAATCCACGATCATCTAACCAATCTCACATGTTGCGTTGAAACCGTTCCGTGAGAAAATCAGTCAAAATAGTCAGGCTATATTTCCCAATCCGATTTAACTTTCCCCTCAAAACAAAAGATGTTATCATTTAGCGCAATTACGGACGACATATCGAGTGAGGGTTGTCTTTAATCCATAAAGGTGCTCATTAGACGACCCCGGGGCCTCGGTATCCACATCAGCGTCTGACAGAAGTCATCCATTCTACTCTCTGGCTTTGAATCAAATGGAAATTCAGAATTACTCCTGTTCAAATGAAATCAGATCACTCCCATATGGCCGTCCCGAGAAGGGGTTATGAAGTTCGGCTGTACTCTTCCGCGGAACCCTTGGAGGCAAACAGGAATAGTCCCATCATGGACAAGTTCCGACTGAAGAAATTGGGTACTATAACTCAACCTTAGTCAGTTCACCTAAGGTTTAAAACTTTGCACATGTGGCTTGAGGGGGAATTAAGGAAAGAACAACTTTGTGTGTGAATTACGCATTTTGCGCCTGATTGATGTGGTTTTAGTGTCTGGAGAATTTGTTCCGAATTATACAGATATCTGGGATTTTCTACAGACAGACGCCTTCAAACATTCTAATTGGTTTGATTCTTGTTGATCCTAAGATATGATACATTTCCTGTGTTTCTGAATTAATTAAAACACCTAATCAACTTTTTAAATTAGTTGATGGGCAACGTAAATATACGCCCAAAGTATTACGAAAAAGCTGTCATGGGAGAGGATATTGGTCATATATCACAACTACCAAGTCTTCAATAATATTATTTAGGAAATGTCGACCATTGACAATTTTCAAATGGTTAAGATAAATTCCTGGCAGCGTACTTGTCAGTAATTAAACCCAATTCTCACGGGGAATAACTCTGTCTGAAATTGTAACCCCCCGAGTAAAGAAAATACATAACTTTTGTCAAATTGACATGATAACGGGGACAACTCGTTTACACCAAAATCCTTGTTTGGACAGCGGGTAGTCACGTAAAGTAAAGGATGACTTATGAAATGATCTCGTTCAACAAGCCAGCACCCGAGCCCCAGCCCCCATTTTCCAGTCTGATGACAGATATTTCTGTTCGTAAGATTCTTCTCCCTCCCCCCCCCCCCCCCCGTGCGAGATGCTCTGGGTAATCAGTACTGGGAGGCACACTTAAGGTATCGGTATAGTTATAACGAATACCCTTGAAAATATATGTATTTAAGTTTGATCTTTTTTTCGATTGACGTGTTGTTTTATTACACTGTTTGATGGATCGCACATCTTCACTTGAAAACGACATAATGTACATAAATGAGACAGATTAAATTGCAGTCTATTAAGCAATAGGGTACTTGTCTTTGATCCTCCCACGTTATGCGGCACCAAGGATGCATTTGTATACCTATTTATTTATTGTATTTTATTTGTTTATTTTTGTTATACATCTTCGGACACTTGACCAGGAGTCATCCAGGAAAGTATAGAAGTTAAAAAAAAATAAAAAAAAAAAAAAAAATTCTTCACAAGATGTGTCTTATACAAACCCCTGGTAATAAAAGTCTTAAAATATATAAATGTATATATATATATATATATACATACACTTTAATTTGTAGAAGAAACTACAAACGTAAAGTCAACCTTTGATCTTATCAAAACGTTTTTTAGGAACTACTTTAAACTGTGTTAAGGAAGTCAAGGAAACAATGCTACCAAATTACACCCTAAGTATTTCCCAGTCCTGAAAACGCGTATTTATGAAGGACATTTTTTACATGTACATTTTTGATATAAGTAAGAGATAATTGAAACTAAAATCGGGTGAAGAGGCAAATAATTGCTCAAGTTCACCGGTGAAAATAGTCAACCACGCGGGTATCATTTAGCTGCTATCAATCGATCAAGCTCAAGGTTTTTTTTCCAAGGGTTAGAAGACACGGGAACCTTTCCTCTCTTAGCACGAACCGATGGGGGTTCATGGTGATTTAAAACGCAACGACAATGCAACAAACTGAGAGGTCACACAAGTCAGACACAGCAACTGGAATAAACTTCATGTCATGTTTTATTTCGTGTTCATACGAGGCATCCCTTACAGAAATCATTAATTATTTACAATGCAAAATATCTTCAATACAAATCAGAGAATGAAATGCATTATATTTTTCAAGGGGACACTTTTTTTTCTCAGATTTGAAAAAAAAATAAATAAATAAATAAATAAGTAAAATAAATAAATAAAAAAAAAATCTGAGAATTCATAATTGTATAAAACAGAAATCAAACACATTATAATGCGACACTCCTTATCATTCCCATAAATAAATAAATAAATAGTAAAAATTCAAGAGAGCCCAATAATTGTAAATTCTGTATTTATCAAAATGTATTTACAAACAAACCTAAACTTCAAATCAAGCCTTTCGGCAATACCATGTACAATAGTCTAACTGTGAACACATTTGGCTCCAACTTCCACTGCTAAAGGTCATTTATAGAAGGTGCCGTAGTTGCATAAAATGATAAATGCCGCTGAAAGTTTAAAGAATAGTTAAGAGGAACTACAGTTTCTTTAATGAAAGTATTGATTACACCGACCAAGCAGTGATTGTTGTAGCTACATGCATTGGGTTCAGGGGGACATGCTACCAATGCAATATAATTTCATTGAATAAAATACAAGTCTCGTGATTATCAAGGCCATGAAGAACGTAACATATATATTTTTTTTTTCTCAACGAATATTTCTCAACCAAATATACATCGGGAAAATATAATCAGATCCTGTGTTTTTTGAACGGCTAAATCCACTTCACTTCCTGAACTTCTTTTCAAACAGTTTTAAAATAGCTATCAGATTTCCTGAAAAAGATTGTATATGAAGTTGAGTTATCATTGCATAAAAGTATTCACATAAAGAGTAACGAGTGCCTAGTTTTCTGGTGCGTAGAGACAACAATTGAGCAATTTGAAATAATACATTAACAATTGTTTAATTTTCCTACAGTAATCAATTTCATCCAATCACAATGTGTTGCTGCCTATATTTCATATCCAAGCATTTGATTACAATCAATCCATTGTAAGCTTTACTAGTTTGAATAACAAATGTACATTTCGAATATGTATAATATCAATTGTTAAAATCTCAATGTAAAATTGGTTCTCAAAAAATATCAGATATATTTACATATATCTATATGTATAATCTCTCCCGTATGCCTGATCAATTTTTTTTGCAGTGCAGCGAGTTAAGTCATAAACTCCTCTAATTTTAGTTCATTTGTTTCATCGCCCAGTCCCTTTTTTTTTTTTAATTATGATGATCTATGAAGCAATTGTGAATCCGTTTACTCTCCCTCTCTGATACCATGTTTGTCTGATTAGTAATGCAGAGGAGACTTAATAAAAGAGAAAGGTGTGGGGTGTATTCTCGCATGCGATTCTCATGAATTCCAATGGGAGAACGGAAGCTGACGCAAGTAAGAATTGAAGCATTGTCTGGTATAGAAAGTTAGCACCGGGTTTAAGTTTACTGGCTACAATCATGCACGAGTAGAATCTCTTCGAGGAGAATATGGTTTTGAGTAGAACCGGGGTTTGAGGTGTGTATCGTGTATAGTCTCAACATTTCGATCAGTAGATGCTCGGCTCGTCTGATGCATTTAGTTTTTTTTTTTTTTTTTTTTTTAAGTAAACGGCGTTTGATTTATGCTTACTAAATTGATCTTTGTGATGCTATGTGAGTCTACAGTCTTTCCTCCATACTTCAAGTTGCCAAACCGAGGCCTAAGGTTAGGTCCTAACAGTAAGTGATGCGATCGCATGGGGGAATCCGACAAAACCTGCCACAGCGTCAGAAAGATCCCGAAACCAGGAGAAATTGAAAATGCTTTACGGATTTGCTTGTTTTTAAACACAACATTAACCACAGATCTAATAATTTAAGGAAATATAAGGCAAAATTGAGTAGAATTGACTAATTAAAAACAATCTATAAATTCCACCGTGCGTTGAGGTGATGACACGGGAATCCTCAACCATTGCACTTAATATGTCGACGTTTCAAGGGTGGAATCGATTCTCCAGTTCAGATTTTGTGTAACTTTCAGAAAAATACATTTTTAAACGCATCATTGCAACAAAAATACGTAATTGTAAAATTAATAAACAACCAAGTAAATAAACAATCAAAGAAAAAAAAATAAGTGAATAAATAAAGTACTTGTCGATTCTCTGTCCGCGCTACACATTGTTACAATACAATATTTTTCTCTTCAAATCAAAACGTTTTCCCGAAGCGGTCCATTGTTCAATAATTGATGAGTTATTATCGAATTTTCTTGGGGTATATTTATCATTTCCGTTTAAATGTTAAATTGAACCTTTTGTGTATTACGCCTGGCGTCAGTGACAACCACTGGTTTGACCTTCGGGTCAAAAAATATACAGACGTTATAAAAGGGTTCTATTTAGAATCGATTCAGCATACTTCGATGCAAACAATATGGAATTCACATCTGGTATATTGCCAATATATATTTCGGGTATGATTTGAGGGTGTTACCACCCCCCACTCTCCCACTCTGTCTAGGGGCTGGCATAGAGTCAACAGAGCCGCATATTTACGGCGAGGCTAACAACGTCATTCATCGCTTATGGGGGTAAAGCAAAGTGGATCTATGGGTCGTTAGCGTAGCACTTCCTTGGTACGCAATACCATGAAATTGGTCCATTTTGAGACAATGTTTTAGATTCATTGGGATATTTTAGCAGTTAGAATCAATCACAGTACAAAACATGTGTCAGTTTGGCTGGTAACCGGTTTGTGCTTAACATGGTCTTTATGTGCTAAGCAACCATATAACTAACAGCAGAATATCGAGCTAAGTAGTTTTGCTATTTGTACTACTACCAAAACAGGAAAACCATTCGCAAACAGTGTACCCAGTGTGTTTAATGATGTGGGAGTCTGGGTTTGCTTTAGCGACATTGTTGTTTGCCTAAGACAATCTGTGCTTGTAGCAAGTTCCTTTGACTGAATCATTGACTGCAATATATAAAGTATGCTCCCCTTAAAATGCGAATCACACAAAACATACTTTCTGTTCTTCATTTTGAACCAATCCCGCGAATCTATCGAGTGGATGAATTTGAAACCGACCTTCCTGCGGTTACAAATCTTTGCAGGAAAAAACGGAACGGGTTTGCGTTGAAGATATATTGAGATGCGAGACACGGCCGGAATCTACTCGGTCTTTGAGGCAGCAGACACCGCTTATAATGCGTCAGACGTGGTATGATTTCAGTATGAAAAACAGGATCTGAAACCATCACTATTATATAGCAAGGCTTTTAAACAACATCACAACGGAGACGCGATCTGGGAGAGATCGGGAATGAGTGCTCAAAATTCACATTTGAATCTTGTGAAGATAATTTTGAAATTCATGATTTCAAATTTTTGAAACGGTCTCCGAGAATCGACACAAGTTTTGGTAAAACTCATTGAGCTGTTGTACGTTTAGAAAATATTATCACACTTAAAAATCCAAAATCGGGGAGCGATAAACGTGTGTATTTGACCTTGTGACTTTTTAGGAGTGTTTCTGTATTATTGTTCACAAACAAATGGCCCCCACTATGCTGAACAAAATGCTTAGCTCGTTGCAAACAACAACACCGACTCAATGAACCTTGAACTGCCCTACAGTTTATGAGCATCTCTAACGTAACACGTGAAAAAAAAAGGAAACGTGGGGACTTTGGGGCATGATATGTACTTGTGAACATAAAGTAATCGTAAAGTGTTGCAAAAACAAAACTAAATAACAATAACAAAAACAACAGTAACGACAACAGTTTTGCTACATTAAATATTCTATCCTGCTCCTAAAACGAGATTATCGTTTTTAAAATGTCATTCAACATAATTTTCACAATACAGTATGATTTAACGAGTCATAAAGTCACGGAGCTTGATTGCGGTTGATATCTTATGCGACCCGGCATAGTCGATGCAAATGTTCCCATACGGCGCAATTCCGTTTAAAATATATTTATATTGGGATTTAATTACAATGCACGAATCAAAGAAGTTCCCAACAGTATAAGCAGTCTATCGTGATATACCCTCGTTAAATGATCGTACATAATGATTCATGCTCGAATAATGTTTCCCACTTGCCACTGGATTTGTCATTTTGTAAGCTCGATCTTTCTTGAGTTCAGGCCATCTCTTCTATATAACAGGCAGACTAAAGAAGGGAGAAAAAACGCAATAGTATTATCTTTTAATTTATCCCATTACTCCTGCTATTGAGCTAGCCGACAGAACCAATATAAGCCGTATGCATGGATATGAAGCAGCTTTCATGTTCAATTTGTCTGTACTAAGTAATGCGCAAAAACCTTGAAGGCACACTGCATAATAATCTGGGATCAGAGCGCTACACTGTGTATGACAACTGCTGTAAGTCTGCAGCCCTCATGCAGGTAATGCGGTCCCGCGTTTCAATCCTGCGCGGATTACCCCAGCAGATTCCATCCAAAATAACCTGGATTTCACGAGTTCAAACCAACAAACAACACAATTTTGAAGAAATAGAAAATGTAGGCTCGAAGCCTTTGTACGTGGCGGCGCCTGAGTAGAGCGCAAGTAAAAGCCGGGCAGGTGTCGATGTTCAGGCATATCATTCTAAGCTAGACAAAAAAACCAAGTTGGGAACGTATGAGAACCTATTACGCAGTCATTGTAAATCAGCGTCGGCTTTTTGTCAAGTCAAATCGACTTCGTGTCCACGGTGGTTGGTTCTCAAAAGCCAAATCATACGTGCCCTTGCCCGGGGTATCGCCTAAGGGGGCCAATCTCACCCCCTTTGATTCAAAAACATAAGGTAATAACACTGGAGTTTTGTGGATTTTTGTATTTGATTGGGGGAGAGAGAGAGAGAGAGGGGCCGACGGCGGGTAGGCTTCCCTCGTGACGGTCGAGACAAACCGCGTAATGAAAGAGAGAAGGAATGAGAGGGGGGAAGAAATAAAGGGTGGAAGGGTAGCTGGCACGGCGCGTCGGCGGCGTCGGCACACGGAATGGCTCATACGAACTGCCCCAGCCGCTTACATGAAAAGGCTTGTCCTATGGCTCGTCGCCTTTCACGCCGAACCCGTGGCTCTAGGCACTTCGTCCGAACGATTGAAAATCAAAATTGAAAAACAGAAAGACTTGAAACTGTAGCGAACTAACTCCCTGATGAGTTGACGACTACGGCGGCTCCGTTGTGATTGTGGCCATTATAGACAGCGGTAGGCTGAGATTTGAGTTCACAGTCTGGTATGGCTGATACAGGCGTAGTGCCCGCTACGGACGGGTGCACTGTGTGTTGTTGCTGCTGTTGTTGTTGCTGATGGTGGGAGTGATGGTGATGGTGGGTTAGGGATGAATGGAAAGATGGTACGGGTCCAGGGATGCATTCCTTCATCTTTTTCTTCTCCTTCATCCGCCGGTTTTGGAACCAGATCTTGACCTGCGTTTCGTTCAGTCCCAGCATGGTGGCGATTTCTACTCGCCGTGCCCGCGTGAGGTACTTGTTGAAGTGAAATTCCTTCTCGAGTTCTGTAAGCTGTTTATTGGTGAAGTTGGTCCTGCCGTTGTTAGCTCCGCCAACCCCCCCTAGACTACCGCCGCTGGGTGACTGCTGGCCGGTCGAAGTGTTATACTCATGCGCTTTGACTGCAGAATTAGAACAAAATAAACAAAGAAAACACTATTAGAATTATTGTAATAGCAGTACTAAATGCAAACTATTGCAAGTGAAATGAAGTTCAATTTCTACACAGTTTGTTGAAAAACAACAATAGTAATAATATCAATCCGATGTATGGGCTATATTTTTCCTAAATAACCCTCCATGTGAAAAAAAAACAAAAATCCTGAAATCAACTTTGAAGATTGGTGAATGTCTTCAAGCTATTCCATAATTCAAACGTGAAGGCCACGATCATCCCAAAAGTCAAATAAGGAGTGAAATTAAAATGAGCTTTAACATAGTATGAATATCATTATTCGACCCCTACACAGAAATTGTATGAATCCATTTGTATATACACAATTCATTAATATTCCCGCCATTTTATCAGCATAATCTGCCATGCGCGTAACTATGGCAGCAGGAAGTCAGTCATGTTTGGGTGATGATGGTTGGCGAGGCGCCATTCATGCATAGCAGGTAGATTATTAAGAGTATCATCCAAAATTATATAAAAATAATAATACAAATAATAACAATACAAATAATAATACAAATAATAGTAATAATAATAATAATAACCATTTTTTTTTTACATACTTCTGGCTTTTTAATACACACAAAATTTCCTGTTCAATTACATGGATGTAAGTTGGGAAAAAAAAAAAAAAAAAAAAAAAAAAACCAACGTTTGCTACAAAATATGTATGGTTTTTAACAATTATATATTTAAGTACCATGGGAGGAATTATGTTGGGAAACAAGGTGTTTGAAGCCTTTTATTCAAACATTTGAATTTACTAATGGGAGATGTGTGAGACAGTCGAAGATGGCGGGTATCAACCGCATTCTTCTCAGAATGTCAAATAATGAATGCTAACATAAACAACATGTTTTGTTTAAATACTCGCGATATTTTTGCTGTTTTGTTTGTGCCGGTTTGTTTTGTATAAAATAAGAAAATACGTTGCGTGTGTTGTTTTGTGTTTGACTAATAAAATGTAGATCAACTTGTTTTTGTTTTGTTTTGTTTTTGTATTTGTACTTAATTTTTTTGTTTTCACCCACAGTAAAAAGAAAAACAGACCAAAATAACAAAATAAAACCAAACCAAAAACAATCACACAGAAAAAACTGCAAAACGACATTATCTCCTCCCGGGATAACCCCAAGAGTACAAAATGATATTACAATCCTGAACTATATTAGATATTTATTGGATATAAATGACAACGACTTGAGATGAGACTAACGAAATGAGACAGATAGCTGCTTCAATACTGCTGCTATTTTCAATTTTAAACATAAAAAAATGACATTGAAATGTATGCATTCGTGTGGCTGTACACTATGCCTATGTGTGATTCACAGCTCACGTTTTAACACTACATACACGCGTTGGTGTAGCGCCCACAACCGCATGTCAACACTTCCTATATATATTGCCCCCAGAAATTGTCATTTTAAATAAACACAATAATTTATTTCCCATGTCCTTTCAAAATTCTACATGGAAATTGTTCCATTTTCCCTTTTTTCATATTACCCTTTTTTAATCTTCAAACAAAATTAAGTTGTCATTTTTGCTGACTATAATTACAGAATATGGTCGTTTATAATTTACAAATCATTTGTCCTTTCAATTAACTTAAATATCTCTTTAAAATTATCCAACGAAGATGATAGAGTCGATAGAGGATGAGTTTGAAACCGAAATGTTGTCCTCACCCCGTTCTTCTTAGAAAGAACCTAATGATTGAAACTCATACAGTCGTGAATATCATAACAACAATATTATAAAATGATGGTGTAACAAACTTGTTTATTCGCACAAGTAATCAATTACTTTGATATTGAATCCGAGCACACAAACTCTTTCAAAAATCTGTTCCGAGGTCTAATGCAGTGACAATCCAAAATGTCATTCCTAAAATATTCGACCGATATTATTATTTTTTTCACGAGGCGCTCCATACCAAGCTTTGATTTGACAATAATTCTGAAACATGACGTCGCGGATGCGTTTACCTGATGCATAAAAAGTTAGATTGGATGTGACATTGATATCAGGTCAAGCCACTGTATGCTGTCAACGTACAAGAAAAATACATAATACTTATGCATCGGGCTCGGGATAATTAAAGTTGTGGTGGAATTGGACGGGGTTTCGATGTTTCTGATTACCCAGTCTGACAAAAAAAAAGACAAGAGAAAAAAACAACGGAAACATAATCCATTCTGGCCAGATTTTAAAATAATTGAAAGGTATAAGGTAGTGTTTGAATTGAAGCAGCAATATCTGCAGCCGTATTGTGAATGGTGTTAGCTGCAATGTTGGTTTATAAGCACACGCAGCCACAACCAATCGGTTTGGATGGTCCCGAACCAGTCAAACATGTGCGTAAACTACTCAAATAACTTGAATTTACCATTTTGTTTCTGGGTCAATATAAAACTTGCCTGCCTAATAACACCACCATTTGAGATTTACGGAGTACCCTGCCTTCAAATCCGTATTCGAAATGAATAAATTTATAATTTTTAAACATAATTTCACCCATTTTATTTCTAAAACTGCCCTATTGGGCAAACATCACGCAGTTTTTTTTTATAGTCTTGAGTGAGTTTTCAATAATATCTTTGTATACGCCAAAATAATTAGATGTCAACGTGGACTAGATAAAATTAACATTAGATTATATAACCCTATGCAAACTATAGGAACCTTGCAACACCTAAAATGAAATATTACAATTTATAAATTATATTGTATTTCAATATCTTGTTACTTTATTCTGTGTCTACAATACAGGACAGGAACCATACAGGAAAAAAAAAAATATAAGTACTCGAAGAAAACGAAAATTGTGACGTTTATTTATTCAGAGACTAACCGACTCCTCAAACTGAAGTAATTCAACTTGAGTTTTTGACAATCTGTTTCTAAAACCAATATGGCTGTTAGCGTAAATCAATTAGTTCCGTACTCCAAAAGCTTCAAGAGTACACGAGTCGGGTTAAACAAAGATACCCTCCAATCACACAAAAGAGCCACAGAAAATGCATTTAAAATAATTAATTTAACGAATAAAAATTCACTCCGGCGGAGCGAAGGTCGTTGGCGGGGAAGATAGATTGTGCGCGATCAGCGGAATTAGACAGGCTTTATAGGCCGTGTTAGGATGAAAAATGACCGGCGATCTACGACGGGTTGTACAGCGATATTTTGGGGATGTTACACACAACAGACAGCAAAACAAGACTAGAATGAAAAATGATGTTGAAGATTACCGATGCGGGGTAATGACAAATGAAAACATGCTTTACAAAAGAGTCGGGTAAACGTTGTAAAGTGGGACGGATATTAAACGCATACACACGGAGAAATTAACATCCATAGCCGGGGCAATGGAGGCAAGATGGACCCGGGAATTGAGCGCGGCAGACGGGGGGATTGACAGGAAACGGCGCGGTGCATCACAGAGAGACTCGGTCCCACATTTAACTTGAACTATCTCATAGCAATGTCCGTTTAATCCCAGCATAATAAACATCCCAAATGAAACTGTACTCTGCCTGATTCTCTGATACTATCACTTACAGTTTCTAACAATAAAGTCTCAGACAGAAAAGTTCTCCTTAATAAGAATCAGTCAGCAAAGAACCTCAGAAGCTTCAAAACAATTTCATGTAAACAAATATATATCTATAAAAATAAATACATAAAATAAAATAAGAAATTGAATAATACTAATGGTACAAAACTTACAGAAAAAGAATGAAGGTACTTTTATTAGGTTTGGTCAATCCATTAAAAAAAACACCTGCATAACTGTGGAGGAATTATTTTATCAATAATTTCAAAAGCTTAATAATTTTACGGAAAGCAATATAGGTCTATGATTATGTATAGCATTACAACATGGTCAACTAACACAGCGTCCTACTTTTTTTTTTTTTTTTTTTTTTTTTTTTAACATTAAATGTATATAGTTCATTAGATACCGAATTAATTCCCATCTAATTATCACATGGGGTCAATGATACGTGACATCTGGAAGACTTATTCCTTCTGACTCGTTACCATTAAATTTCGTCTTGAAAAAAATGTGCCTCCGATGTAGCATGGATCATCAGTTCCTATGCTTCCCAGGCTACACCGAAAGTAAATGTTTTTCCCAGAATGTTCTTAGTGGCATGCAAATCCACAGGTTGGGTTTCCAACGCTTGCTTTTCAACAACTACCACGCGGAATTATTTCAGCAGTCCTTCCCAAATTTGTGTAATCAATCTGTATTTCTACCGACAGACAAAAGAATCATCATGCATGCTTTTTGCACTGATTGAAGTTTACAATGTCCTTCCCTCCACTTTTCTTCAACGAGAAGACCATGATTAGGCGAGGATCAGGATAATAGATGTTTTTGTTTTATTGTTGTTGTTGTTGTTGTTGTTGTTGTTGTTGCTGTTGGTGTCGTTGTTGATGGTGGTGCTGCTGTTGCTGCTGCTGTTTTTGTTTTGTTTGGTTTATTTGTGTGTTTGTTTTTCCTTGGGGGGGGGGGTACTTCAACCAAAAACAACATTTTAAGTTAAGCTCTGTTCCGATTCGGGATTCGAAACTGGTTCGTCGAAAGGAGGTGGAAGTGCAAATTGCCCTAGATTAGTCTGACCTCTTCAGCCCAAATTCTAAATTCTGAGGGGAAACAAAATCAAGATAAGGTGAATTGCAGGTGATTCTAACTGGGTAATCTTCTGTCTCAACCCCTATTTACAAGGAGCATCAAACCCGTTTGAGTTTCGTTTGATGGTTTTACATCATCAGGTGAAAACAGTGAATATGTGTTTATCTGTTCAAGGGAAAAAACAACAACAATAATAATAATAATAAATAAATAAATACAAATACAAAAAAATAACAAAATAATCAAAATTTGGAAAATAAAATAAAGCAAAGACAACTCCTTTGTTCAAGCCGTTTCAGAAACAAGTGACGCCACAATGGGCTTCATAAGTTACGGTATACAGTTACATTAACACTGTTTTTTACGAATGTCTGTTTTCCAACAGTGTTATTTCTGCTGCAAAACAAAACCCACGGCAGTATTGTATCTTACAAAGGTTATACTACTTGCCAATAATGATCAGCAATTAGAATGTTATTCCAAAGCAGCGTAGAAATGCTGTCGCCAAAAGACCGCTAACTTTGTGTGCATTACGTGCGGTAGAGAAAGCCTCACGCAGGTTGGGATTGGAACATTTCCCGGTCACAATGGTCGGTTTTCCTACCAACCGGTTTATTTTGATTAAGTTGGGAGTCGATCCTAGTCTGGATACATGCATAGAACAATGACAACTGTATTATATATATATGTGAATCGGTAACATTGTTAGCTTTCGAACAGTTCTAGCCGAGGATCGATGAATGAGTGTAGAGTGATATTATGTTATACTTTTTATCTGTAGTGTTTTTTTTTTTTTTTTTTTTTTTTTAAGCGTTTTTCTGTATCTACACACCTTTTCTGTAATAAGTATACCGTTAGTATTATTGGAAACCAAATAACACGCGACGTATAGTATTACCACTGTCAAATATTTTCCTTAGCTTCGCTCGTAGAAAGTTGGTATGGTAGAAACAAAGCTGGAATGTTCTGCTCGAGTCGCCCTCATCTGCACAACACTATTGTTATACCAAGCTGTGCAACAATTCTTCACTAAAATTTCAAAGTTTTTTTCTTCTTCTTGAAAAACAATTGGGTGGGCGATCTCGATGAGCCAATGGTCTATACTATTCTTTGAATTTCTTTAAGAATAAAGTCAAGGCTCGGCTTGGAGATCGGCACTCTTCTCCTGTAAGATCTTTTAAAGCAAGTATATGTAATTTCTTTTTTCGGGTTAAGGTTGATTGTTACACAGAAACTGCTTATTATCTCAAACATAATGGGGTATAGTCTATTGTGTCTGAACTCCAGCTTACCCACATTGTACTTTTATTTCGTGTTTCTATGAAATCGGAACATAATTTGATAATTATAGATGATTATACCCAGATGCACCTTTAATAATATACAGGTTGGACACATAAGCACTTAAACAGAATGTTTAATTCCGACCATTTTATTCTTAAAAAATGCCTTAAGCATCTCCTCTATGACTACGTATGATTGGAAACCCCCAAAACTAATTTCGAAAACTGATTGACCTAAAATAGTTACAAAGGATTTGCTGTTTAAATG
This sequence comes from Marthasterias glacialis, assembly GCA_911728455.2. NCBI lineage: Eukaryota > Metazoa > Echinodermata > Asteroidea > Forcipulatida > Asteriidae > Marthasterias > Marthasterias glacialis. The sequence continues at coordinate 16,424,316 of OU452229.1, forward strand.
GAGGACAACCCAAACGGTTGCCGTGTTCGCCACTTGTTCCATTTCACACTCTTTCAGTGAAAAGTTTGACAACTGTACAAGGTCAGGTCGCCGAGTGGTGGGCAACGAGTGGGAGTGCAGGAGTTGTGATGATATTGTAAATTACAGGGAGTGTCTGGGTGTAGTTTCTTCAATTGTGGTTTGTATTATAACCATTTGCAAACCCGGTTGCAAACATGAAGTACATAATCGACAGAAATCAAACACGTCAAAGTTGAAGCTAAGACCTTGCTTTGTTTAAAATCGTCATGATTGAAGTAGAACCTTGAATCTTGAATCTGATTTTTTTTTTGCTCAAAAGGACAAGAGAAACTTTTATAAAAAGTAAGAATGTGCTAAGATATGCAACTACTTTCATTTTTTACTTTGAAAAAAAAGGGTGGCGATTGAAGATTTGTTTCTTTACAAATCTAAAGTTGATTGAATGAATGCCCTCTGAACCCAAAGCCAATTATGATGTTTCATTCCTTTTATACTACTACGACTCAACAAGTCACAAGATAATCATGCCTTTTATGTACTACTGAACGAAACCCCCTCTCGAAATTACCTAATTTATTCCGCCCTTTGTTAATTCAAAAGAAATTAATCATAGAATTTAAAGGGTACATCATAAGCATACCCATTTCCGGGGTAATCATTTAATTTATGATTCACCTGTTCTTTTGTTTGGCATAAATGTATGAAATTTCAATAGGTAGTTGCAACGATGGACGGACAATGTAAGAGTGCCTGGTAAAATGCCTGATTGGAGAGGCCAAACAGAAAATAATTTATTATAATTTTTGTTTTATTTACTTATTATCATTGTTATTATTATTATTTTTAATTTATGAACTTATCTAATGTAAGTTTCCGGACATTCAATTCATGGAAAGAACAAATATATATCTAACAAAACATTTCACAGAATGTCCTTCTATTCTAATTCTCTAAGAGGAATGGGAAAGGTTAATTATGAACTCCTTGAAATATTTAAGAAGAAAGGGAGTATTTTCGTCTTCATTATGAATAATAGTTATGATTGGCAGTCTGGTGCTATTTTAAGCAGCGATGTTTACTAATCCATTTGCATTATTTACTATCGTTACCCTATAGTTTACTTAAGGCAACTTGCATCGCCTACTAATAAAATAATTAGTTTGAATATAATGTGAATTATACATGGTCTGGGAGGGATGGATGGAAAGAGAGTCTAGTTTTCTTTTTTTTTTTTTTTTTTTTTTTTTTGCTGCGTACATTTCTAGTTTGAAAGAAGCGTTTCAACACGAAACCAATGACGATATATGATAATAAAATGATTGAAAACATAAACAATGAAATAACAAATAAATTTCAGCCCGAATATACCACTGCATCTGTAAAGTACAACATAGTCCTTTCTTTTGGGGCGAAAATATCAAATTCAAATCAGCTTCAAAACGATATGAAGATATGAAAAGTTCACGCTTCTGTGGACGATCGTGAAATGGAAATGCATTTTATAATACGGTGCTGGTTGGTGTGTCTACACTCTACGTTTCGCCAGTACTCTAGCAGGTCTTCAGCAAACTCCACAGTGCAAAGCCTAATATATAATACATGTAGCTGGTGGACACGACTTACTTGTCCCGGTGGACTGTTACTATGTGGTCAATCTAGTATCCACATGGAAAAGTAACTCAATACAAAAAACATGTACCTGACCATGAACATGCAACATTACGCAGCAATACAGGCCTGTATTAACCACTAGTGAAATATAATGCAGTATACTGTAATTTTTTCAATCGATTTGATGGAAAGGAATGAACAAATCTTTAGCAAACCTTCAGAGAAGGTCGGACTTGAAAAAAGCAGAAGCCATCAAGCATAACGGCTTTATTATTTCATTCCATTTTCCAGCATGAAAAAAAAAAAAACACACACACTGTGCGCGATAGGTTTTTTTTATGTTGAATATCAGTCATTTTCCAGATATTTACCTAAATTCTGACTCCTTTGGATAAGCGACCGTTTACTGACAAAGGAGCACGCAGTGTACGGACACAATATCGGTTTGGGGGCTCGGATTTGATGCTATCAAATGGCGACGTGATCGGGTCGAATCAAAGTAAATTTGACGTTCTTTATGTTGGCCAATGTTGGGGTGGTTGAGCTAATCCCCGCCGGTGGCGTTCCCTGACTGATTCATCGAGTTTCACCCTCAATTTCTCCCTCTCTGATGTGGTCGGTGCGCGTATTGTAATAGTTGCCAATGCCAAAAAAAAAAAAAAAAAAAAAAAAAAAAAAGCGGCGCGGTACTGACAGTTTTCCTCCGACCGGGTTGGGGGTATCTATAGCCAAGCTCCTCCGGCGTGTTTCACATCAGATGTAGATAGCTTGATGGGGGAACCGGGTAGCAGGACTCAGCACCGTTAAATACATACATTATTTGCTGGCTCAGCTATCTAGAGAGCTTGCTGCGCCGTGGCTTCTGGCCGTCCACGTCTGACGATTCCAGTGTCGGTTTATCCTCAGATCTCATATCAATTGATTGAAGGAGGATAGGTCATTCAGAAAAAAGACAAAGCAGATCGCCAGCTTATCTGAACATGAACATGCCTGCTATAATTACAACCAAGTTTACAAAGATATAGTGTACATACTCATCCGAAATACTACTTTCTTGAATGTCCAAGTAAGCATGACCATTCCCACCGACTCCTCGAGCGACTTCCCGCAGTTGCATATTCGATAATTGTTGGCTTCAAGATTATTTTATTTGTTGGTATTTTTTTTTTAAATTTTAATCAACAGGTCAACACAAGTATAAACACCAACCGACTTATCGAACACATAAATTACTTTATCACCAACAGTGGTTGTTTTCCGTGTTTGTTTATTTAAGTTGAAAAAGCCATCGAGCATGAAACAATTGAATAGAAAATACACAAAAATTCACTGGGATGATTGAAATCAGTTTAAAGCAAAACATCACAGAGGACCGTTTTACTTGTCTACACTGTAGTAAACGGGACCGTGGGGTAACTCTTTCCGTTTATGACTTTCAAATGTTTATCAACATGCACCATAAAGCCTTTATTGAAAAAAAAAAAAGATATCAAAAGAATTATTGTTAAATCTGTCCAAAATGTTATGCCTCAGTTTTATTTGTAAGGTATCACTGTTTGATGTTAAATTGGTAAAAACAAAATAATAATAATAATGATGAACATCGAAACAACATATACTATCTGTATTTGGTGTTCAATTTCATAAGTTTGTGTCAAAACACTCAGATAAATTACATAGTAAACATTTAGTATAAATGATTTGAATCGATTCTTAGTTCAATTAGTACGTTATGCATTGAAATGACTGCTTTCAGAAGATACGACTCCAACGTGAGGAACCAATTTCCCTGCTTAGACATCCTCGGGAGTGGAATATTGTCAGATATTTCGTTCCAACGAATGCAAATAATGAGAGAATGGCGTTTGACATGTTTTCATAACTAATGCATCTTTTGTGAATTGAAGAATGGCCGGGGAGTCTAGTTTTACACTGTTACGTTGAATTAATTCACAGATAATTGGAAGTAATAGGGCCTACATGTATTAGCGATAAGACAAAGGAAAACAGGAAATACGGAAAATAAATAACGGGAAACAAACATTGTACAGGAGTTATCGTACAGGAGTCAAATTCGGGAAAAAGGTTGGCATCAGACAGAGTTGAGTGAAAATAAAACACATGTATTTAAAAGAAAAACAGTGGGATGGGTAAAGTAATGAAATTTGTGGGATTATCGAGAATGTTTCTGTGTCAAATTGGCAATCAATAAGAAGACAAAACATATGGAACTAAACGGGGAATGTGTGGGATAACAAGGAATGCGTCTTCGTCAAATTGGCAATCAATAAGACGACAGAGCATAGGGTACCAGAACGGGGAGTGTGTGGAATAACAAGGAATGTGCCGTCGTCAAACTGGCATCAATGTGAAAAGACAAAGCATGGGGAATTCAACAGGGAATGTATGGGATAACAAGGAATGTGTTGTTGCCAAATTACCAATCAATGTGAGAAAACAAAGCATAGGGAATTCAACAGGGAATGTATGGGATAACAAGGAATGTTTTTTTGTCAAATTGGCAATCAATGTGAGAAGACAACGGATTGGGAATTAAACAGGGAATGTGTGTGATAACACGGAATGTGTCCAAGTCAAAATGCCAATAATGTGAGAAGAACAAATCGTTTGAAATTAAACAGGGATTAAGTGCGATAAAATGAATGTGTCTTTGTTAAACTGGCAACCAATGTGAGAAGACAAAGCATGGGAAGTAAACAGCGAATGTTTGGGATAACAAGAAATGTGTTTTTGTCAAATTGGCAATCAATTTGAGAAGACAAAGCATGGGGAAGTAAACAGGGAATGTATGGGATTTTACGGAATGCGTCTTTGTCAAATGGCAATCAATGTGAGAAGGCAAATCATATGGAATTAAACAGGGAATGTGTCCCACAAAAAGGAATGAGTCTTCGTCAAATTGGCAATCAATGTGAGTAGACAAAGCATGGGGAAGTAAACAGGGAATGTATGGAAAAACAAGGAATGTATCATTATTATTGTTTTCCCTTCAAATTAATAACCATTGTGAGAAGACAAAGCATTAGGACACAAACAGGGAATGTATGGGATAACAAAGAATGTGTCTTTGTCAAATTGGTAATCAGTGTTAGGACAGAGCATAACAAATTAGTTATGGGATGCATGGGATAACGTGGATCCTGTCTACAAAGACCTAAGTCAATGTAAAGACAAAGCATGGGAAACTAAACAAAGAAAGTATGGGGCGACAGGAATTTTGTCTGGCATTTTGGCAGCTAACGTGATTGTAAACTTGTCAAGATTTTAAATAATAGGCCTATAAAGACATTGGGTTGATTCTCTTTTAGGCCTTTAAAAAAAACTCCTTTCTGTATTAATTTATAACTTTAAAGCAAAACAACAAAACAATATGAAACATTTTTCTCTGCGTGTGTGTGTTTCGAGTAAATCAAATAAGAAAACGAGACAACCGAACTATTAGAATGCAAATTGTTAAATGGTATTAACGGGATTACATGATGATGTATTTACGAAACAAAGATCGTTGAAAGTCGGGGAATTTATTAATGTGTAAAACGTAACACGGAAAAGCAAGGAATGTCTAGGAAGACAAGGAATAGCATCGAGTTTATAACGTAATATTAGGGAATATACGGGAACAAACAATGGGTATATGGGAAAGCCGAGATGAAGCGGAAACAGTCCGAAAGAAAGATACTTTTGAAATGACATGGACATTTATTACAAAAAACATAGAGAGACATCTTTGCTTGAAAACACTAAACAAAGTTGAGATTAAGTAATTCATTTCGAGATAAGGTATACGTTTAATATTAAAATGCAATAAAATGTCTACATTATTATTTAGAACTACATTGCTTCTGTTTGAGTGTATTTTTTGTGACTTTGGCAGTCATTTTAAACATCAACAGTTATTACTTTTCAAGAAATCAACTTTCGAAATGAAAACCCATATGTGATTTTGAAAATCACGAAATGTTTAAACCAAAATAATAAAAAAAAGTAATTGATATTCACGATTTCAGTTCCAACACCTGTTTTTAACATTAAACACACTTCTTGTTGTTATTTTCTTTATAGGAATTCATAGGAAGTACATATGTTTTGGAACCTGTTAAACGCGATCAACACGCCACGCAGAGCAACCCTTTGTCACAATCTCATAATTTACTGCCAGGTTGATTTTTTGTCAGCTTTCATAATGAAAATGTCATTATGCCGTCCTGCGTGCCAATAACTCGTTACGGCATCTGAGATCAGATACCGAAGTATGGGGTAATTTCATCGCCACGAGCTAGAATTCATTTTCGAGTGATCTGCACTTGAAATCATCCAGACACTGAGGGATAGATGAAAACAATTCCATGTTGGCACTCTTGAGTTTTTCGATCACTGTTACAAGAGATTTGTTGCTCTCGGATATTCTGTTGAGGATATGTGTAGACGAGTTTATGAAGAGGAGGAGCGGGGGGGGGGGGGGGGGGTATTGTAGGGTACTCTAATATGGCTGCTGACGGTTGGGTTAGAAATCCACCTGTTTTGATTTTGGTTAAACACGTGAATGGAATTGATCAAGGTGGTTGATTGGATCTGTTTAGGGTAATAATAATAACAACGACTTGGTTACAAGCATATTGAAGTTCATAAAACGTTCTTGTAGATATATTTCAGTAGCTGCAGCCAATAGGTGTTTGGAGCATTTATGTTCAATATGAACTGAGAGTTGTTTTGGGGTGAACAGCATAATGCGTTAATGCTTTGAAATGAAATTGAAAATGGGATTAAACATCGTCTTTGGGCTTTATGAATTTATGGCGCATATATCTGGAATCGCTGAGGAATAAGAATTAATAAGACTTAATGTTAGGTTATTGATTGCATAAGACCTAACCTTGCATGCCCTCCTTAATGCTTAGGTCTGTGTATGCCTTATATACGTCCCAATTAAACCAGACCTCAACCAACAACAGTTCATACAATATGAATTACATCTGCTTTGTAGAATGAAGCATAAATTACGTGCCGAGGCGATATTAGCGGCTTCGTCACGCAAAACTGCCTTTCCCCTCTTTTGATTACAAAGCATAGGTCTATGCCTATATAATAAAGAAAACTGCAACTTGATGACTGCTAGAGTCGGACAAACAGACCGCAAATAGGCCTCCAAAAACACAGCGCACCATTAAAGCCGTCAAATATTCTCATTTACAGGTTATGTGATGCAGGGGTTGTTTGATACGGAAGCCTAGCCGACCGTACACAGGCAGATTTTTCCTGACAGCCCTGGCCGTTTTGCTCGCGCTGTGAGCAAGGGACCGTGATATTGTTTAGCAGCGAGGTAGCACACGGAGTCAAAAGTGCGACGGTCGGCAACGACAACACGTGCCGGCAGAGCAAACGAATTGACACAAGGCGCGGGGAATTCTTCCTTCACTACTTGCTCACCTGGATTCTAAGTGTTACCTGTGTACACCGTTTAAAATGAAAAAAAAGATGTAATAATATGAAAAGTTCGATACACTGGTAGGGATATGATGTTAGCGATAAAAAATAGTCCCCACCGTAATAGGAGGGTATGCAGACGGAAGTTCAATTATGCAGGTCACTGGCGATTGGGGGGTAAAGGGAACATCAGCATCGAATATTGTGTTTCTGAGGACAAACAAACGTCACGCTGAGGTGATGAAACTGAAAAACATATCTGAGTAAAGTTGGCTTTTTCTAAATGTACTGTTGATTGCATCAAACCGCTCAGTGAAAACTTACCGTGCCGATGTTGTGATTATCAAAAGCCGGTGCACAATATTAGTTTCAACCACCTGTATAGCTGTATACGATTATTATGAATCATAGGTGCAATGAATTTTTACCTGTTTTGGGAGGTTTTCTCTTGATTTTCATCCAGTTGTACATGCCCGTCTCCCCGTTCGGCTGCGGTTCAGCTGGTGCCGTGGCCGCTGTAGTCGTCTGCCGGTCCGGGTCACTGTTCACCGGCCGTGAATCGCTTCCCTGGTCAAGCCGAGAGCTCCTCGCCGGTGTGGTGTTCAAACTAGTAGCATTCTCGCTATAATTACCGTTGTAGTGTGCGGTGGGTGTGGAGGAGGTTGTCCTCCCGTGCCGTTGGATGTGGGCATAATCAACGCCGTTCCCGTTACTGTCCGTGGTGGTCTGCTGATAATGATTTGCATCGGAGCCGCTGTATGCGTACGATGCACCACTGTATATATAATTCAAAGCACAACCCGTGGGATTTAAATCATGAATTCTCTGGCCAGTGTGATCGCTAAGATGCGAGAAGCAACCTGTCTGAGTCTGAGGTCCATGCGACTCTAAAGTCGCATAGTGTTTACCATGATACAACCCCTGGGTCATGTTACCTACATAGTCCAGACCTCTCATGGTGGAATACACCCCACCGTGGTCACCGTAGTCAGCGAAAGTTGGCCCCATCGTGGCCGCCGATTTCTCCATGATTTTCTTTGCCTAGCCTCTCTCTGCCGCTCCGGTGCAGTGAATGAGTCCGTGGAATTCCGTGCTCCTGACTTAGTGTACTATCTCTCCGCTGTCCCAGTACACTCCGGACCATCGCAGCTGTTTATAGATAGAACGAGAGTTGACTGCAAGATCACGGCCCATCAGAACACAGTGTGAATGAGTCTAACCCATGTGACCCGACACGGACCAATCACGATGGGCGATGGTTCTCACACCGTTGTGATGTCGCATAGAGAGAGAGAGAGAGAGAGTGTGTGTGTGTGTATGCGTCTGTTGACATTCAGTGCCCATTCATAACGACAATTTCCATAAATGGTTAAAACGTAATATTGTCAGTGGATTGAAATGTACACGAGGAGAAAATTACGCGCAAGGTCTAACATTTTGACAAGTGAGGAGGCAATGTTTCGCCTAATGACAAATTAAAAAAAAAAAATAATCAGTTGCTGTCGGAAAAACAACCGACCAGTAAAACTTTCTCACGCAGGGCACGAACGAACTAATAAATAAGAAAACAAAATTGCATTGGACGCAGGAAATCTGTGAAGTTAAATTGTTATGCTAAAGTAAGGCACGACGTTGAGGGATAATTTGATTGCATGACGTGAGAGTAAGTGGGTTTAATTATTCATAATGGACGACTGACATTGCAACATTAATCTTGTCTCGGAAATATTATCACAATACACGGCGGAGGAGTGTAGAGCACAGCTGATAAGGAAACATGGTCCCACTGTCGTAATGGTAATTCAACAAAACTATATTCTTAGCAGAATTTGTTGGCTAAGCAAAAATGGAAGCATGGAAGCAATAACAAATAATCTATCGAGCGTCAAATTGTCCGCGAATCTGCTTAGTATGATTCCTCTGTGCTTGGAACCGTTTTGTATTCTTTAGTAATCGCAACTTTAAAAAAAAAAAAAATAAATAAATGATTGATTATACTTTGATCTTCTTGTTGTTGTCTTCTGAGAAATTTTCATCGTGATGATTACGGTGTTGATTAGACAACAATGATAATAACGTCATCTTCAATTATTAATGTGATGACTATGATGAGTTGATTACGTCATAATTATTGATGATCAACGTCATGATTGCGATGACTTATATAGGGTGGGAAAATGAAGCCATTAATACTTTGAATCGACATTTAAACCATAGGCCATTTTGCTTGGTAAGCAGTTTGAAACCGCTAATTCACTTTTTGTGACATATACATTGACATTATCTTGTTCATAATAAATCCAATGATTGGGATAAATCAACATCAAGGACAGTAACGTCATTGCCCTTCACAGAAGTGCAAAGATTGTGGTGAGGTAGTGATGTAACGACGACGTCATCCTCATTATTCATGATTATAGTGGTCGTGATTCGATGTTGAGACGTTCTTCTTGATCATTAGTGAGTTGATTATGATGGTCTATTTCTGACTGTGAGAATGGTTTGGTATACATCGAACCAGAGCTTTGCCTCCGGTTCATAAAAAGTTGAGTCATATTGTAGGCATCCACCATTTGGTTTAGGCAGCGTACATTAGCCCAGCCCCAGCCGAACCCGGTTTTCGAAAACACTCTCACTATGACGATCTGCATAAACGGCCCTCAGTCGAAGTCAGTGGTTTGAGCTCTGACATGTACGGACGTTAACTGACAGAAAACACATCCCATCAGTGACGACCATAACAGAATATCCACATCAGATAAAACACTTGTAGTTTGTTCCGTGATCGGACAACATCACCCAACGTCCCAAGAGATATGCTTTTGATTTGACTATGCAAGCATGTTCGTGACAGTATGGTGTAACCCTTATAAATGGAAAACTCAAAAACCAAAAATAAAAAATCATTCAAGTCAAACTGGAGTGGAATAACATATGTTTGTTTCAGCTATTTTTCCTTTATATTAAACAGACCACTTCATAATGTTACCCGCAACTCATATTAATATAATATATCAATATGAGTTGCGGGTAACATTAATATGAAGTTTATTCTAAGAATATTATTCTAAATGAATAACATATAAAATCACGAGAGATCTACCCCCATATTTTAACAGTGCTCAGTTTTTACTAATAATCCTTTAGACTTAAGTCCAGTCAACATTTTCCAAATGCCATAGCAAAATATTTGTCAAGTTGTTGGGAAATGAACCAACTAACCACCAAGGAAAGTTCCCAACACCTTCATTTGAAGGAAACGGTTCTGTGTTACTGATACTATACAAGTTACTGATACTTTACAAAACAACAATGTGTTACTTTGTTATTTCTCATCGATAGTGTAAACTGACCGCCGTGCCTGAAACGATTTTAGCAAATCTGTGCACATTATAAAGCAACCTCCAAATGTTTTCTTTTTTTTCGGAATGAATGCTTTTGTCGGATGATATTTAAGCTGTATTAAATTCCTCCAAAAATTCACTGAGTAGGCCTACGATACAGCACAAGGTTAACGGGGAAGTCAATTAAGACGCAGTGTATTTTAATTAATATGGCGCAATTAATGTAGTAAAACTCCATCACCTTAGCATGATGATATCCACGATCTAGTCAGAAGTTCCTAAAACACAGATCAATTTGGGAATGATCAAAATGATTGATGAGATCAAGTAAACAAATCATGAGTTTCAGGCTAAAGATCAGGTGAGAATGACTTCAAGATGGACAACATACCCGACGGCTATTTTGGGAGTGAATCCCCCAACGGCTATTTTGGGTGTGAAATAGTCGGTGCGTTGTGTACTTTCCGTATTGGTGTTGACACTAACTAACGAGGGGAGGTGATTAATATAAAATACCACAGCTGGAAAGAAGGAGGTAGGGGTGATCGGATCAAGAGGTGATGTAAGGGAGGGGTCACACAGGGGTCATTTGCAGATCCACACAGAAACTGCAGTCCAGAGGAAGGAGTCTGTCTTTCCTGGTTTCATTTAAACGACCCGTAGAGGGCCATGTGACACTACGCAGAAAAAAAAGTTCATTAACAACAAATTAGTTTTAGGGAACAGTACCTACCTGCCGAAATGCTATGAGGAGTAAATTCTGACTGTGCTATATTGAAGTTAGTGCGCCGTGAATCCACAGGGAACCGCACAAAGCTGCCTAACGAAGGAAATATTACTTCAGGCTAACAACAACAACAACAACAACAACAACAACAACAACAACAACAACAACAACGACGACGACAACAACAACGACGACGACGACAACAACAACAACAACAACAACAACAACAACAACAACAACAACGACAACAACAACAACAACAACAACAAAACAACGCCGTGTAGTTTGCATTATCTCTGACTGGTTCCCCCTACTAACTTCTGCTTAGTGCAAACAAAAACACGTAGAGCAGTGTTTTGCTGCTGTAATGAAACTTTGACAAATGCGACGGTCTAGAAAAGAGAGTCTTGGGGTTAGGGTGGGATTCCTTCGATGATAGAGAAACTAGGTCATCTCGTCGTTATAGTCTGAGATTGATTGATAACATTACCCCGGTTGGTCTATGTTGTGTTCATTAGTTCAAAATGGAAAGTACAACAGAGGCAGCGAGACTATACTGTCTACCCTTGCTATATAGTCGCTCTCACCAGGATCAACAGTCAACAACACCACTACCATGCACAATGTGAACACCACGTGTACTTTAAAGGGATCAGTACACAAGATTGGTTCTTCGATGGGAATACCCTGTCAGGACGTCATCACGACCGAGTGTTTGAAGGTCTATAGCGGCTACATTTCATGTTATGTTATTGACCCGATAGCGTAGTCAGCCAGGGGAGATTTAGTTAGTGACCTATCGATCACGATTGACTTATTTTTTTTTTGCATTTTAACTGAAATATTTGTCTTGGGTGTTTGGTTCTTTGTGAGGTTTGTGGATGATTGTTTGATATCCTTTTTTTATGATCAGTATAAAATACAACAATGTATTTATTATCATTTTAACAATAACCAAACACACTTCAAATTTTATATCTGTTTTTCTTCTTATTGGTAGGACATTCAACAATAACAAATAGCCGAAACTAGTTAACTGTAGGCTGAAAATGGGGGGGGGGGGGGTGAGGAGAGGGTATGACTGTGTTTCAACTTTCAATGAAGATGACCATCAACAATTAAAATTATGACTAGTGTATAGTTATAACACGACTTTACTCAGCCGTCAGAGTCGACAGGGGGCGTTCTTTGGTGAACATTTTGTGGTCATTTGAGTCCCGACATAATAATAAAGGCGCATTTCAATAACATCATTAGTAGATGATTGTGCATTTTATGATGCGGCATACATACACAATGGTTTTTTATGGTCCCTTTCTTTTTGTTCCTACTGCGATGCCAGCACTATGGACCTCCGCATATACATGGATCTGTTATTCCAATTCAGTCCCCGCGATGCCTTGTGAATGTCTGGTTTGACACGACCTAGCATTCATACATATTAACTATCTACTCCATGCCTCTTCAGGAATGCTGTATTTTAATAATGATACTTTCGACAGAACTGAGACAGAAAATCGAAAATACTGAGATGAAATCGAAGTACTGTATGTTTCAGTCAATTGCATGTATAATTAGGTTTGATTGGCACGCTGGTGGTCTTTAAGTGTGGGAGAAACCAGGCGAATGATTTTATAGAGTTCTCTCAATAGACCGATCCATTAAGCCCCGCCTATTAACGTATTGACCAATCACAGCTTTGACAACGCCACTGAAAGTCCGACAAAAGTCCGACACGTTAAAATCTCATTAGAAAAGTAAACAAAACGCCGCCATTGTTCTGACACACAACTGTACTTACTTTTGTTTTGTTTGAATTTATTTTCTTCATATTTCTGTTGGTGCAAATCCCACAGCAGTGGTCCCTGTACAGTCGTGTGAAAGTGGTTTAACAGTGTTCCTGTCTGCGTTGTTCTTTGGACTCAAGGCGCTGAACAAAAAGGCCACGAAACTAAATGATTAATCCATACCGTTCACGAAAACCATGTAAGTGTGTGTGTATCGGATACATGTGTGTGGCCGCAACCGAACCACCGCTACGATCGTGGCAAGAAAGTCACGCCATGTGATGTTGCTAGGCAGTTGCTAAGGTAGGCGGTGCTTAATGGATCGGTCTATTTTATGTTACCTGTTATGATTAGTAATTGTGTGATATAGTCGCACACTTCCCTCAAGGGGAGTACATTATAGTTATCACTTGTATTTATATATGTGTGGTGGCAACGGAACATGGGCCCTCAAAAGCGACTATAGCACTGTAACCTGTAGGCTTTCAGATACATGTGTAGGAAAGATGGAGAAGAAATGCTCAGTTTTAGAATATGGTGTCTTTTTAAGAGCAAAATGGCAAATTAATGTCAACGTTGAAACGAAGGACGCTTTCAACTGTCAGTGTATTTGAACTGCATTTAAATCTCCACGTGCGGGACGTCGTTGGAAATCGCTTCTCCCATCACACTGACTTCAACCGAATTGTCATACTTCTCTTTCCCATTGCGAGGAAACGGTCACATTATTTGGTCATTTCTGTGTTTAGATCCTTAAAATGACAAACTTGTTGCAGCACCAAGATTTCAACACTGTCCTGTCATTATCACCATAATAATTATTTGTTTCGAGCTCGCTTAACGGTTCGAAAAGAGTAGATCACATTTGCGAATCTAATTGAGGATTTATCTCTTTGCCGACGTATGAAACGCAGATTTTACTCTTCTTTAATGTTGTTTTCATAGAAGCATTAAAGTATTGTGCAATAATATAAAGTATTTGATGCTACTCGGAATATGTTAATATAGAAGTAATTATTGTTTACTTTCCAAATATCAACACTTCTGCTCCGAGAAAAAGTTTTAATGCATTTTGTACTTTTTTTTTGTTCTAAAAGTAAATGTTTATTTATTTTCAGAACCCAGACAACTTTTACTTCAGTATAACCACCTATACAGGACACCATTCCCCATCTGTTCCACTCGTATTGTAAACACTTATCTCTTAGTTTGTGTTTTGTGGTCACGGTCTTGGAGGAGTTTTTTTTTTTCCTCTTCTCTCTCTCTCTCTCTCTCTCTCTCTCTCTCTCTCTCTCTCTCTCTCTCTCGGGCCGCATCTTCAGCGGGTACCCTCCCCTCCTCCTACCGTCTCGCAGTGCATCCTTGAGGGTCCTTCATCCCCATCCCTCGCTCTGTACTCTGGTTGAGCAGTAACTTACTCGATTAATGTTTAATAAACCGGCTTGCTGATTTCTCGGCTTGAATTAGAGCGGGATGGTCTTTTGCCTGACAACGAAGTAAACTACAAGGTGGTGACTCAATATATGTAGTTGCCATGGTACCCATTCAGAGTTTCATCAAATATTTGCTGAGTGTATTTGATCACGTTGCAGGGTTGTTCGTATGAGCTGGAAAAAAAATCCTATTGCTTTTTATCGGGTATTTTAATACCGTACAATGTGTACCCACGGCTACGCCGATATTGGATATCTAAAAATCAGATATGATCGCATTGGTTGGATATAGAGTAAGACAAACTGATTGAAATTATATACTCAATACAAATACTTGTAGAAACAGTCTAATTAAAATAACGATCTGTGTTATTGGTTTGGTGTAACTACCACACCGGGGACTGGACCACTCGGCCGGGGGCTTCAGCACGCTCGTCCACCCAACGATCACGCCACTGTTTGTCGAAGCCTCGACATACTGATGGCTAAATACCGCCTGAATTACATAAACAAACAGCTCTGTTTGAGTTGCTATAGCTTCCACGAAGAGATTAATTTATTTTCTCTATGAACTTGACAACAACTCTTCTCTGATGATGCTTACGCATCGTGAGGAAAAAGACGGACGCGGTATTTTTTTTATTTTTTTAGAAGTCCGGGACTTGGGACGATCGAGAGCTCTCCCTCACTCCCACGGGGCCGAAACGGAAAGGCGCTATGGTGACTCGGGTTTACACGTTGAAAAATACAAACACATTTATGCCCGACTTGTGTTTTTGATCCGTCAAGTCTCGACACTTTTCGCTTAATGTAATGAGCGTGTGACAAGTTTCTGTTCAGACTCGCAACTGGGGCTCTTACAAAGCCAGTTAAATTTACTGGAAAAATTAATGGTAGACCTATAAGCCGAGCCATGCTGGGAAAACAGAGACGTTAATCTCCAGCTGTCGACTCTGGTTGGAATTGAACCCATGGCTTCCACATTCTAGAGATTATGTCTTTACCTCTAAGATACCAAGCTTCCCGGCAGTGGTGTATACCAGAGGGGTTGGGGTCGGGGCGCTCAGAACCCTTGTCCCCTTCGCTCCTCCAATGAGATCAAACAACGGTACAAATGAATCGATCGATACAATAAATAGCCTCCCAAATTATGTCTTTGTCCCCGCTTGCCCCCCCCCCCCAATGGAAATGTCTGGTTACGCCCCGCTTCCTGGTAAAGATAGGCCAGTTCAAAATCCTATCACAAGGGAGGGGAGGCTTGGCTACCTTCTGGATAGCATTGAGACTCGCCTCCAGAAATCAACATTCAACATTATAGCTATGATTATAATGTTCGGTAGCTGGCAAAAAAAGAAGAAAAAAAAAAAAAAAAAATACATTCACGTCACTAATCAAAAGAAAACCATAATTATGTCAAACTATGTAGTCTACACAGCTTTTTTGGAACATAAGCTTCCCATTTATTGAATACGTATATGCCTGAAATTACACAAGGTTACGGAGAACTCCTTACCCGTAGTGTTGGTTTTGCTGCCCTTTCAAACTATTCCTACAGCCCATTACTATTTTGATTTGTCCATAACAAATATGGATATCGCTTGACCCTTGAAAGGTGGAACTTACCTGCCCATTGTGTGTAACAATTGCGATTAAGAGTTACCTTTTCGTTTCATGAACTACATGCACTGAGTGTGGATGATATGCGGCTTATCTAACAGCACTTCTACATTTGTGTGTAATTCCCTTAATTGTGCCAACAAACACGTCATAATCGTGTGTTAAAAGTAACTTGTCGACCATGTAAAGACATCTTTTTTGTTTAAGGGTAAAGGTTTGGGAAGGAGTGTTGATGTTATTCAACGGTATCTCGGTTGATGGAACGGTGTTACATGCGCGTCTGTTAATGCACAGGATAACGCGTGGCAGGACTTCAACCTCCAGAGTACTGCTCCGCAACTCCGCAAGGCCCCTCCATAGATATCACGGGGCATGGTAAACAGTCCCACGTGCGGAACAGCACTGAGGAGAGAGTGGTAATGCGTGCGGGTCGTCTGTATAACGGACAGCAACGGCCCCAAAACTCTTCTCGATATCATAGGGGGAGCCACTTTTGTCTTTGTGGTCTCTGAAATCATTGGGGTTTGTTTTCATTTTTGTTTGGGGAAACCGTCGGGTTTGTATGGGAAATCTGTCGAACTGGTCAAGTCTCAGGGATGAACGCACGTCAGGGCTTGCACCCATATGGCCGATAGATAAAAATGTCTATTTTCTACAACGGATTGATTCTAAGTGGCCTAAATATTGTAACATTTGTTCCATTTAGGCATAAGGGGACAGTGTATACCCCGAATCAATCTCTGTCAGGCACTGTTGATTCACTTGCAAGGAATACAACAAAATAAAAAAAAACCAGTGTTTGCTACGATTCCATATGTTTCCACTCTATAGAATTAGTTAATCACAATGGAGAGAGTAAACTTTGGGGCGATTATTTATTCAAAGCGTTTCGGCCTTAAACAAACCGCCGTGGATGACTCCGTATAGTGGACAATTTTGCGGCAGTATATGCAATTATTTTGCGAGCCCATTATGTCTTCGAAAAATAACCGGCCATGTTTTAAACAAGAAGTAGTGAGACCGGTCGGATTCCCTGTCCTTTGTAATGAGTGGAGTACAGCTATATACCCAAGAGGTTGTAACAGACTAGCGTCCTGCCCAGTTTGAGTCCTTCTGATTTGTGTTTCGGAGGCAGAAGAACATTGTAGCTCTCTGATGAAGATCTATTGTTGAGTACTTGCCCTTATCTTTGTCTAAATTAGCCTTATCTTGAACGATCTCAATGTCTCACTCAATTCTCCAGCGAAGAAGAGGGGGGATAAACAAGTTATCTTATCCAATTTCCAGGTTGGCCAATCAGGAGAGCCTAGAAAGAGATGGATCAAGTTGAAGCTGTTAAAAATAAAACTGGAAATTGTCAATTATGGGTCATCTTCTCCAAAAAGGACAAAGGTGTGAGATTCGAAGGGAAATGAATTTTCTCACTTTGCTTTGCTGTGTTTCAGTCCTATCAATCCTCTGTGGAACCATCTTAACCCTATGAAGTATGAAACATTCATGGGAATTGAGAACTCTTCTCTCTCAGAAAATATCTAGGATTAGATTTGCTTTGGTATACCTTGCTTAAGAAGGGCTGCTTTTTATCAAGCACCACCTATTAAAGTCATTGTCAGCATTAATAATTTTCTCAAAGATGAGATCATCTGTGTTAAAAAAAAAAACTGACTCATGTTGATTAGTACTTGTAAACTTGTTACAAGTGAGATTTTAGACACATCAAGTTTTAATTGTTGAAAATTACATCGTTAGTAATTGTGTATAATGACTTATAACCGCCCTACCTTTACCGAAAGGTGTGAATTTGATGCGCCCAGCACTTCACTGGAATAAAAAAAGTGAACACTCGGCTATTATTATTTGTATTATTATTGATGTATTTCTTTCCACAAAATTTAATAAATTACAGACTAAAATGCACATAAATTAAAAATAATCGCTGAGGAAAAAAACAAAAACAAAACAAAAAACTAACAAACAAAACAAAACAAAACAAAACAAAACAGTAAGTGACATGGAGAAATAGAATTAGAAAAGTTTTAGAGTGTTGAGTATACGAAATCGTTTGTTTTATATCGAATGCAGCCATTGTTAGTTCTTGTAGCATATACTCGCAAACATACGAACATTCTCAGAAAATAATGAGCGCATATCCAATGCATTATTTGTCTTTGTACCCATTTTTACTGATTTCAAGTAGCCTCAAAGATCATACGTCAATGGTAGTCGTCACCATAAATTTACATCCTGGTGTGGATTATTAATGTTGAGCATCAGCGAGCGTTGTTGCAATCACATACTTTTTTCTACTTTTTTTCATATATGTTTTTTTCTTCAGAAAGTGTTTGCACTGACCGCGAACTTTAGATTTACTTATCAAATAAAGATGTTTGTGAAACTTTACCGATTTGTTTCTAAACTGGTTATCTCAGCTGGATGGATGACTTTTTTTTTTTTTTTTTTTTTTTGTTGCTTCAGTGTTGTTTTTTCCTTTGTATAGTGATGTGTAAATCTAGAAGCACGAACACGAATCGTTCAGAAATTTCTCTGTACTGAGACCGATAAAAGCCACTGACATGGGGGGTATGTACAGCCTGCCTGTATGCAAAAAGGCTCATCGGTCATAATTACAGGCAAGGCAAAAGCATTTCGACCCATTAGAAAGTAGTGAGCGTGATAACGTAGGGCCATCGTGTAAAACAACATTATTGATTCGATAATTATGCACACACAAAAATCAGAGGGTCTTTTTTCCTTATGATGAGAACGCACATCTGGCTGCAACCCAAAAAAAAAAAAAAAAAAAAAAAAAAAAAACGGGGGGGAGGAGGGCGAAAAATGGACCAGGCTAACTAATTTTGACCTACATTTATCCTCCCCCTTTATCTATATGCTGGATCTTACAATGATGAATTGGGTGGATTTACAACCATATTTCGCTGCCTTCAGTCTGACAACAAAGCCGGCAGAGTTACCATCGGGGAGGGTGGGGGAGGGGGGTTGGACACGGACGGAGAGGGATGTAAACCCCATGAGGATCGCACCCTGTGAAGCCTGCTGTATAATATGACGACTGAATTAAACCGATTCAGTTGTAGTCGAAAGAGCCTAAAATGTATTCAGGCACTTGGTTGTACATGCCACACTCATAACCTCCAGGTCATTTTCATCGGTCATTGTCATAAATTGTAAACCTGAAATTCACATCTTAGAAAGGAATATTATGCGAATCGTATACAAGTCAAGGATTGTAATAATTATGAAAACGTCACAGCTGGGGGGCTTGCAAAATAGTTGTTTTTTTTTTATAAAAAAGGTCTTACTCGTTTCAGGCAAAGTGTGTTGTTCGAACAAAATCACTAGGTGGATGCAACCCTCAGAACGTGCAAAAAAATACAAAAGAAGGAAGAAATCTCATCAGAATTTGACAGCAAATAGTATCAATATTTCCCGATTGATTTTCCTACAGTTGACTAGTAGCTAGGGGTTGTGAACAACACTATTTTTGACATTGAACTTTTGTAGGTGTGTATACAGCTTCCGTCAACAGAGATCACCTCAAAGTGGTAAACCGCGGACACAAGCTAACTTGAGGCTACGTGGGTTTAAACCACACGGCTCTGAAAATGATGGATCTTACCATGCCTTCGAACCGCGTAAACTGCACTACTAAGCCTGGCCAACACTACAAGAACCTCAGCTCTCACTGGAAATACGTTCTGCTTTTACAAGGAACGTCGTGCGTTACCTTCGGTAACAATCATCGATTTCAAGAACAGCTAAAAGTTCATTACCGGTATGTCTTCGAAATGAACGTTCGAAGTTGAACAGGAACGGTTTGAGTGAAAGCCGCTCACCGATGACGTCAATACTTAGCTCATTCTTTCGGTTTGAAACTCAAGATATCACACTGGAACTTAACTATATCTGAATAAAGTTGCAAAATTACAAGCCTTTTTTGAAAATAAAATGAGGGGAAAACAACAACCAAAAAAACACGTTAAATTAATGATAAAATGATATGATGTATATACGATGATGTTTTTATATACCAAATTTACCCCCGTTTTTCATATTTATCAAATCATTAGTTGATGCTTCGCGAAAACGATACAAATTTCATATACGAGTAATTTTAATTAGTACAATTAATTTATTTTCATTTTTTTTTACAAAAAGGTCTAAACCGAACTTGACTATGCAAATATAATAACAACAACGACAACAACAACAACAACAACAACAACAACAACAACAACAACAACAACAACAACAACAACAACAACAACAACAACAACAACAACAACAACAACAACTGAATTTTGTAAACATGCAATTTTGGCCTTTCTCATCCATCGCTTCTGACTCGGTAATTTGGTTCTAGTGACTGTGTTCTACAGACTACACGTCATCATTCTATAGTCATCTCTTCATACAGTGTATTTGCTGAAGTTAGATGCTTCTACAGATTAGCAGATTTAAATATATAGAACATAGCTCAATGGGCTTTCTGGGACAGTCCAATACAAAAACTAGATGAATTTCAATGTGCTCTGTAAAGTTGACGTGTGCCCAATTAGGACGAAGAGGTAAAAAGTAGGTGCTTGATATTGTTCTCTAACGCAAGGTAATGTTCACTTTGATAGTAATAACAATAACATAGAGATAAATTCGCGCCAATTTCAACCGTCTTAAAACCTCACCTGAAGGGCTTGGCAGACAAGAGTAATCCAACTTGACTTAAGCCCCTTAAGGCGTCACGAGTTTGACATTGACCAATCATGTTTCATTTAACACCCAGCCACTCACAGCGGTCGGTCTTTAGTGCCGGGGCATTGACCAATCACATTTGATTTACGGGCAGACGAAGGGATGACAATGCTCAGTTGTCGCCGTTCTGATGTCGGAAATGAATTTCTTCGCGCTCCCCTTTTTTAATAACGGACTGTTTAGCATCAATGTCAGATCGTGTTTAAAAACATCGAGTCTGCTGCCACCGAGTGTTCGGACTGAAATTTTGAACTCAATGATAATATAAGATATAAATATAACATTAGTTAACAACAACAACAACAACAACAACAACAACAACAACAACAACAACAACAACAACAATAAGACTTACTTATACAGCGCATCGAACAAAGGTCTCAATGCGCCTTTACAGTATTAAACGGCAATTTAACAGACAGGTTTATTTATAAACACACAGAAAAACCACCTTGAAGAAAAACAAGAAATCAAGTTATTCCAAACATTACGCTTCTTATATAAACACGTTTATCTCAGACATGAAGTGTAACGGTTCATTGTAAACTAAGAGCCTGACTGCGTTGTCTGCCCGGCCTCGGTTTCGTAATGAAATGGGCGGGACATTTAAGATTGTTGGACCTTGATAAAGATCCAAAAAGCTACAGTCTCAAGTGAAATACTCGTCTTAATTTCATTCTTCTCCGAAGTAAACATTAGCTCTTGCTTTTATTCATTCCCCTTTTCGGATGTCAGCATTAGGTTTTGATAAGATAGCATTATAATTCTAAATCTATAATCAAAATTAAATCAATTTTCAGTCAATGAATAGCCACACCGCAAAGTTCAATGGCGTTGTTTAACAGAGTGCCCTACACTAAATAGAGATAAAATTATGCGCCCAGCCTCATTATTAAAATATTTCTGTAAGTCAAAGATTAGAAGGTCATGGCTTTAATTGATCGTTGAAAAATGGTCCAGCATTTTGCCTCTGGGTGAACCTAGAGCATAAGGTACACTGGCCTTCTACAAATGGTCCAATTTTGCTGAAAAGTTAAGGGTAATTTTTTTTTTTTTCCAAGATGGAGTCTACTCGTTCTGGGGTGTTTTTATTTTGGATTAACCTACCAAATAACCTCAACGGCTAACCTACTAAAAAATGAAAAGAAAATTGAAGTTTTAAGTTGTCAGAAAATATGTTTTTGATTTGTTTTCTACAGGCTGAGAGACTTTCAAACATTTTTTTGAGCATTTTTGAATATTTAGCATTTAGCATTGGTTTCTATAGGAGTCTACTAGTGTGGCGCACCCAGCAGTGCGTGCATTTCTCTGGTCTAGCGCCCCCTAGTGCCAGTCAATTGCAGTAACGCGGCCGTGATATTTATTTTTATGTTTAATATGCACATTTTACACATCATCATTTGCAAAGGGTAAGTGATGGATTTTAATCAAAATTACATGTTATTTTGTAATTATTTAGTGCCCGAAAACTCTGTTGAGAAATTGGGTAAGGTAAGGACTGGCTTTAAATATAGATTTAATTTTCGGCTCAAGTCATACTATCGCAATGTTATGATGACAACGACTTTGATTTTAACATTAACACATTACTGTTGGTCACGTGTGCTACCAGGTGATGTAAGGGCACATATAATTTTTTTTATATATTTTATGTATTTGCAGTTTTATATAATAAATGCTAAGTCTGTTTCTATTGGAGTCAGATTAAATAATAATTATAAAAACAACAATAATACAAACAAATCCAACCTCATGTATGTCTTAGTTCGAAAATGCGATTAACAATTTATGAGTTATGTTCCGAATTGCCATCTCAAAGATAACACAAAGAACACGCCTATCCCAGCACACCTTTCAGGAAATTCCGTGCACCAATTAAATCCCAATCCACGTTGGACTCCAACAAATCGGCTCTCCACAAGGGATTTACGATTACCAAATCCCATCACGTAATAACAGGTCATGGTAATTTTTTTAGTCCACTTAGCTCTAAAATAGAATAATGGATTATAACGCACGGTTAAAGCGATCCTGACATCCAATGGCCACGCAAAGGCAGCGATCGAGAGAGCCCGTATTAATTGTGCATGTGCTAATACATAAAACGCAGGCACTGGATAATTGCCCCACGCAAGAAACCTCGAATTGAAACGGACAAGTAAGGAGGGACGACACAGCGAAAGAAGCGAGTAACAAGCAGGAGCGACAACTGTTACCATTTTAGCCATAATCCCGTTAGTTGCATGTTATTTTATTATTCCTGTGCTGTTCGTGTACTGTTGTCTAAAGTGCGTATCAGATATACAGGCAGATGGCGGGATAACTGCTCCGGGGCAAACTCGGGATAAGAGGAAGGTTACCGAAATCACTCGGGTTTTTTTTAGCTTTTTTATTTATTTATTATTATTATTATTTTTTTTTTGCAAAGCCGTGTTCAACGGCTCCCATCCCCGTGGTGCTGAGCACCAGAGCGGCATCTGTATGTAGTCGTGTTCCCAGGAAGCGAAGGAAAACCATCTTGCCGACTGCTTTTTCCGGGGGATTCTTTGAGAGAGAAAGAGAGGGAGGGAGAGGTTGATAGAACCAACCCCTTCCGTACCATTTCCTCCCAGAGACAATCATCTGAAACAAGCCCCATTAAACATTTACAGGTGTTATGAGTTGTGATTATGCGGAGAAGAAGCCTTGCTATCAATGGCGAGGATCGCGTGTAGCTTTTCCTGCTGTGGAAAGGAGTTAATATCAATGTACATCTTCTTGGCTAACTTTGGGTTTTAATATGAAAAATTTATTTGTTTCATTGGAGCGTTCTTGGCATGGGTGTAGATTGTGTGAATTTTTTTTTTTACGGAAAAGTAAAAAGACGTACTGTTTAGACTGGACTGAAAAAAATACTATAAACTAAAAAGTGCTGGGCA
Source organism: Marthasterias glacialis (assembly GCA_911728455.2). Classification (NCBI taxonomy): domain Eukaryota; kingdom Metazoa; phylum Echinodermata; class Asteroidea; order Forcipulatida; family Asteriidae; genus Marthasterias; species Marthasterias glacialis. The sequence goes on from OU452229.1 coordinate 16,447,986, forward strand.
ATGCTACACAACATACCATTATCAAAAAATAACGTTTGGTATAATATAGTGCTATATTAAAAAAACTAAATAATCGTATTAATGATATAAATAAAAAAAAGAATAAAAAAATTACAACAGTGTTAAATAAATTAACAATAAAATTGGGTTGCATTATGTGATACCCTTGTACATATTACATAATTTTCTTGATTATTTCTGGCCTCCATTTCATTCAACATTCACACCAACAAAGGATTGTTCAAATTGATAACGTCATACAACGTCACAGATTATAACAGCCAGGGACCAATTTCATAGATCTTCCATAAGCAAAAATCACACCAAACATTTTTTGCTCGCCACAAAATGGCTACCAGCCAGAATACCATGTCATAGCTATTATAACTGGTTCCCCATCTACGTTTCGCCTGGTAAAATAATGTTAAGGGAAATGTTCTGCTTTATGCAAAAAAAGTACTATCACCGGATACGAGTTTCTCACATTGGCAAAAACAGCAAATTATCTTCAACAAAACCACCAACAATATAATAATCCCGTAGTTTGTTCGCTTTCACGCCCCATCCATTGCTACTGAAGCTGATTATGTGTCTGCAACAACATTATACCTAAGAGAAATTCAACACTGTTCAATGCCAGAGAGATAATACATCACAAGGCGAGCGAGTGAGGTCTGGGTTTTTCATGGGGGAATTGCTACAATTGCACGGCATGCAAAGTGCAACCAACCCTGGCCCTAGACATCAAAACCACAACGATGTAGTAGAATCTCTGACCGTGGCATGTTTTTTTTCTCTCTTTTCTTTCTTCTACTGTTCAATGCATATCGCATAAATTGAACCTTTTTGCCTCGGGCGGGTACACAGTTAATTCTCCGACGACGGGCTCATCTGAATTTCTCCATGTTACATTTTCTCATTCGGATTGAGGATCGCAGACGTCAACCAAGTCAGGTCTTTTGTCTCTAATGTGAATGCGTTGTGCGTCCTGTTGAGGGGATTTGACTCAGGGGCGGTCCCTGGGTGGTAAGGGGAGGGGGAGGTAGACCCGTTCAGGCTCACACATGAACATCTCGTGGTGTATTGGTGCACTATCTAATAAGGAATAGGTAGGGGTGGGGGTGTCCATATCTGTTGGCACATTAACAGACTGGTAACTTGGCAAGAACCTGAAGAATGAGGTATAAACACGTCAAGTACTTTTTTGAGGATATCATAGCGTATTGTGTATCGATAGTTGTCATTATGGATGTGTTGTTACAGGTTGTTTAAATGATCACACCGTATCGCTTATCAATCAGTTGTTATACGACGTACTATAATTGTCACATTCTAAACGCAAACATGACTTTTATATTTATAATCATTCACTATCAAAATGGACGAATTTAGGGCAACGAGGTAGGATGGGAGATTCTCAGTTATTCCTAGGTCTTAGACATTGTTTCAATTCAAACACCCAGATTTAGCGTTCTAAAACACTATTATCATCTTTACCTTGCTTTGGTCCGGAATCAGTCAAACTAGAATCAATCGTACAATTTATCCGTCGGGCAAGAAACGTTTTACGCTGGCCGAGGAAATCTCAACTCTCCACTTTATATTTTATAAATAAATAATCACAAACAAGTAATAATAATGACACAAGAACAAATAATAATAATAATAATAATAATAATAATAATGGTAACAATAATAATAATCAAAGTAGAAAACAGTATCATTGAGATGATGTGAGAAAATTAATGCACCTCTGTTAAAGTGAATGAAACTAGGGGGAAAAAATGATTTGTAAGAATAAAAGTCCCTGATACCTTGATGGATGGACAAGATAACGCAGCCGCTTCTTTCTCTCTTCCCAACCCCTGGTAGTCTCGATCCCCCACGGAGTACTGCAGACAAAGGGCGCATCAACGCGAAGGACGTTTCACCAGCCCGCCCCCGAGCGCCTTATACCGGACGAGATAGTGTTCTCACCCGTGGCAACTACCGGCTGATGGTTCGCTTCAAGCCGCGGCTAGGTCAGCTGCGTCGGCTGGTACAGCATCTGCTGCAATAAAAGCCAGAGACGGTTGAGAGGAAACGATTTATTTTCTGAATCGTTACTATTACGGTGCATTCAACCAGAACAAAATAAAATAAAAAAACATCAAGAATGGAAATGCTGCAATTATCCTAACTACAATACAAAAGGGCAGTTCAACTTTCTATTTTTAAAGCTACCCCTAGACGACATCATTTAAAGTTACTAAATTTAATCATTGAATGATATTCAATTTGATGAGCTATTCCAAAATAATAAAAAAATGAAATTCAGATGAAGTTTTCTTGCTCTTTAAACGTTAGTTCACAAACCACACGCAACGTGAACAGTCCACTCATGCTTAATTCATGGTATCAATGGAAGTTGCTGTATACTAAACCTGAACTTTTCAATCCAACGAATAATACGAAGCCACACTAACTCTCTCTCTAGAGACGGCTGTCCTCGACCCGTTCAGTTGATATAGCGCCCTCATTGTTGAGAGCCTGCCACAGGGTGAAATTAATGAGGTTGTATCAGTTTCACACTCACACTGTGTGGTGTAAGTCAAGGTAGAAAATAATTGACACCACTAAAGTGTATCATGTGATCAGGAGATGGGCACGGTATCCGTGACTTTTCAGCTGACAAAGTAAAACAGAATTACATCAGAGGGGCTCTTTGTTTTGTTGCTAAGCCTAATTTGCCCCGATGCCTTACGGCGTGAAACCGATCCACGGAGTACCAGCTCCAACGCAGGTCTTACCCCCCCCCCCCCCCGTGGTAATCTCTCGGCCACTTTGGAGGAGTGCTGTTCCTTGTTCGAACGTCATACCGCCATCTGCGGACGCTTTAGGGGTCCCAGGGTGAATGACTAACGCCATTTAGAGCGGTCTAAGCTTCGACTTATCCAAACCAAATTTGTAAACACGTGCCTGGGGGCGTATGGTTGGAGTGGCGAAGGGGTTTCAACATGGAGCTATGGGAACAGAAACGGAGGATAGCGGATGAAGACAAATCTTGCTTTTCACCTACACACGGGTTGACTGGTGTGTAGCTACAGTACGCCGTCTTAATTGCATTGAAATGCTTTTTTTTTTTTTTTTTTTTTTTTTTTCACAATTCCATGATCCATCCATTTACATCCGGGCTGACTTTTCTACTAACTATTTTTTTTTAATTTGTTTTGGTTGTTGGTGCTGTTGTTATTGTTAGTGCTTGCGACGTTTTTGAAAATGTGAAAATAAGCAAAATGAAATTAAAAATTAAAATTAATTTTACAGTAGGGTTTCAAGTATCAATAATTGAACATTGATGATTCTTGGTAAATCAGTAGACTTAATTATTGTGATTACGTTACTCAAATATCAGATAAAAGACGCATGAAATGATGAAATGCAGAGAGTTACACACTGTCGGAATTAATTGTGTGGTTTTATTATTTGACTGTATTGTGGAAGAAGACTTTCAAAGAATATTCATCCTAACACTTCTTTTTAGACACATCGCCATTCGTCTTATATCTTGTATGAAATTTTCTTTCCAAAAGCGGTATTTTTTTTTTCAAGGATTGTCGGTCCTTGACATCCTCTCCATCAATGGCACTTTGTTTTTCATAAATCTCAAGAAAATCTCAAGTAGGTCTGCTCAGGATAATGCTAGTTCTCACTGGTCTGGGATTGGTTTCGAGTACGGGACAACTGAGGATGATTGGCGCGTCTAGCGAGTGAAGTGCCGCCTGGCCTGCATCACAATACACCCATCAGAGTCTGTCGCAACATCACGCTCAGATTAGTTGTCTAATGATTCCTCCTTATTGTACGATACATGATACATTTCTTTGCCACTTTGTCAAGTCTCTAGCGTATGGGAAGGACAACCAACTGTGATTGTCTAAGATCAAAACAAATAAACGGTTGAGATTTGAAGGAGATTTGTTGCTTGATGTCTACTAAACGCAATGTGTGGAATCTAGGCTGATTGCAAATGGCGTCAACCGCAGCAGCCATTTTGAAACCGTTGCATCACAGACAGAGAACAATATGAATAGTGATGACGTAAAGGTTGGTCATGTGATTAGCCGATAATATTTTTTTCCAGCTCGTTTCTCTTTTGCTAAAGATATTTTACTTTCATATCCAGAACGATTCCCTCTAGTGAGATATGTTTTGAATTTTCCTTCGCTTGTTTCAAGCGACTGAATGTACTGGTTTACGCAAGATATCCATCGAATGATTATCCCGCCTGTCACAAATATGAAATGTGAAACAATGTGCTTACAATTTGAAACAACGATGACCTTCCAGGAACATGTGGTAGCGCAATGCTATAATGCGCGGTGGGCACAATAGTTATGACGTCATATCCTGGTGCAACATCTTTACTGTCCAGCTGGTAAAATGGTCCCTGTTAATAACACTGCTGGCTGGACGGAGTTGAAAAGCGCCCCCGTCGGCCAGGTGATATCAGAACTGACATTAACAAAACAATTACTTATTATCAATTTTATAGAACTCCGTATGGCTCAGTTTGAGCGATTTGAAGGTTGCAGTTGTGACCGATTTGACCCAGAAATTCAGATAGCTAGTTTTATAACTTCGGGAAAGTTACAAGCTTTCATTTCGAAAACAAATCAAAGAATTGAAACTCAAAATGAACTATTGTCGGGATCCTGACATTACCTCACGTCCATCAGCCACGTAAAAAAACAATCCCCCAAAGAAACAAAAGAAGAAACAAACATTTCTATATTTATATAATTGTATATTTAAACTAAAAATCGGGAGATGCAATCTTACCCCTCCCCCTCAAATCAAAGTGAACAAATCGAGGCAGGTTGGTCAGCCCCCCCTATTAATTAAAATCATATCAGCATTCTTTTTGCTAATTTTGGTCGAAATGTAGATGCCAAAAATCACGATTAAGGCCTGGACGAGGAAAAAAGGCACCTGTGTTTTTAAAGTTTATGTGTCAGTTAAAAAATAAATAAATAAATAAATACAAACACGAACAGGAACAACTAGAACAACGTTTCAAGCGTAAAATTGTAAAACATGGACTTGTTTCAAGTCTATTTATCACCAAAACTTAATAGTACAATTTCTGTAAGGATTGATATTAACAGTTAACGGTCACCGATCGTAGAATTCGATCGTGCATGAATGAAGCCTAATGCTTTTCATGAATGTTGTAAAGTGCTAGACCATGTGTTTGCGCATGCGCTCGTGTCTTGGTCCAAATGTTCCAATAATTGTATGCAAGATTGCCATAATGTACACTTTTTGTTGACAGAGAACAAGTGAATGTAATTATATCACTTTGCACAAAAGAAAAAGCAGAAGAAAAGAAAAAAAAACTGCCAAGAATTCATAAAGATTAAGGCTGTTATGCCATTGAATGAGAGTCAAAGGTTTTTTTTCCCCTAAAAATTGTCTTTAGGCTCAAATTGATTTCATACAAAAATCAGTCCTTTTTTCGGCATCAGTCAGTGATAATGCCATAGACACATGTTTTAAACGGATTTGAACAAGGAGATGAATTGGAAACAATATGGTTAAGTTATCAAAACAGTTCTTTTGTTTTATAACAAAAACATCAGCGCTTATTTTTGTCTATTTCATTTATTTATTGTTATCATTTCAGTGTTTATTGGAATAAGTATGTTTTGGAACAACTGTGCTATCTTGATGAGGGTAGTACTGACATGAATGCAATAAACAAGAAGAAAAAAATGTTTTGTGGGTATTTTTTATCACCATGGAAAGTAAAATAAGCTTATTTTGTTTAGTCACAAGCCGCGTCCAAATCGAGAGACTTTGGCTGCGACTCGCACTCAGACACGGTCTTGTACTGGCTATCAAAGGTGTGGTCAACAAGACAAATTTTGACCGGCATTTTGACACTTTTTTATGTACAATTATACGAATTAAATTTGATATTAACACTATTAGTAGTAGCAGAGGTTGTGTTTGTTGGTTTTTGTTCAGTGTGCCATGAAGTGGTCGTCGCATTACCACTTTCAAAATAATAATCCCGTGAACCAAAGACTATGTCAGTTGTCCACATTTTGATTAAAGTTACTAATTAATGTGCTTCTCATGGATTGCAATTAATGGCGTGTTTACAAAGCCCGCCATGTTGTAAAAACGGAGAACTTACAAAACACAAGTGTTAATGTAACTACCAGCGTTATTGTATAATTAAATGTGGTATAACTCCGGAACTAACATGAACAAGTACTTTTAAAAGCAGGTTCACTGAGCATCATCTCGTAGTCTAGGATCTTTCGTCTGGTGGGGAGATCCAGTGTGCAGCTAGATCGCCTGTGCACAATCTCAGTAACATGTCTGTGCCACATGGAAAAGGTGTTAAGGTAATCCTGCTTGTTTTTCCCCATCATTGGGTGTAATGATAGACTAGCACTACATAATAACAAAACATCGGGGAGCCGACGGCTGATGTGTGTCTGCCACTCGCAAATGATCCTGTACTGTTCCAGTAGTGTTGGCTCTACACTGTTTGTGACGCAGCAAACAGCTGTGGAAATTCTCCAGGGAGGCTAGTCTGGGGTCGGTGGAGCGGTGTGTCTCCCGTATAGGGTTATATGACCACGAAGGCGTAGAACCGTCAAATTACAGTCACGCGATCATTTCCTTGACTAACGCACAAACTGCCTTCATTCTTGTTTAGTTGTTATGTACTTTTCTGAATTTGTGCGTTGGCTGAGTTTTGATAACAAACTTTTCAACTCTGTAAAAAAAAAAAAAAAAAAAAAAAAAATAGAAACAAGGTTGAAACCACCTAAGACCTTAATTCTGTTCAGTCATGGGGTAAGAAACAAGTTCAATCATCATTAAGAATGTAGGTCTATGCATTTAACATTAAAATCTCCAAT